>BSBK01001519.1:47500-465000 GCA_027943335.1 Chamaecyparis obtusa
ATATGGTGTCATGGTGTTTGTTGTTCTTGTTCTTTCAAGTTATTATAATTTTAATTGTCTGTATGGTTTATGATTTTACCAATTCAACCAGATTTATAAAAAGTGTTTTGGAATAATTGATTCACCCCCACCCCCCTTAATTATTTGGCCTATTCAACAATTGATATCAGAACTTGGTCCCTTGCAGTTAAATCTTAACCACTTGAGAGAGATCTAGTATGTTTGAAAGGATGAAAGGAGAATACTATTTTGATGAAGACTGGTAGATCATGATGGGTGACATTGAGAGCACTAAATCAGAGAATATGGAGCTAAAAGAAAACATTAAGGAAGTGAATGTATGTATCTCAAAGATGAGGGAACAAATCTAGAAATTCAAAACAAGAAAAAAGGAAGTAAGTCAAGAATTGATGCAGTCAAAAGAAAAGGTGACAAATTTGGAGAAACAACTAGAGGATAGAAAAAACATAGAATAATTTATCAAAGAAAATTTTGAGTAGAAGATGGAAGATTGGAAGAAGATCAAAGGAGATCTAAAATATACCATTAAATAGAAAATGAAGGAATGGAATAAAGATAAAGAAAATTTTGAGAGTATCATCAAGCAGAAGATAAATGAAAATGATAAGTTGGATCATGAATTGATGAAGCTGAGATTTGAAGCAAAGGTTTGTGAAATAAACACTATTTTGGATAAAATTTTAGCCCAACAAAAAGTTCATAAGGATAAAGGACTAGATTTCACTGATGAGTGCTCATATCTAAAGAACAAAGAGAAAGAGAGGGAATTTGAATCAAAAGCAAAGTCTAAAGTAATAATCAAGGTTGGGAATTAGGGAACAACCATGAGAAGACCTCCATTCAGGAAACCAAATTCTTGAAGGTACTTATCTTTTAATGGTTATTGTTTCTTATGCAAGAATTTTGGTCATAAAGTTGTTGAATATAAGATCAAGAAGGAGCAAAATATTCAATTCTTTAATTGTCATAAGTTTGGTCATAAGGAAAGTCAATGTAGAAGTCAAGTATCTAACTTGGTTAAGAGAAATGGAATGAACAATATCTTTCATCAAAATTGCTATGTACATTACAATTATAGTTAGAAGGCTAATCAGTGCAGATCAAGGGTTATGTTAGTGAGATTAGGAAAGAGGAATGTTAATTGTTTCAAATATGGTTAGACCGGTCATTATGCTAACACTTGTAGATCTGGTGGTGCACTGGCAAAGTCTTGGAATGATAATAATGTCAAAGTTTTAGGTTGAGTCTTAGAAGATAGTCATGGTATGAAATAAGAAGGATGTTAGTGAAGAGAACTTTGTGGTACTAGATCCCAGTACTAGCTCATCCAGTAACTGAGTTTAATGCTTTGGCTCATTGGGAGTATTAAAGTGCTATATTTGTCACTTCCCTTACTTAGGTGTGATATTGGTTGCATTTGTTGTGTATCTAATATTATTGGGTATTTAATTATTATTGCATCTATTTCAGTTTGATTGATGTGGGTTATATAATTAATTGCATTTGCGATATAAATTATCAAAGGGAAATTTAATCATGAGGATTTAATGTTAAAAAGGTAATTTTTCAAATCATTTTTCACTATTACGAAGAAGAAAAATTGAGATTGTTTGCAGAAGCTTGTTGGTGATTAGCAAAATTTTGCAAGGATGGAATTGAGAATGGTTGTTCATGAATCTATTATCACCATGTTGAAGTTGATGTAAATTATGGAATTAGAAGAATTTGATCATGGGAAAATTAGGTAATTGGATGTAGGGTTATCTACAAAAGGGTTGTAGAGAGTTTATGCCCTAGGATTGGACATTTGGGGAGATTTTCCATGGTTTGCAGAAAAAGAATCAATCTTTTTCATGTTGAATTAGTTGAAAGATGATAATTTATTGTTGGATAAACTATATGCAATAATGAAGATGGTTCTTGAGGAGATCATTGGGTTGTGCAGTGTCAGAGATCTTCTTGGAAAGAAGTTAGTAAAATACAAGGATGTGCAGAATTGGATTGGTATCAATAGAGATCAATGCCCCCTCTTAATTAACATGTTTGTCAATCTAGTGGAAAGTTATGCTATGTATGGAATTACTTATAAATTTTTCTTTCAAAATGATGAAGGTGCTACATTTGTTGTAGCTATTTATATAGCTCATAAAATTGTGAAGGAAGGAACACAATTTAATTTATGTAGTTTTTGATGTCATTAGAAGGAGGTTATACATTTTGGTTTGGATCTATGGTGATATGTTTAGTATTTTACTATTTGAGATCATTGCTTGGTAGAGAGAACATTGAGTGGAGGTCTCATAGTCTTGTCAGAAAAAATATTTATGGATATCTTGATATGTTGGAAAAAAAGGTGGATACTTGTAAGGCATATTTTGTATCTTTACATGTGATTATTTTTTCAAGTTTGGTTATGTTTGATAAAGTACCTATGAGACATGTTGAGGAGAGTTCCTCCTCCAGTAAAAGGAATTGAAGATTTTTATTGGTTAGTCCCCTCCAGAGTCAAAGAAGGGAAAAACTAGTGAAAAGGAAAAAGAAATTGTTACCATTTCAAAAGAAGAAGAAAGTGAAAAAGAAGTAGAAGTGAAGGAAGAAGAAGGATTAGAAAAGGGTGATGTTTCTTCATAAGAATATGACTATGTGGATTCTGATGTCATTCAGATGATGATGGAAGAAGGAGAGTTTCATAGATTGGAGATTTCTGTTCTGGTTGCTCTTTGGTGAATAGAAATGATATAGAGGATATGTTGGCTGATCAATTAATCAGTAAGAAAATTATGGTTTATGATGTGTCCAATGTGCTACCAGATGATTTGGTAAGGATTTTTGAGAATAGATTATTGTAGGATGGTGCAGACTGCAAAAAATTCAAAGAAGCAATTAAGAATAATTATGTTGATGTTACTCAAATAGTATCTAGACTAATCGATGAGACACAAGAATGTATTAAAGAGATTTTTTACATTTACCAGTATTGTCTCTAGTGGTATTTTGTAGTTGATAAATTTAGAAGAATAATAGAGATCATTAAATTAGACTTAAATGAATTGGGTAAGAGTTATGGTTACTTCAAAGACAAAGGTGTAAAATAGAGGATCAAAATGGGTTAGCTTTAGGCTAAGATGTTATAGTTGTAGAGAAAAAAATAGGATTTAGTGAAGACATTCTAATTGGTAAAGGATTTGGTTGAGGTCCAATTATAACATCTTTTTGGAATTATTTTTGATGTAGAGGAGGTTTTATTTCGATTCTATTCTTTGGACTAGACTTCATCTTTTGACATGTTGGTGCATCATGAAAGTTTGTGTGCTTAGATGGGTGCGACTGTGGATGAGTTAAAGAAGATATTTTCGTCATCAAAGAAAGGTATAAGAAATTTTTTTCTCCTAAAATTTGTTATTCTTATTTGATTACTTGTAGGATGGCCCTTTTCCATTATGGAAAAAAGGAGGAGAGAAAGGTAGGAAAGAAATATTGAAATGCAATATCTAACTCAGGGGGAGTTTTTGGTTTCTTGGATATTTTTGGAATTTTGTTATTTTGTTGTTTTTCCATCAATGCCAAAGGGGGAGATTGTTGAGAATAGTAAGAATATGCTAGCATTGTTGTCATTGATTTCAAAACCCTGTACCAATTGTATGTATGTATGTATGTATTGATTGGTTATATGTTGGTTGCGAGTCAGTATTGTGAAGTTCAACTTTGGTCTATAGAAAAAAAATTTGGTAAAGGATTATCATAATGGATATCTTTGTTCCTTCTATTGAAGTATATATTTGTGGTCCATCTATGATATTTATTATTTGAAGTAATGTGATTTTTTGGATGGAATATACATATGGATGCTATGTTTCAAAGTTCTCCTGAGTATTCCTACTACTTGGAATTTCATGCAGTATATCATAACTTGTTGATATGACAAGTGTATTCCATTTTTGGACAAATTCTATTTGGCTCTATCTGTCAGCCAATTCAAAATTCTTGTAGATCAATTCATGGACTTGGTTGTGGCATTCCACCAATTTAATAATAAATATATATTTTAGTATTTGTGATGTGAAATATGCTCTTCATATGCGTGACCTATCTTTAGTTCCTATGGTAACATGGTATGAAGTGTTCATATGTATGACCTATTTTTAGGTTTGGTGCTAGCGTGTTAATCTATGATCTAATAAATTTTGTATCTCAAGTCTATTTTTTTTGTGGCTAGTTTGACATATGTATTTATCTTATTAGATGTGTGTGTGTGTGTGTGTGTGTGTGTGTGTGTGTGTATATAGAGAGAGAGAGAGAGAGAAATCATTTTGTATCTAATGTATGAGTGTGAGAGAAAGCTGAAGGTGGTGTGATACAAGTATAATTTTGTGAGTGGATATTTGGTAGTAAGTTATGTAAGAAAAATTAAGTTGTGAAAATTATTATTGTGATATAAAGAGGATCCTTACAAATAGTGTTACAGAAGATTAGAATATACTAGAAAAAGATCTATAACTAGATATGCTACTAACAGTGATTACTATGCTACAAGTTGGAACTATTTTATGCATGTGCAAAGGAAAATATACCAGTTCATATTTTTTATATGAAGAATATTTTTGTAATACATCTTTTTTATTAGGGTTGTTAGCCCAATTGATAGTGAGCCCCTTGTAAAAATCACTTTAAGTTGTGTCACCTTAACACCTATTTACTTTCATGAGAATTAGTTTCTTTGTGGTTTTTCCCATCTTGGGTTTCCATGTTATATTTGGTGTCATGGTGTTTGTTGTTCTTGTTCTTTCAAGTTATTATTAGTTTTAATTATATGTGTGTGTGTGTGTGTGTGTGTGTGTTTTATGATTTTATCAGTTCAATCTAGAATTGTAAAAAGTGTTTTAGAATAGCTAATTTATCCCCCCCCCACTTAGTTATTCAGCGTGATCAATAGTTTGTTGTGTGTAGTCCTAGTATAAAATATAATTATGCTATCATGGTCACCTTCATTATTCATATAATGATGTTTCTCTGATATGTTGTTTGGATTACTATTCTATCTGCATATTATTTTCTTTTTTATATCTTTTTCTTTATATTCATATTTGTTTGCTGCTAGTAGTCCTAATATTCTATTTATCACATTATCACAATTAACTTCATTATTTGTATGATGTCATGTTAAAATTAACATGTCTCTTGGAGCACTATAATATTTGTAGGTTCATTATGTGTTATTCCCTATGCAAATGATGCATCATCATCATTATCCCTTATATCATGGTGCATAACGCTTACTACTACAATAAAATAAAATATTTTTCCTTGCATGTGAAGATACTATGATAACATTTACCTATCATCCCAGGGACTCAAGTCTTTGTCAACTCCAACATTACAATAAGAGAGACATCTCTAGAAAAAAGAGAGAAGAGGGTGTGATTACCTCGCCCAATGAAAACTTATGTCCCATTGTGAACCACACAAGGAAACAGCGCAACTGGAAAGATGGAATTGAACTACCTAGTGAATGTGGCTACTCGCTAGTCAACCCATCAAGGATTCACCCTTAGGAATATTCTATTCCAAAAGAGAAAATCCAAAACAAGAAAGATCCAGTCTTAAGGACACCTTCGACCTTAAGGGATCCAAACCCTGAAAATTGAAATTGGAGGGATCAAGAGACCCTATAAGATAAAAATCCATGCTTTAAGGATTAGTCACTAATCCATAAAGGGAGAAAAGAGCCTTGAAATATATATATATATATATATTGGAAGTGTGTGTGTGTAAAAAGTGAACAGAGCATATGCCCCCATGTTAAAGTCATTGCTAACACTTTAACAGGAGCAATGGCTTGAATGGAAACATAAACAACTCCACTTATTACGTTTCCACTACGAGATGCCCCCAATCAAAGACAAATCAAGGGAAATACCACATAAACATACAGAGAACACATAAGGGATCTACCTGTCATGGGGTCAGTATGATCATAAGATAATATTTATATATGATATTATTGCAAATGAATTGACATCATTCCCTAAAGAAAGTAGAACTACAATCACAATGGAGGAAAGAAAACATAAGAGTTACAAAGAAGAGTCTTTTTAGACCACAACATGGAGACCAAAAAGATTTAGTGCTACCAAGTCACAAATCCAAGTGGCCTACACAAGGAAAACATTTACGAACAATAGCATAGGTACAACATAACATGAAAAAAACATATAGAAGAGAAAAGATACATATAGAGGAATTGTAGAACAGGTTCAATTCCTTTATCACCTTGCACCAACAAAGTAACAAGGGTCATATAAAATAATCTAACAAACATTTAGCAAACACATTATGGGAGAAGCATAATACAATAGGCAAACACACAAAAAGATACCATAAAGGACAAGCCAATCAAGCATGTCACTTACTCTCCTCATCTTGTTCTATATCATTTCAAGAAGGTAGGAAACTTGCAAGAGGGACTATATCCAACGTAGTAGGAATAATAGCCAATTCCAAACAAGGATCCTCTTGAGAATCATAATGTTTGATACTAGGTGTAATTATCAATTGTGCTGAAAGCATATTAGGTAAATTAGTATCAATGTCAATAGTTTCATATTCATCATTAGCATCATTAGTATCATCAAGAGTATCTTCTTCATCAAGATTAATCAAAATAGAATCTAAGATACAAATAGAATCATCATAATTATTCATCTTAACATCATTATTAGTATTAACTTCTTCTAACATATTAGGCATAGGATGGTCAAAAGAAGGTAAAGAACTTTGAATAGCAAAGGCATGAGCTTTAGCTTGAGCTCGACGCTTCTTACGATGTTCATTAGCAGATTGGTTATGTCTTGTCTTGTTTGAAATATGTTGAGAACTAGGAGGGACAACCACTGGTTCCTTCACAGGTTCTATAGGAGGATTAGTAGGATTCTCAGTAGGCTGAAAAGCATCACTAGGAGCTTGATTAACAAAACTAGAAGCCATAGATAAAGGAGGTATGGAAGGCATAGGCAAAAGACCACAGTTAAGATCCATCTGAGGCATGCTTAACTCAAGAATCCTGCAATGTTTATAGGCTTGATATGAGTGAAAAAGGTTATCAGGTCGAGAAGGACATGAATTAGGTAATGAAGGCCAAAAGAAGTCGAGTGTAGCACAATCCCTAGGCCTAAAAGATTGATATAAACTATGATTAATCATCTTCACTTCTTCATTATGAATGAATTTAAGATACTTATGGATAGGATAATAAATGATGTGTATGGCATTCAACCAAGGAAAACCTAATTTAACTTGAAACTAATTAGAAGTAGGAACAACAATGAAGGTAGTGTCCGCAACTTTACAAAAAAGTTCAATAGGTAAATTAATAGAACCAAATGATGGATAAAGAAAATCATTACAAGTTTGAATCCGCACATCTGATGCATCATAAGAATCACATTGTAAGTTCTTCATAAAAATATTTTCTTCAGTAATAAAATTGACTAAGGATGTAGGATCAATAAGACAACCGCACATAGGTATCTTAGAAATCCTAGCATAAATGTAGAGGGGACCATCGGGAGCTTTAATAGTCTCAGAATCATCAAAGGTAATCAAGAGTTCCCTAGGTCTTTTATTCTTAGGTTGTTTTCAAGGTCTAGGTTTAAGTTGAGGTGGAACTTTAAGTTGAGTTTTAGATTGAAGCTAGGGTCGAGATATAGATTGAGACAAAACAACATGCTCCACATAGTTAACAATATGATTAAGAACATCCATATTTGAATCATAAATAATATCCATAAAAGATGGTTGAACAATGGTATTAGTATCATCTGTAGGAAAAGGATTCGTATAGATTTGGAGGTTTTGATTAGGAGGAGAGACATATTTGTTCCCACTACCATCAAAATTATCAACAGATAAAGCATTAGAATCAATTAAATCTTGAACCTTATGTTTTAAAGAATAACACTTCTCAGTATCATGGCCATTCTGATGATGGTATTGACAAAAGGCTTTGGAATCAAAGGATTTGGATGCCACCGTACCAGGTAAAAGAGGTTGAATAGGAGGTAAAGTAATCATATTAAAAGTCAAAAATTTACTCATAATAGAATGCAAAGATTCGGAAAGAGGAGTAAACATACGATTCAGATGAAAAGTAGTGGATGTAGAAGTGGCATTGTTGGATGCAACAACAACTTGATCAGCAACTGCATTTTCTTGCTAATTTATCTTGACATAGTTGTTAGGTTTTTGAAACTTGTTTGGATTAGGAGCATCATCACTCTTATCAACTAGAACAGGAGCCATTGGAGTTTTTCTCTCATGAAATTAACTCACTTGTAATTGATAATGATGAAGCATTGCACAAAGTTGTTGAAAAGAGGTAAATTCAGTAAGCAGAATCTTATCTCTAATATCTTTTGGTAAATTTAAAATAAACATATGTTGAATATCAATATCAGGAACAGTATAAGAAATCTAAGCATATAAATGCTTAAATCTACCAATAAATTCAGTCAATTTTTTATTAGTATTTTGTTTACAATGCATCAAATTAGTTAAGGAAACTTGTGAACCAATGTTATTTTGAAATTTTTGAATAAAGGCATTAGCAAGTTTTGGAAAGGAATCAATAGAATAAGGAGACAAGGAACAATACCATTACAAGGCCTTATCATGAAAAGTTCTAGCAATCAACTTGGCCAAAATCCTATGGTCATGAGCATAGTCACTACAAAGGATTTGGAATATTTTAACATGAGTAATAGGGTCTCCTTTACCATTGTAATTCTCAAGATGAGGCATATCAGCTTGCTAAGGAACAGGAGCATGAATAATGTCTAGGGATAAAGGACTACCCATGTCACATGTAGGAATGCTAAACTTGGATTGAGTTAAAGATGCAAGTTGTTGTAAAGAGGACACAATTTGACCCAAACTAATGATTGTGGAATCATTAGATGAAATAGGAGGCATAGACACACTAGAAACACTAGGTAAAGTGTATGAAGCGGCAGGAATGGAAGACACAACTGGGGGAACACTTGGAACCACAGTTGGAAGAGGATTGGAATAAGTAAAAGGAACATTATGATAAGAAGGTTTTGAAGTAGGTAGAGACACGAGAGGAACACTCATAGGAAGAGAGGGAACTGACGTAGTCACTAAAGGAGGAGTATAAGTAGGAATGCTAGGTAAAGGAATAGAAGAAGGTTCCACACTAGTGACAGGAGGAGTGACTCCTAAATCTTGAGCTTCTTGACCTAAAGTTTTAACATTTAAATGCACAAGATGAGTAATACCATGAAAGAGATTAACACCTTGATCACTATCATGAAGGAATTTCTTAAGAGCATCTATAGCTTGAATAAAATCTTGGTTATGGTTTTCTTGAGTAAGCCAATTTCCCATTTTATCAAGCTTAGTAGAAAGTTTTTGGACTTGTTTAGGAGGAACTCTTAAAGAATCATCCTCATCATGAGATGAGTGAGAAGAGTTATGCTCCATAGTAGGATTAGAATCATGAATAATTAGATTGTCATCCAGGATCCTAAGGAGAGGAGAGGAAGACTCAGGATCAAAGAAACCCATAAGGTTGTGACTTCTTCTAACCAGAATATTATAAGTAGGAATAGAGGTAGTAAAGCTCATATACCAAAGCAATGCAAATTAACTAATCTAGGAAAACACAAAGCATGAACAAATAAATGTTTTTGTATTTTTTCTTTATATGAAATGTAAATGCAAACACATAAAAAAAGGCTAATACATGCAAGATCTAACACCATAAAAGAAAGAGTTGTCTATCACGGGTTCACCAAAATGTAATAGATAAAAATGGGGATGGGTGTTGTGTTCACCAAATTTAATGTTTTAAAATGGTTATATAGGATTGGGGAAGGTAAGATCTTTTTCTTAACCCCAAATTCCCAAAGGAAATATCCAAATTGATTAACCACAAGAAAATGGTCAATGCATAAATGAATCAATCGATGGAGAATATGAAGAAAGGAGAAAACCTTATATTCCATTGTGGAAAGAAGTATTGAAATCTTAATTGAATTTGAAGACAAATACTAACCTCAAAATATGACAGATCTAGAAAATGTTGTTTTCTAGTGTCTGTACTCAGTTTTGGGAAATTTTGCATCCAAACCTAGCTTGGAAACATAGAAATAGAGAAAACCCAGAAACCTTCTTCTTTTTTAAGAAAGGTCAACCTTGACCCAAATACGGGGGTACAATCTTGCCCCGGGGCACAATCTTGCCCCTTTATGTCGACCTTGACTTGCACTATTCTGATGAAAAATCTATTTGCAGATCCTGAAAGTCTGTCGAAAAGGGTGTCCAAATCTACACTGTAATTTATTGTTTCATACCTATTCATGTAAGAAAAATGGTTTTGTTTGTTGGGGGGGGAGGGGTTTTCCTTGGTCAAACCCCAATTTAGGAATTAACCTTGAAATTGATTGAAATTGCAATCATAAACAAAGTAAATGAAACAATTCACCTTGTCTATGTTGAAACCCTTGTGGAGGATTTGAATCCTTGAATCCACAAGTATGGATTCTCCAAATGAATGTATAATTGTATGTATGATGTCTCAAATCAATTGTCTTTAGATCTTCAACACCAATCTTGAATGGATCTTGCAATAGGAAGAAGCTTGAATGAATGTGGATGGAGAAATCTTTAACAAGAGGGCTCCATAGAGATTGAATACTTCAATGACTACCAATGGATCTCATTGATGAATTGGATCTTTAATTCTTGAATGCTTGAATATGAATGAATAATTGAATGCTTTCCTTCTCCTTTCTTTTTTTCTTGATTGCTTGATTTTGCTTGAGAGATATTGTGATGTGATTATGAAAAGATGGATTGAAATGAGAGAGGAAGGCTTCCTTTTATACTAGTCTAGGGCACAAACTTCTAGAGAGGCCTACATAGGAGAATTAAATTTCCATTTAAACCTTAACCCCTAGAAATGGACCTAAATTAAATATAATTTAAGATTTCACCATTCTGAAGCCCGAAACAGTCGACCTAGAAGCGGGAAATAAATATTTCTGAAACCCGACATCCGAAAACTTTGGGATTTTGAAATTTGGACCCTAGGTCAAGGTTGACCTTGACCTAGAAGGTCATTTTTTACCCTGAGGTCAAGAATCTCAAGGTTTCAAGTCAGGATACTAGAATAATGCAGAAAAGAAGTGGAAAATGGGGCAGAACAGGGGAAAAAGCCAGATCCAAGTCAAAGACCCATTCAAGGTGTTTGACATGACCCCAAACCACTTACTCAGAGGGATAAACTAGTCCTAAATGGAAGTGCTTCCATTTTTTGATGATATGGAATGCAGGACAAAGATCAGCAATTCACCTACCTCACCTAGATTTCAAGGACATTGTTTCAACTGTCATAAATACAGATATAGAGCATATGAGTGTAGAACCAAAGCTAAGTGGACATACAATCAATAGACTAAAGAAACTAAGAAAGGTAATACATACAATTGGGACTACAATACATGGTATAGTTGTCATTAATGTGGAAAATATGGTCACATTGGAGCAAACTATTTGAAGACATATTTCATAAGTAAATCCAAGAGTTGGATGAATGGAAGTATGGTATGCTATAAATGCAAAAAGATTGGTCACTTAAAGAAAGACAACAGAGCACATATACCAAGAAATGAACAAAGCAAGAATGAAGAAACTACTAAGCAGATGAGAGATCAGATGAACAAGACATGGAAGAAGAAAGAGGAAGCAAGAAGTAGTGGAGTTAGTGAACCTAAGGTCACCCGATCCAATGGATTAGGTGATCACACTACTTTGAACTAAGAAAAGAAGGTATGTGTGGAACTGAATCTTATAATGTTTTATTTTACATCAATTCCTAACATTTGATAAGATAAGGTCCATATCTACATAAATTAAGATGCATTAGGATAGGTTTAAGTAGAGAGCTATATTGTATATTTGATGTCAAGCATTAGTATTTTAGCCTATAGTGATTGAGTCACTAGTGTTTGTCAAGCTCCTGTGATAGCCAAGATGTGATGTACACCGAGCTATAACCAAATAGTTGTATTGACCGAGCTTATGTTAACCAAGCTGACATGAGATTGCCGAGATAGTTGTATCTCACCTAAGAAAGTGTACGGACCATTAATGAAGCCCTAATCTGACTGTTTGAAGTCTATAAAGCAGGAAGTTACCATTTATTCTCATTTCACCAGTCATTTGAGAAATTTTCAGAGCGATTCAAGAGTGATTAACCAGAGTGATTAGTGCTAAGCATGATTTGAAGAAATCTTCACAGCTTTCCATTGGCAAATATCTGAGAACTACTTGTGCAAGGTATTTTACCAAGTTATTCATTTCAGAAATTAAACCCTTAAGTTTGAAGAAATGGTATCTTTGTCATTGCCTGCAATTAAGAAGAAAGGGAGGGAAGTTTTTAATGTTCAATTGGTAAGAAATGATGCATGCAAGCCACATAAGTTCCAAGCCATTCTGGAGAGTGCGATTATGGGAGATTTAACTGGAGCCCTATCATCTATCCCTCAGAATTTTTTGATGATTAATGACATTCGATCATGCTACATGTGTAAGATTAAAAAAATTGGAGATTATGAGCTTAAGAAAGCATATGATAAATTGTGCAACAACGGGGTGTTGAAGCTAAAACACCAGAAGGTTTCCGAGTGAGGGTTAGTGCATGCTCTCAATTTTTTGCAAAATTTAAAGTTGAATGGATCAAGATTGTACTGAGCCGAGTACATGATATGAAAATTTGGTTGGAGGATGGACCAATCCAAATTACCAAAGAAATGATTCACCAGGTAACTAGATACCCTAGACTCACTGGAAAGAAGACAATGAAATGTCAAAGTAAAGAGGAAATTCAAGCAAACACCTAGGCAATGTGGAACAAATGAGGAATGACTATTTCAACTATCACGGACCTAGAAATTGATTTTGCAGTGAGGGTGATAGCTCATAAATTTTATTAGTCCAGTCAGCTGGACTGTGTCCCATTCATGGCAGTGGACCAAGCTTGGAAGATAGTAAAGAAGGATCATACATATGACCTTGCCGAGCTCCAACTGACACACCTTGACGAGAACCATACATCCATCCAGAAAGAAAAGAATTCTATGTGTAAGTTCAGTTCTTTACTTGTTTGTCTATTTTTCTACATACATAAAAGTTGTCCTACTGTTGGAGGTGTAGAATAGGATAAGAATAGACATTTCACAGTACAGATTAGTGAGTTTATTGGTTAGATGGGTGAAAACTTTGAGAGTGTCATGGAAAGTTATTTTGTTGAATTCAAGAAGAAAATGAGGAAAAGAAGCAGAATCCCTGTATCATTAGTGGATAAGTACTACAAATATATATGCTTTCTAATTGATACATATTTCACATTGTAATACCCCAAAAATGGGCTATAGGTTCATTAACCTCCTACATCATCAAATCAAATGAAATCAACATCGAAGTCCTAACCTAAGGCACATCTGAATATTATCGAATCCTAATTGATTATCATAAATTCTGCATCGGGGAATATTCCTAGCGATATTCCTATTTATCATAATTATCTTTAATTTAATGATTATTTGGCAATAAATCCAATTTATCCTAAAGTTTGATTAATTAAATATTCTCAATATTTAATTAATTAGATTTAATTCTGCCACTTAATTGTTTAATTGAAGTTAATTCTATTTATTTCTAAATTGTATTATTTAATTTTGACAATAAATTCCAAAATCCTATGAATAATTGATTAAATTCTTATTTAATTAATTAAAGCTAGTTGTCAATTTTTAATAATATTGTTTTTGAATAAAAGTTTGATAAATGATTGATTAACCCATAAATCAATTGTTTTATTTTAAAAATTCAGTTAAGTTGGAAATAAATCACTTTATTATTAAATTAAATCATAAATAAAACATGCACATTCAAGAAAAGCAAACAACTATCAATTATCAATTAAAGCTAAACTCTATTTTGAGTTGAACTCTACTTTTGCATATTTTTGTGAGTTAATTATCCTTTATTTAAAAATAACTCAAAAAACAACGTGAGTTATTTGAGTGATTTATGGCTTTTTTTCATGCACCTCCAAAGCCCTAGATTTCTATGAATTAAGGCTTCGGCTCTTCATTTGAGATCCATCCACGAATTGCACACTCACGTTGCTGAATTGGAGACTAAAGAATCGATCTTGAGAATTCAAGTTGTTGGGAGATTTTCATTGTTTTTGCATAGTTTTCATATCATTTCTTAGCTTAGTTTGCATATCAGTTTTCCATATCATTGTTAGCATAGATTCATATCAAGTTTTCATTATCATAATTGCACAGAAAACCAAAAAAATAGATTAATTGCATTCATTCCATATCTAGATTTTGCATTCAAATCCTTCATTTAGGTGTCGTCAAGGTCACTGATCTCGGTATAATCTGAGAATACATACTCGCATCTACTAGAAGGCAGTAAATTGCCTAGTTAGTTTAGTTTTTCATTTATTGCACGATTTCAATTTCAACTAACCTATAATGTTTTTACTAAAGTGTTGTGTCTACAAATCAGGTACAAAATTCACACACACATTTTTGGCGCCCACCGTGGGGCCCTGAAATGGGTTTCCCTTCACATTTTATCAATTTCCATCATTTCCTTATCTTCTTCTATTCCCAGCTATGATTTTTATTCTCTGTCCGTACAATTTTCATACGAGTTTTATCAGAAACTTGTACTAGGAGATACGCAATGTCATACGACAGTTGATTTGATCAAGGATCACACAAGCAGAAACCCACTGTCGTTTGGAAGCTCAATTTTTGTTTGATCTGATAGCCATTGTCGTATGAGTTTCTAGATTGTCATCTGGAAGATAACCCACTGTTGTATGAGTTTTAGTGCCAGGCTTAAATTGTCATTTCACTTTTTCAGGCAGTTTGTCAGATTTGGTTTTCAGATTTTGACTAACAGCTAACCCTAACAATTGAAATTCTCTATTTTTTATTGATTTTCACTAATTTTTTATTGGAAAAAGTGCAAGAATTGCTAAAAATAGGTAAGAATCTACTAAGCACATTGTGAGGAATTCAGGTAACCTTCTCAGCTAATAATTTTTTGATTTGGATTAAAATGAACATCTTGCGTGTCTAGCTTGAGTGCCTTTCTTTTCCATATCACACATTTCATTTGGGCTCTAAAAATGAACATAGATTTGCTTTCAGCATCTTTGTTACACATAGTAAATAGGCCCTATGAACACTATTTGTGGCTCTTGAGAGAGTGAGTTTCCAGCAAAACTCTTCTCAATGAAGGAACCCTTGTAGGTAGGGAGGATACTGAGGGAGTCTCACGTTCCACTAGATTCATGTGTCTTCAACTTTTGATTGATGCATTCTCTCTTTGGAGACGTTGATAGATCATAAGGGGTTGATGTCATAGATCTTTGTGAGATAATCTTGGTCTTAGTGTGTCGAATTAATCTGTCTACCTTGTTTGGGTTAAAAGTGAAAAGGCTAGAGGATTATGCTCTACTCCCTTTTTGGGTAGTAACAGAAACTCAAATCCTTGAATCTGGAACTAGTCTCCATGTGGTATATCTTATGAGTCACCTTTAGAGAGGGTTAACCATAGTGGACATTCCCTTAATTGGGTCAACCACATTGACGGAACCTCAAGCGGTAATAGCCATTTTCACCATGGTAGTGACAACCGCTATATAAATGTCCTGTTGGAAGAAATTTCCACAAGTGTGGTCTCTTGTTGGGCTATCAGATCTCCCTAGCAGATCTTGAAGATAAAGTTCTCAGACTGTGTTAAAACACCGGTGTGCCTAGATTGGAGTTTTCCCTCTTGGATCATAAAAGTTGCAAAGTCAAACCATTACTAAAAACCCTAGTGAGGCCAAATTTTCATTTTCTAGGAATATGTGTGTTAATGCAAAACTTTTTGGAACATACACAATTAGCACTTCTAAGGATTAGCACAAATAAGTCACTTAATTATTCATGTGCAAGGTTGCTTTTGCCCTTGTTCATTGTTTTCAGACATGCTTGAAATCACTTGCTTGTTGTTTTGCGTGCTTGCATATCTATCTGGTTACTGAAAATGAACAAATTTGTTACAATCCTCAAATCTGGACATTGAAATTTGCAAACAATCTGAAACTGAAAACCCAAAATTTGCAAAAATTGAAGTAAAACACATTTCTGGAATCAATAGTCATTTTGTAAAGTCAAAAAGTCATACGACTTTTGGATATTATCATTTCAGAACCCCTAGATTGTCATATGGTATCAGGTATATTGTCGTACGAGTTTTCCTGCCAGTCATTTTCAAAAGTCAATTTCCCTATTGTCAACTATTGTATGAGCTTGTCAATTGTAATTTCATGCTATACCCACTGTCGTACGAGCCTGCTGAGAGTCATTTGAGAAATTTCAAAAGTTGTCAGAAAGCTGTTAGAATTATCAGAGACCTGGCTTTTCCAGCCTATTTCCAGAATCTGTCAAACAAATCATTGTGTCAGGAACAAAGTAGAAAATACTGAGAATCCAATCATTTTCCTAAAGTGGCCTTTTGAATCCAATTTAACCTTCTGTTTAATCGATTTGAGTCTTTATCATCTTGTGTCAAAACCTTGTCATAACTATCAATCTTTAATCAATCATCAAAATGACTAAGTGTTGTGAACTCGTGTTCGCTATCTTTTGGGAGTCTACCCATACATCTAGGGCACAGTATCCCTCATCTACATCTAATCTATGCTTCAATCAATCAAACCTTGACAAGGTTGCATCATCTAATCATCTTGATTCAATTCATTCTTTAGTTGTCTTCATCTTATTCTTTTGCTTCACCCAAGGTTAATGGTGGAAACTAGAGCTTCCTCTCACAAGAACTCGAGAGAAGCACTTGACACCGGAGCTTTGTCTACTCATGTAGGTCCAAATCTTGAACAACTCTACAATTTTGGTCTTTACGAAGACGACGGTCTTGGCAACTTTCAATTAAAAACTGGTTACATTCCTCCTTCATCAACTCACATAGGTAATCAATAAACTCCACATCAATCTATCCCAGGTAGAACTCCTACCATGTCTCAAGAAGGGACAAACTTGGGCTCTCAAAGAGCTCAATCTCAACATGGTGTAGATTAGGAACCCACACCTAAATAAATTGCTCAATATCAAAATGATGATAACTTCGAATGAATGATGAAGCATTTCTTGAAAGAAGACAGAGAGGCATACTTTTTACAATTGGCTCATCAAGGAGCTAAACTTCCTCCCAACTTTAATGTTGAAGATATCCTTACACATGAGGAAGAAACTCCACTTACATCTATGATGAAATAGATGCATGCCATGCAAGTCAAGCTTAATAACCTTGAGAAAGAAAAGGAACCCAAGGAGTTCTCCATCGAGGCCCTATGTCCTTTTCCATTTGACAAAGACTTGTACATGCCACCATTCCCAAAAAGAGTGGAGATGCCTAAGTATGATAAGTATGATGGACACTCAGATCCCCAAGATCATGTCAAAGAATTCTGTACACAATCTATGGAGTTCATGCATGAACCAACCTATCTAATGTGTCTCTTCCCTTGATCTCTAGGGGGAGCAACCATCCACTGGTTCTCTCGATTGCCTTCTACTATCAAAACTTTTGAGGAGTTGATCAAATTTTTCTATCAACAATACTCCTACAATATTCAACATCCAGTCACCATGATCGATGTCTACAATCTCAAACAATATCCAAGGGAACTATTCTTGACATTTCTCAAAAGATGGAGGAAGAAATTCTCTCTATATGCTAGGCCTATTCCAGAAACTGAGAAACTGGAAATCTTCATCAATAATCTTGTCCCAAAGATCAACTATCCTTTACAAATGCAAGATCATACATCTTTTGATAAGATGGTTGACAATGCAATCAAAATTGAAAAAGTACTTGTGAAAAAAGGAGAAATCACACTTCAAAAAGACAAGTACGAATCAGGATCTAGTTCTAAAGACAAGAATAAAAACTAGAACAAGAATAAAGGTATTGTCATAGATGGTGTTATTGATACTCTCTTTTCTCCATCAAAGGCACCAGCTTTCAATCTAACTATTAGTACCCAAGCCATAAAAGCTTTGGAACAAAAGGTGCTTGAATCATCTCAAAAGAAGCCAGAGTATAAAAAGTGGTCTGCTGATAATAAACGAATGTTCACTCCTCTTGGAGAATCTTTAGAATCAGCTATGAGAACTCTACTGGACAATAACATCATCTCTTTGCCTGAGATCCGACCAACTGATTCTGAGCCTAAACCAAAATGGTGGAGAGAGAATGAATTATGTGATTTCCATCAGGGTAAAGGTCAGAAAACTAATAACTGCTTACACTTGAAACATACTATTCAAGATTTGATTGATAAGGGAGATATCACCATTGACAATCATAAGAGCAATAATGATCATACAACATTCACAAAACCATTTCCAAAACATGGTCAAGAAGTTTCATCTTCTCAACCTAATATGGTGGCAAAGGTCAATTATGCTTACCCTGGAAATAATGTTGTTATCAATATGGTTGAACCTTGTCTCTCTAAACAATGCAATGTCATCACAATTGTACGAAGAGATAGAGATCATTCTTTAGCTAACACAGTTACTCGATCACAAGCTCAGGCACATCTGAACGAACAAATCCCTGATTCATCAAATGTCCCTAAGATGCCCTTCAATCTTTCTTCTGCTTCCAAACAAAAGGCTACTTCTAAATATTCCAATCCTAAAGACACGAGGCCAACATCTTATAGCATTGTTCAAGAACTCCAACACACTAATGAAAAAATCTCCATGTTTGAGTTGCTTCGAATATCTCTAGCTCATAGAGCCATTCTAGACAAAGCTTTGCTCGGATCTAATGTTCCTCATGACCTTGATTTAGACAAGTTCCAGACTATGGTTGGACATCTTACGCCTCCATAGTATATATCCTTTTCAAAGGAAGATGACAACTCCTTGAGTCACCCACATAACCAGCCCTTGCATATAGAAGTCTTGATCCAGAACCGTAGAGTCAAACGTGTGTTGATAGATGGAGGTGTTGGCCTAAACATTTATTCTTACAGCTTGATCACACAATTGGGATTTTCAGAATTGGCTATCGATCCTAGAAAGAAAATAACTATCAAAGCCTATGATGAACAAGAAAGATCTTCTAAAGGCACCATTGTCTTACCTATCAGGGTAGGTCCAGTTATCAGAGATACTATATGTCAAGTTCTTGATCTACCTTTGGCTTACAACATTATTCTAGGGAGACCATGGATACATGAGATGAAGGCTATTCCTTCTACATTTCACCAATGCTTGAAATTTCCTTATGAAGGAGTAGACATCACTATTCTAGCAGACATATCCACCACTCGCAATACATTAAAGGAAAGTGTAGATAAACTTGTGCCTAATAACATAGAATATTCCATTGAACCAACTAAAGAAGCATCCACATCTAAAATGGAAGATCTTGCAAAAGAGGTTAATATGAGAGAAAATGGTATGGGAGAATATACTATGGAGCCAGTCTTATCTTTGACATCTCTCCCTATCTCACCTAAGTCTTATGGGCAATCTTTGAAATAGTCCAAACCAGAATCTAAAGAACCTCTTGAGGCATATAAAAAGAATTTGTAGCAGAACAAGTCTCCAAGCAAGAATTTGAAGAGGATGAAGTTGTGCTTGCATGGCTATACAAAGATGAATCTGAATACCATGATAATCAAACTAGTAACTCAGTGGTACCAAAAGATCCTTCTAAGTCATATGGCCCAAGAGATAAATTAATAGCTAAGATGGGATATTTAGGTAAAGGACCTCTAGGAGTCAGAGGAAAAGGTCTTGAGGCACCTCTTCCACATACTGGTAGAGCAAACAAAGACAAGGTTGTCCTAGGATTTAAAAAGAAACCCTTTCACCTCAAAGGTAATTGTTCTCATGTCATAGAGCAGATCGCACTAGGAGAACCCCTTCTTAAGAAAGAAAAAATAGAACCATCAGATGGTGATTCAGACATCTCAGAACTCATCCCCTGTGAAAAATTTCCTAAAGAGATCAAAGACCTTCTTGATGATAATGATGATCCAATCAAAAGAATTAATGTAGTAGAAACATAAGAACCTACTATCAATCAAGAGCTAGTTGCACCATAAGAACTAGCTAATCTTGAAAACAATTAAGAAGAGGAAGGTGGTTGTTATTCAGAGAGATTCTCATGAGTATGAATTCAAATTAGAATCTAAGGGTAACCCTTCTTGGGGTATTCATCCTGACCTTACTCATGTTCTTAGATTTCCTAGATGCATAGATGAAGAATCTAATGACTATGAATGGGGAGCCATTCCAGAACTAGATGAGCTTATTACAGAGAAACATGTTGATGTTATTCACCAATATGCACCTGAACCCAATGTAAGTCTAGAGCGAAATGAATAACCTATCGAGTCCGATCCACCTATGGCTGAATTGGACTCCCACAATGACATTGAGCCTATTCATGAATTGAATGTCTTAAGTTGTAATATCACCTTTGAACTTGAGCGTCAGGTTAGGACCAATGATGATAGATCTATATCCGTAAACACTATCTCCTAATCTTTCCCCCCTTTGGCTATCCAATATCCAGACCTTATTGATCAAACCTCCACAAATCCAAACCATGGTATTTATACCTTCTCGAATGACTATGCCCTTTCTTGCTACCTCAATGTAGTTGAGCCTATGAGTACTTCCATCAGTGAACTGAACATTAGCATGACGGAGTCAGACATCAAGTATCTTAGTTAGAAAAATAAGAATAAAAAGAAAAATAAAAAGAGTTCTAAGGGTGAAAACCACTTTGTGGCAGTCTCAAAACCTACAAAAGTAAAAATAAAAGATGTATCCGAAGGTGAAAACCTCTATGAGGCACCTAAGGATGAGATATTTGATGTCCTTTTGATTCATTTATAGGATAGATCTCCAGTTCTAATTGAGCCCACTCAACCCATCAATTTGGGAACAGCAGAAGAACCACAGTTGATTCATGTAGAACAATCTTTATCAGAAGAAGAGAAGCAAAAATTTACAACATTCCTAACAAAGAAGAAGATCAACTTTGCATGGAAATATTTAGATATGCCAGGATTGGATCCTAATCTTATAATGCATCATTTATCTATAGCTCCAAATGTCAAACCTGTTAAACAAAAGTTAAGAAAGATGCATCCTCATGTTGGACTCTTGGTAAAAGCTGAATTAGAGAAACTCCTAAAAGCTGAATTCATCCGAGTTATTGACTATGCAGAGTGGATATCTAATATTGTACCTATTTCAAAACTAGATAAATCAATCAAAGTATGCACAGACTTTAGAGATTTAAATAGAGCATGCCCTAAGGATGATTTTCCATTACCTAACATTGATATGATAGTGGACATGATTGCGGGCTTTGAGATGTATTCTTTAATGGATGGTTTTTCTGGATATAATCAAATAAAAATTGCTCCAAAGGATCAAGAGAAAACTGCTTTCACATGTGCATGGGGTACCTTCTGTTGGAATGTCATGCCATTTGGGCTTAAAAATGCTGGTGCTACATATCAAAGAGCAATGACATCTATTTTTCACAACATGATGCATAGGACTATGGAGGTTTATGTTGATGATACTTTAGCAAAATCTATGCTTAGGGCTGCACATCTAGATGACTTGAGCAAGATCTTAGATAGAATGGAGACATTTAGTCTCAGACTAAATCCTAAGAAGTGTGCTTTTGGTGTCACTTCTGGAAAGCTCTTAGGATACATAGTTTCACAGAAGGGCATTGAAGTTGATCCAGCTAAAGTAAAGGCTATCATGGAAATGCAACCTCCAAAGAATATTAGTCAAATGAGGACATTGCAAGGAAGATTTCAATCTATCAGAAGATTTATATCACAGCTAGCAGACATATCACAACGTTTTACAAAAACATTACATAAAGGTGTGACCTTTGCATGGAATGAAGAATGTGAGAACAACTTTAATCATATCAAGAAGTATCTATCAAATCCTCCTATTTTGATGCCTCCTATGCATGGGAAGCCATTGATCTTATATGTCTCCACTACATATACATCATTGGGGGCATTGCTTGCACAACATGATGAGAACAAAAAGGAAAGAGCTATATACTATATCAGTAGAACATTGGTTGCATATGAGAAGAACTATTTAATGATTGAGAAGGCTTGTCTAGTTGTGATCTTTGCATCATAGAAACTAAGACACTACATGTTAGCTCATACCACACATTTGGTAGCTAAAATTTATCCACTAAAATATCTACTAAGCAAAGCTGCCCTCACAAGTAGATTAGCTAAATGGGTCATGCTCTTAAGTGAATTTGACATTGAATATGTGGAAAGAAAAGCTATCAAAGGATAGGTTATTTCTGATCAATTAGTAGATGCACCTATGATTGATGATACACCAATGCAAATGGAATTTCTAGATTCCTCTATCATGACTCTTTCTTCTAGAGAATGGCAGTTATTCTTTGATGGCTCCTATACACAGAATGGATCAAGAGCATGCATATTGTTCATAACTCCTCAAGGATACTCGATCCCAAAAGCATTCAGATTAAAGTTCCCTTGCACAAACAATATTGTTGAATATGAAGCCCTTTTGAATGGTATGAAAATAGTGATTGAGTGGAGGGTAACAAAACTACACATTCATGGAGACTCACAACTTGTTATCCATCAAGTCAATGATGTGTACCAAACTAAAGATGAAAAGCTCATTCCTTACAAGAGAATGGTAGATGATCTAAAGAAGTATTTCCTATCCATCACATTTGAGCAAATTCCTAGAATAGAGAATAAGGTTGTCGATGCAATGGCAACACTATCTACTTTATTACAGTAGCCTGAACATGAGCTACGCTACGAGTTCCTGGTGGAAGCACTATCTAATCCTGCATATGATTCCCCCAAATACAAAAACCTATTTTCCTATCTCCAAGACCAAATCATTCCCAATACCTTCAACTGACATGAAAAGAGATACCTTATCCGTAATGCCTCATGATATGTCATCATTGGTCACGATCTATACAAACAAGGTCTAGATGGTACGCTACTTAGATGTTTAGAATGGGAAGAGTCTCAACATGCATTAGAGGAAGTCCATGATGGTATTTGTGGGTCACACTCGAATGGTTTAACACTAGCTTGAAAACTTATTAGGGCTAGGTACTATTGGCCTGAAATGGAGAAAGAGTCTATCAAGTTTGCTAAGAAATGTCAAAAGTGCCTAGTGCATGGCAGCTTAATTCATGCTCCAGGGAGAGATCTAATTCCCTTTACTACATAATGGCCTTTTCACCAATGGGCATTTGATCTTATAGGAGCTATACATCCTCATTCTTCTAATGGACACACCCATATAATCATAGCTATAGATTATTTTACAAAATGGGTAGAAGCAGTCCCTTTAACACAAGCAATTGGAAAGCAAATATCTATGTTCATATTGAACTATATCATATGCAGATATGGGATCCCACATTCTATAATCACAGATAATGATGGACAATTCAAGAACAAAGACCTAGATGATCTATGTGCCAAATTAAAGATCACACAACATTGGTCATCTATCTACTATCCTCAAGGGAATGGACAAGCAGAGGCTTCTAATAAGAATCTATTGAAAATCTTGCATCGTACAGTTAATAAAATAGGAAGAGACTGGCATCTCATGATCAATCCAGCTCTCTGGGCCTATAGAACAAGTATCAGAACACCTACTGGGGCTACACATTTCACTTTAGTTTATGGGTTTGAAGTGGTACTACCTATTGAGGTTGAAATCCCATCACTAAGAATCAAAATGCATGGTCTAGTAATTGATGATGACTACAGAGTGTCTAGGTTGCAAGAACTTCAATTACTAGATGAGTGCAGACAAGCAGCATATAATCATCTCAGAGTATATCAGAAGAGAATGTCTAGAGGTTACAACAAGAAAGTCAGACACAGAGAATTTCAGGTTGGTGATCTAGTCTTGAGAGAGAATCCTAAAAATCAATCACATAGAGAACGCAAGGGGAAGTTTGAACCCAATTGGCTGGGTCCCTTTGTAATCATTGCTACTTTTGGCTCTGGCACCTATCAACTCTCAATGACTAAAGGAGAGTAGCTCTAAGAACCAATCAACGTTCTCCATTTGAAGAAATTCTACACCTAAGGCATTCAGTGTATGGTAAAATGTCCTGAAAAAATAAAAATAAAAATTAGAAAAAGTCCTAAAAAAATGAACATCTTGGTGAAAACCTAGCAATAGGCACCTTGATTATTCACAAAAATAAAAAAAGTAAAAAATATCAAAAGTACAAAAAAATTGAAAAAATGAAAAAATACAAAAAAATGAGAAAAAGAAAAAGTGCCTTGGTGAAAACCTGGAAACAAGCACCTTGGTAGAAAAAATAGAATATCTGCCAAGATGGTGAAAACCTGGCAAACGAGTGCCACTTGTTCAAAACACTCCATCTATTAGCGCAATCTTGGTCTTTCCCAGCTTTTAGTCTTGCTTTAGTTTGTACATATCTCCCGGTTTGTTTATGTATTCATGTTTTCAATAAGTTGTTCTATACACCAATCAGCTCAAGCGTCTGTATCCTATCAATGCTTAACACTTGGGAGCAATCAATGTCATATCCTATGGCCTCCAAAGTATCTTAGATGTATCATATCTAGTCAAGGTCCTTTGAAGCTTCAATCGAGTCTATCTATCTATCTTGTCTCGAGAAAGGATTTTGCATCAACAACAACACAATCAAACACAAACTGAAAACAATTTGTGCTTTTACATGTTTTTATCTCCTTGTATGCTTACTGATTCGCATTGATATTTTTGCATATTATGATCCCTCGAGCTCTTCGATGATGTCCTTTATAGGATTTAGAGAGTGATGACTAGGGTCATAATCTTTTATTTGTTTTCTTCTTGGATGTGAAAATCTAACAACTTTGGAAATTCTAGATTGAAATGGTGTCCGACTATAAGAACCTCTATCTTGAATTGGATGGCCATGTGTACCTTGACCATTGATACTCAAAAAATTCAAGGAATTTTTATCTAACTATTGTCTTTTTGAGTGAGTTCTTTCTCCTACTGTGAAATGCGATCTTACCTAAGGATGTGAACAATAAAGGGTCACTACGGGTAATTCACATGGGATTTCGAATGATCTCTTGACTGCTTGATGTGTTTGAAACACAAGGCATATTCTTGTCATCATGACATTTATGTTTTGATGCTTATACAAATTGCTATATCAAAATGGACATGATATTCAGGTCATCCTAGCGTTTATGCCTTGGTGCTTATATCTAATCCGACATTCTGAAAAAAAAATCAATATTCATATATCTATGGTTTCCCAATCAGTGGGTGTTGTATTGATTATTGCACATACAAATCGATATTCATATGTCTATGGTTTCATAACTAGTGGGCATCGTATTGATAATTTCGGTTACCTTAAAATTCAATGATGAGAATAATTGACACATGATCAGTGACTAGGTCCTAGGTCTTAGGTTGCATTTCATTTTGCATGTCTCTTTGCATTTTGCATGTTTGCATGATCTCACAATGACTCAACGAACTTCAAAGCTTAAACAATTCTTCAATTATCTCTTCAAATCTAACAAGAGCTGAATCCTAACTTGAAGGTCTCTTCAATCGAATCGTAAGCAGTTACTATCCTGGGTTAAACATCCTTTTTGACATAAGACTAAGTACTTGTCTTCATCAATACCTGCAAAACATATCATGTGTATCATTGCATTTACATATCATAATCATTTGTTGCATTACAATTCATCCATGTGCATAAACATAAATCATACATACATCTTTCCATAATCAAATACATTTGCATAACATCCATACATATGAAAGAAATCATTGCATTGCATTTATCCATACATACATTCTACTCTATCCATAGCATAAGCATAACATGATATCATCATAAATTGAAACATGACAAGTACATATGAAGTCACAACCAAAATATCGATCTCATATATATCAAAAATCTTGAACTAGTTAGGGGTGCACTACTGGCATAGTATACAAAAGAATAAGCTCAGCTAAGCTATCAAAATTAGTACAGTATATCAATGATCAAAAAGAGTACAGTATATCAGGATCAACTAATCAAAAATGTTAGAACATATCATAGATCAATTAGCTATCAGCATTATCCTCTGCATCTGGTGGAGGTGGAGGTGGTGCATCAGGCACTGGCTCTGCTCTCAGGGCCCTAGCTCCCTCTGATGCCATCATGAACTGTGAATAGGTAGGAACTCTCTATGCTGAAGGAACTATAGTATAATAAGCTGATACATAATAGGTAGATCTCAAGGTCTGATGAATCACCTCTTCCTGTAACCATTGTACCTCTCTCGTGAGTGCAGTGCGCTGTCTATCAGCCTCTATAAATCTCTCCTCCCACCTAGCATTGTGTATCTTTAGGTCCCTGACCTGAACTCTGAGATGTCTACTAGTCTCCTATGGGGTAAGAGGAATAACTAGATCAACATCTGGCATATCAGTATCAGGGGCAGCCTGCTCCGTAGTCTTTTCTCTCTGCGTCTTGCGACGTCTGACCTCTGCACCTAAATCAAAACCAGTATCCCCCTCTTTGAAGTCCATACCACCACCTACCACCTACTTAGCTTCCATTACCTCATATGTTGAATCAACTCCACCTAATGTACCACCCTCTCCTCTAGTCTATCTGTGAGAACCAGAAGATCTACCTACTGTGGAACTAGTGGGATGAGGAGCCCTCATCTGCCCTGCTAGTCTTTATGGTGGAGCCATCACTCTGGATCTTGGAGGTGTGGGGTGTATGATAGGAGCATGTGTAGGTCTGGGACCCTATCCCATCAGAGCACTAGTCACATCCATCACCTCCTCCATGGAGGGTATCAGCTCAGTAGTATCAGAAAATCTATGAATGGGGTGATCAACGAGCCATGAGATGAATTCGTTAGTAACACTAGCATCCAGTACATCTGGTCTATACTCCCAGTCCCTACCGATAATAGCACTGTACTCCTAAGAACACAAATCATTAGAGAGTCATTGTGTCCATCCAAGTAAAATCTCACGCCCTATTTGTGCATATGTGGCATAATCCTCTGGGGCATCTTGAATGCGTCCATACTGCCACCAAACCTTGGTAATCAGAAACCTCTCTATGGTGGAGGAGGACCTCCCAATCAGTACACGGCTCTAGAAGAAATAGCTAAACTACTCTCAAGCAGTAGGCCAAGGCTCAATGGCTACATAAGGTCTCTAGTGAACAAAAGTCATGTCATCAAGGCATCACCTCCAGTACTCTACATGACCCATCCGTCCCTGTATGACATATCTGGCATATCTATAAATGACAGGCTCCTGAGGCTACCTCTAAGAAGTACAAACAGGTCTCAACACTGGGATATGCTCCCACACCCATATCTGTAGAACAAGAGCTCCTGTAGTAAAGGATTTTCTCTCCTGATACACCACCTCATGCTTCTCAGAGAACATGTGTGCTAATAAACACTGACCCCATGCCAACTCAGCGGGAGTGGCCATCAATTGTGCTACCATAGGGGCCCAGCCCATCAGAAAACCATTCTACTGATGATCAAACATAATGATACCACCAATCATACCAACAATAATACACTCTAATAGGTGTGTCTATCCATATCTCTAAACTAAGGTCTCTTAAGAAATGGAGGCCATCATCTGGGTATCATCTCTAAAGAGACGTCTAAATGCTAAAACACATGAGTTCCCCAAACTCACATACTCTGGTCTCCTAGCAGCATGGAAAGGAATCTGCAGTATCCGGTATACATCCTCAGGGGTAACAGTGATCTCCCCCGTTGGTAGGTGGAAAGTCTAGGTCTCTGAGTGAAACCTCTCAATCAATGCAGTCAATAAACCATGATTTACCCTAATCTCAGGTAAATGTATCAAATGCTCGAAACCACAAGAAGCAAGGTGGACTCTCATAGGATCTGGCAAGGACACACATAATCTATGTGTAGCAGGATGAGAGATCCGAACATGTACATCTGGATATCCGACCTACATAGCACAGAAACAAGGAATCCTATCAGTAATTGGGTCACAAAATAGGTTACAAGGATAGAAATGGGGCAGTTCAGTATTTCAAAAGGTAGGTTAACAGGTCAGGAATCAGGCTAAGGAATCAGAAAATTCAAAAATTGGACTTAAAAATGAGTTTTGTGCTCGATGTTTTCCATACGACAACTTAGACTGGCATGAAAAGTCGTACGACTTTCTGCACCATACCAAACAACAAACCATAGTATAATGATAATGTATTCCTCCTCGTACAAGTTATGAGGGACCCGACAGAATATCGTACGACTCATGGGTCCCTCTAATACGAGTTGTGGGGGCTTATCAGACGACAACCTAGCTACTCTTGAAAAGTCGTATGAGTCCCGCTGGGGAGTCGTACGAGTTTCCATGCATGCAAAATTCAAAAATGGAAAAGATGTATGAAAATTGCTAAAATCCTCTAAAACATGGAAAAATTGATATTTTAGCAAAGCACAGAGGTCCACCAACCGCATGTTCATACTATCGAGGTCTTTGGTGTCTTCGACTGCGCTCAAATCGGTGCAAACTCACAGGTACCTTCGATTCTACTACTCTATCTGCCATTTTGCTCAGAGGGCTCCACAAAGATTTCTAAAGTCAAAAGGTTGAAATGAATTGAAAATGACCCTTCCGGCCTTTATATAGCTTTTGACCTAATTTTCAAAAGTGCTCCATTTTTTACAAAAATTACACCCCTGGCTAATTTCAACATTCTGAATCCATTTTCAGGATCAAAATTCAAATCTGAGATCATTTACTATGTCAAAATCATAATTTAAAATTTTTGGACCCAGGATGGTCTACTGCTTACATAAACGACCTTCAATCATCACAGAAATCTAGAATTCAACTTAACTGATTATCTTACATCAAACTATTGAAATTTCAACTTGGTCAACTCATGGTTTCACCTCGTCAAACTTTGTCTCCAGGACCTCCAAATGATGCAGAATGCATTTTCGAATGTGTATAACCATTTCTCAAATCAATTAACCTACTTCTAAACTATCAACGCTGACTTTTCTTGTCAGATTTCAATTTTAATCCCGAAGGGGGCATGGTATTGTATATCATTCAAAGTCTGTAATCTAAATCTGAAATCATGTCTTTCCTCAGTAATCAAGACAACAATCACGTCTAGTTGTTGATTCATCAAAAGACCTCATCGCTTGGGGCAAATCAATCATCACTCGGGGCATATCAAATTCATCAAGATCCATATCAATTTGGTATTCTCCTAATCTTGTAAATTATATCAGTCTTTGCAACTATCCATTCAATTGTGTTATTTCCTTGGTTCTTCAGAAATTGAAGGGTTCGGATGTGATACCAATGTGATTCAATATAAGGACAATCGGGTCTAGAATCATTCACTCACTTCTTCGCAATCATAAGGTTCGAAATCAGGCATTTTGACACTTTTTCGCAATCATCAGTTCGTTTACTGTTATAGTTAACATTATCTTTGGTCATTCAAGACCTATTATCTTCATATCAAATCTTTCAATCAGCTTCTGTCTCATATCAATATCAATTTCAAACAATCAATTTCAATATCATACACAGACTGTCTTTGAACCACTGCACTTTGCACAATAATTCAAAGAGGGGCAAAATGTAATACCCCAAAAATGGGCTATAGGTTCATTAACCTCCTACATCATCAAATCGAACGAAATCGACATCAAAGTCCTAACCTAAGGCACATCTGAATATTATCGAATCCTAATTGATTATCATAAATTCTGCATCAGGGAATATTCCTAGCGATATTCCTATTTATCATAATTATCTTTAATTTAATGATTATTTGGTGATAAATCCAATTTATCCTAAAGTTTGATTAATTGAATATTCTCAATATTTAATTAATTAGATTTAATTCTGCCACTTAATTGTTTAATTGAAGTTAATTCTATTTATTCCTAAATTGTATTATTTAATTTTGACAATAAATTCCAAAATCCTATGAATAATTGATTAGATTCTTATTTAATTAATTAAAGCAAGTTGTCAATTTTTAATAATATTGTTTTTGAATAAAAGTTTGATAAATGATTGATTAACCCATAAATCAATTGTTTTATTTTTAAAAATCAGTTAAGTTGGAAATAAATCACTTTATTATTAAATTAAATCATAAATAAAACATGCACATTCAAGAAAAGCAGACAACTATCAATTATCAATTAAAGCTAAACTCTATTTTGAGTTGAACTCTACTTTTGCATGTTTTTGTGAGTTAATTATCCTTTATTTAAAAATAACTCAAAAAACAACCTGAGTTATTTGAGTGATTTATGGCTTTTTTTCATGCACCTCTAAAGCCCTAGATTTCTATAAATTAAGGCTTCAGCTCTTCATTTGAGATCCATCCACAAATTGCACACTCACACTGCTGAATTGGAGACTAAAGAATCAATCTTAAGAATTCGAGTTGTTGTGAGATTTTCATTATTTTTGCATAGTTTTCATATCATTTCTTAGCTTAGTTTGCATATCATTTTTCCATATCATTGTTAGCATAGATTCATATCAAGTTTTCATTATCATAATTGCACAGAAAAACCAAAAAAATAGATTAATTGCATTCATTCCATATCTAGATTTTGCATTCAAATCCTTTGTTTAGGTGTCGTCAAGGTCACTGATCTCGGTATAATCTAAGAATACATACTCGCATCTACTAGAAGGCAGTAAATTGCCTGGTTAGTTTAGTTTTTCATTTATTGCACGATTTTGATTTCAACTAACCTCTAATGTTTTTACTAAAGTGTTGTGTCTATAGATCAGGTACAAAATTCACACACACACACACACACATATGCACAAGCAGTCATACTAAGGGTATCATGGCTAATGCCATTACCTTATGAGGTAAATATAGATGAGACAACAACAACAATCACAGTCCTATTAGTTGAGGAAGTTGACAAGAAGGCCACACATTTTGGAACATATGAGGAAGCTAAAGCTAAGATATCCATGGGATTAAAATCTACTACCATGGAGAGAAAAAGAAAGAAGATAGTGAAAAACATAGAGAAGATGTTAGGAGATGAAGAGGTAGACACACCTCTTGCATTGACTCAGGGATAAGGAGAGGATAAGTCTAGTGAGTCAGAAGAAAGTGAAGAAGAGGAGAATGTGATAGTGAAGAAAGGAAAGAAGGCATCAATTGTTGAGCCTACCAAGAAACAAGTATAGAAACCTAAGACCATTTCCTCACCATTACTTAGGCTGAGATCTAGAGCAGCTTCCACTGCTATAGTTTTCGAGCTACAAAAGAAGACCCCTGCATCAGGTAAAATAAAACTAGTTCAGGCTAAGGCAATGTCGAGCCAGATAAGGAAGAAACCAAGAAGAAATCTTATCTTGGAAAGGATGAAGAGGAAACTGATAGTGATGAGGAAGTAAAGAAGAAGGCTCCATCACAGAAGAAATCACTAACTATGGATGAAATATGCCACAACATTAAGAGCACTGTTGGCCTAGTGGGCTTTAAGAAAATAAGATTTGAGAAACTGAGTATTGAGGACAAAGAGAGAGTAGAACAAGCTATGCTTGAGATGCTCTGTATATTCAAGATGACACCACTTCAATTGGGAAACTTGATCCTAATGAATTATACCAAAGGATAGCTCAGAAATGGGAATATGCCTTAATGACTGAGAAGCAAATCAGGAAGAGCACTCTTGCTCAAGTCATGCCTGACTTATCCCCTGCATACATTCAGCAGTATATGGAGTAGTATAGGAAAAAAATTGTCCCCAAGCTCTGAGCATACTCCATCCTTCAACACAAGGTTGAAGATATTCTACAACAAAGTATAAGGTTATGGAAGATACGTTTTGGTCTTTTAGTTGATAAGAGTGCACAACAAAGTGCAGGTACATCCAAGGAAGTAGAATTGGATAATAAGGAGGATGTCAGTGGATAACAAGTTCAAAAGGAAGAAGATCAGAAGGCTGAAGAGAGGAAGAGATAGGATGAGATAACTATTGTTGATATCACTGAGGACACTCCAGTGAAAACTCACATATTGATCGAGGAAGAAATTCAACATCATATTCAAGTTGAGGTAGCCAAGGATAAATCTCTGTCAAGCATCAATCTAGTACTATTACAAGTGCAAGATTATCCATGGATTGCGAGCACATCAATTGTTGATAATACCCCAGCAAGCCCACATATAGTCACAGTTGATCAGCTAGTCTCCTTAAGTGCTAATGCCGAGGAACTGGACAAGTCGGCAATCACACCAAAGCCTACATATACCGAGGAGATAAGCAAAGAGAAAGTAGAATAGTTTGCATTGGTAATAGTAAGTCTTCATGTGGAGGAGAAGGAAAAGGAAAAGATGGAGAAAGAGAAAGAGCAGGACACTCAAGGGCCTAAGGAACAAGAGGCAATACAAGCTCTTATACAAATGCAGAGTGGAACTACACCTAGGAAGAAGTCACAAAAGAAGATGGAGAAATCTCCTGCTACACAGGTGACACTCGAAGAAGTTATAGTGATTCCTAAGTGGGACAATGATAACTTGACCTACAAAAAAATGCAAATCTTGCAAGATCTACTGAAGAAGAAGAGTAAATAGGAAGAAATGAGAAGGGAACATCAACAAAAGTAGGTACTTCATGAGATAAAAGGTATTTTCATAGATGATTTTGACATGAATGATGTAAATGAATCTGAACCTATTCTGAAGCAACTTGTCCATATAGTCAAGAAAGTGATTGATGATAACAATGAAGCTAATGACAAGTTGTTGCAATGGTCAGAAATGAATTTCAAGACCAAATTACTCAATAAGGTCTATGTAGACATTGTAGTGAAATAGGTAGAACTCTCTACCTTAGTAACAAATTTAGAAGAAGTTGTACAAAATGCACATTCTTTTTACAAGAAATTATGCAATGTAGAATAATTTACAAAGGACAATCAGGATCTGATAGACAAACTACAGTTAGATCTAAAGTGTATAGGTCACTCATTGAGCATGGATGCAAGTTCTAGCTCTATGCATTTTACCATATTATTACATGCCCAAGGTAGATTAGCTGAGTTGGTGGCTAATGATGGTAAAATAAGGGCTAGACTACTCTCTATCCAAACAATATTAACACCTCATCTTGAGGCTATGCAAAAGGAGTTAGTCACGGAAAATGAGTTAGTTCAGAAAGATCCTCATCTTTCTATTGTCGAGAGCCTAGTCGAGCTAGAAGTGAAGTCCAAGGTTTTGAATTCTGTAAGATCCGATTGGGATAGTGCATTAGGGATAGTCATGCAGTTTCACAAACCATTCTTGGAAAAATATTTCAAGACCCCCACACCCCAAGAACTTCAAGTGTCAAAAACAAGGGGGAAATAACATGACATGACAAAATCATAAGGGCAAATAACATGCAATGGATATGAATATGAAATATTAGATATATGTCACATATCAGAAAGCAGATACAGACACAATAAAAATATGGTATGACATACTAGTTTTGCAAATGTATATATATTTGATTGTATGTCAAATAAGAAGTCTTATGTATATATGTAAAAAAATAATTTGAAGACCGAGTTAAGTCTTAGGGGGAGTATTCTATAGAAGTTTTTGTTAGTACTAAGTACTCTTGTAAATGTAATGAAAATGTCATGACAAAGTCTTTTTGCCACTAATGTCAAAGGGGGAGATTGTTGATCGCTAAGTTTTGTTGTCTATTAGTGTCTTACACTTAGTCATTTTCTAGGCAATGTTGGTTGGTCATCACTGTGACCAAGTCATCATGTATAGGCTGAGTCATGTGTATTATATATTTATTGAGCAGTAGTTACTGCCAAGTAAGACAATGGTCACAGAGTACTTCAATGTTAACCGAGTCAATTTATGTCAAGTTATGTAAAGATGTCAGTGTCGGGCAACAAGGTATGAAGAACAGTAAGTGTCAAGTGCCAGAGATATCAAATGTTGAGCAAGCCAGATTTGACATATGTGTTTGTCATGGCACAAACACTTAGGTAAACCATTTTGGCCGACATCTATATTACATTTATTATTTGTTGAGGAAATTATGGAGGTGATTATGCTTTAGAATTATAATCATTAATCCCTATGTAATTCATGGAACCAATCAGAATTAGGGAGTGATTATGCGGAAAAAGTAGACAATCCAGATTGTAGATCTTAAATCATGGAGATAATTTATTATTTATATAAGATGAGATCCAAACCCTAAAATGTATTATGGGAAGAGCATGAGTGTGAAGGAGATCTCATACTTGCAGAGCACAAAAATGTTTTGACTAGCAAAAATAGAGTTTGGTGATCGAGCAGAGTAGTGAAGGACAGAACAAAGACATATTTGATAGAGGATATCAAATATATAGTGTAAGGAGAAGATCTTTAATCAGCATCACAGTGCAAACTAAAGGATCGAGTACTGAGACATTCTAATAGGTGGATTAGGGTAAATCTCTTAACAGAGTGGTTTTAATAAACCTTAATAAAATCTCTTAACTAATTGCTTACTTAATTATAAGTTTTAAATCCTTTTGCAAGCTAGATTGTATAAGTCTCAAAGCTCTTAACAAGGCAAACCCCTCATAGGGTACGTAGATCATCTTTTATGATAAAACTTGTAGCCCTAACAGGAAAAATTTAATACTGTAGTAGTGAAGATTTGTGGGTGTCATCCCCACCCCAATTTTACCTTTCAAGGGTTTCTAGGTAACCAAAATCATTATGTTATGTTTATTTTCATGGATGATGATTAGGATATTAGATCTGTTACAGTGTTAAGTTTGATGCTTATGCTATGCAAGTTTGTTTATGTCAAAATGTATGAATTAGTTGATATCTGATTCACACCCCCCCCCCCGCCCCCCCCCCCGCCCTCTCAGTATCTCACTTTCCCTAATATATTTCCAACAAATTATATTTTCTCTCTTGGGTGTTAGGGATTTATTTGCAACATTTAGGCTTGGGGTTCTCTAACTGAGTTGTTGCAGGTTTTCATATCTTGAATCTAACCCCTAATCTACAATTTGATATTTACTTTTTGTTTCATTCATTTATCTCGTATGATGTAGATTAGTTATTTATCTATTTCAATTGTGTTCTTATAATATGATATGGATACATTATTGTTGTTATGACATAACTCTAGCCATCAAGTGATTTAAAATCCCTTTGGTTGACATCATCGAATTTAAGAACTTGGAGAAATTAGAACATAAAGTACCCTAGTTAGGGAGAATAACCCTAAATGAACTAAGTTTGACACTTAGACAATTATGAGTTCCCAATTCAGTGCATGCAAATTTAAGATGCTTGCAACTTTTTTAACTACATTTAGATTTAGCTAGCCTTATATTTAGTTAAATTTATGATATTTGGAGCTTAACATATAGTTAAAGTCCATGATTATTTTTGCCAATTTTTGGTGAAAATTTTGATTTTTGGGAGTCTTGGTGTTGGAAATTAATAAGCTTGTATGGAAGCAGAAAAGTTTTTAAAATATCAAGACAAGAATTAGCCAACATTAGGTTGATTTATCATTTATGAGTTAGAAAGTTAAGATATTATAGCTTGGATGCATATTATTTAGAGAAGCACACAGGGCCTAAAACAAAATAAAAATAAATTTGTTATATTTTAAATGATCAACATGGATGATCTAAACTAGATTTCATGAGGACAATGACAAAATTTTAAACTTACGTTCTTTCAAATTGACCACACAATTTGAAAATTACACACAATAAAGCTTGGCCATGAATGTTAACTAGTAGAATCAACTTTGCTGATTTATTACAAAGTTTTAGACCAAGGATGAGGATTATTAATGAAATTAATTATGAATATAATATACCATAATGGATCGTTCGTTGAGATTTATTCCAATCAATATGAGCAATCTACACCATTTTGTGTGGTGTATACATACAATATCCATAGTAATTCAAGATATCACCATGAGTATTGCACCCTTCAATTGAAATGCATTACCATAATGCTAACATTATTTTAATTTGTAAATACAATAGAAAATAGGGAAAAAAGAAGGGACATGCTTGCCTCCACTGGACTTGCAACCTCTAGTGTTTATGAATCAAAACTTTGTTTTGCTCGCCATAGTCTTTTGAGTTGTTTGATCTCTTGTATCAGTAATTATGGAGGCCTCTGCCACCATATACAATGCCAATGAGACCTCGCCAAAACAATCTTCTCCCAAAATATAGTTAAAAAATATGTAGCTTGTACATATTTAAACATTAAAAACATACTTTATGCAAATAAATCTAGTAGCCCAATTAATCAAGCAATAAAGTAATAATCATAATTTGAAATCTTAGCTTATGCAATAGTTCCATAATAATAAAACTAAGAGACTTTTAAATATATGAATAAATTTTTAAAAATATTATTAATGATTATAGCTTCAGTCTGATAAACAAAATCATTCATATGTATCTATATATATAAATATAAATATGATTATATATATATATATGTGTGTGTGTGTGTGTGTGTGTGTGTGTGTCTATATATATATATATATATATATATATATATATATATATATATATATATATATATATATATATATATATATATATATATATATATATATATATATATATATATATATATATATATATATATATATATATATATATATATATACATACATATATATATATATATACATACATATATACATATATACATATATATACATATATACATATATATACATACACACACACACACACACACACACACACACACACATATATATATATATATGATATTATATATTTTGAATGATATATTAATCGACTGAAACATAATAAAAGGTGGCGATGTCGACAAAGGTTTTTACATGTGGTAACTAACTTTGTTAAGGGTTGCCTCCACTCTAACGTGGCTTGTGCTAGGAAAACACATACAACGACATAAATATAACAATCCTTAGTGTATTCACAACAATACAAGTCAATACTATTCTCATATTCAGTGCTCATTTTCACAATGATAAAATTCATAGCAACTTCGTACTATCTCAGGTTAGTATTGATTCATAAGAACCAATATGTGATGATATATATTTCAGAAGATATTAACATTGAATTTAGAATAATATCAAATCGATAATAATATATATACAGTTGTAAAACAAGTATTAAATCTAATCAAATTTTAACATGGTATCAAAGTAGGCATAAAATAAAAGATCCAGATCAAATTTGTAAAAGAATTCACATATACATTTGAATACTACATTCAAAATGGTGAATGGAATGAGATTAGAAGAACGTCTTGAAGGCACATCAAACTATGTGGCATGGAAATTACGAATAATGCTCACACTAAAAGAGCATGAACTAACACCAATAGTAGAAAAATCTGAGCCTGAATAGAATGGAAATGATGAATAAATTAAATGGGATAAGGACAACGCCAAGGCAATGAAATTGCTAGTAGACGGAATTAAAGATCATATAGTGCCTATAATCATAAAATTAGAAACTGCATATGAGATGTTTAATGCACTAAAAGATATGTATGAAATTAACAAGAGCACTTACCCTTAAGAGTCAACTCCATCAAATAAAGATGAAACAAGGAGAGACCATCACCTCCTACTTCATGAGAATTACTGAATTAAGAAACCAACTCTCCACTATTGGTCACTCTTTTGATAGTAAGGAATTAACAATGATTGCACTTAATGGACTTCCCCTTTCATGGGAATCTTTCATTCAAGGAGTATGTGCTCGAACCAAAATTCCTAAATTTGATTGATTGAAATCATACTGCATTCAAGAAGAGTCTCGATTATCAATCAAGGGGATCAATACAAATACTTCAAAAGAAGTCTCTCAAGTACTTAATACATAATCACATAAAAGGAAAAAGAAGACTAACTTCAAAAGGAAGAGAGGAAATGAATCAAATAAGAAACCAACATACAATCATAGAGACCTATCAAAAGTACAATGTTATAGATGTGAGAAATATGGTCACCTTGCTCAAAAGTGTCCTAAAAGAAATAAGGCATAAGCCTCATTTTCCCATCAGTTATACAAAGGAGAATATGAATTTAGAGAAACTTGTTTTCTACTCTACCTTATCAAGTCAAGATTCAAACAATCATAGCACCTGGGTTGTTGATAGTGGGGCCTCTTGGCATATCACTATAGAAGGGTGTTCTAAACAAGAAGTTATGATTGGAGATGATACTGATTATCCAGTAATGTTTATTGGGACCTGCACCATATATCTTGAATCCGGGATATCTCTACAGCTTATTGGTGTTCTATTTGTACCTGGCATAAAAAGAAACTTAGTTTCTATTTCAACGCTAGAAGACAAGGGACATAGAATCACCTTCATGAATGGGAAGATCTTAGCTTGGCCTAAGAACTCAAATATAAAGAATGCTCACACTATTGGAGTTAGAGATGGAACCCTCTACAAATTATGCACCCTTTCTCATCAAGCCCTAATTCATACATCAAATGAAAGTGAATTATGTCATAGGAGACTAGGGCACTATCATTTTCATGGTTTAACCTCTTTAGAGAAAATGGTTACAGGACTATCTAAACTAAGATCTGATCATATTGGAGCTTGTAAAGGATGTGCATTAGGAAATAATACTAAAAATACTTTTCATCATAGTGAAAGTAAAACCAAGGATGTATTAGAACTTATTCACTCTGATTTATGTGGCCCTATGTTTGTTCCCTCTATTGGAGGATATTTGCATTACATTATTTTTGTAGATGATTACTCTAGGAAGACCTGGATATATTTTCTAAAATGTAAAGAGTCAAAATAAATTCTTATGAAATTCAAAGAATTCAAGGCTCTAGTAGAAAACCTATCAAGTAAGAGTATCAAAATATTAAGAACGGACAATGGTAAAGAATATACTTTAGAGATATTTCAAAGTTTTTGTAAACATGTTGGGATCAAGAGGGAGTTCACTATTCCATACAACCCACAACAAAATGGGGTTGCAGAGAGACAAAACAAGATGATAGTAGAATCTTCTAAAGTAATGATGTATGATCAAAACTTAGAAACTCATCTTTGGGTTGAAGCCTCTAACACTGTTGTATATGTTCAAAACATATGCCCTCATTCTTATCTTGAAAATAAAACTCCTGAAGAAGCATTCACTGGTAATAAACCTAATGTAAGTCACTTGAGAACTTTTGGGTGTCCTGTTTACACCCACATTCCTAAAGAGAAAAGAACTAAATTAGAACCTTTAGGAAAGAAAGGAATCTTTGTTGGATATAGTGAAAATTCCAAAGCCTACAAAATCTATATTCCAAGACAAAGAAATATTGAGTTAAATAGAGATGTAATATTTGAAGAGGACACTACACTCAAAAGATCCAAGGAAGCCAATAATGATTCTCTAGAAGATCCTTCTCCTGAGATTCAAAGGGAGAATCAAGAAGTTGAAGATAATGAACCTTTAGATGTTACTAATGAGCATGAAGTAGGAAAGAAAAGACCTCTTTGGGCTAGAAAAGTTATTGAAGAAGGTGAGAAATATGTTGCTCCAAACGGGGCTATCAGGGAGAACAAAATACCTCATAAATTATCTAGTTATGTTGCACTTATGAGTAAACTTCTAAATTCAGAACCTTCAAACCCAAAAGAAGCTCTTCAAAATCGAACTTGGAAGGATGCCATGACAGAAGAGTATAATTCTATCTTAAAAAATGATGTATGGGATATTGTAGCTAGACCCATAAACAAATCAGTTGTTTCCTCCAAGTGGTTATTCAAAATTAAACATGCAATAGATAGAAGTATTGATAAATACAAGGAAATATTTATTGCAAGAGAGTTCTCCCAAAAGGAAGGCATTGACTATGAAGAGACTTTTGCTCCAATTGCAAGATATACCTCTGTGAGAACAATTATTGCCATTGTCGCTGCCAAAGGTTGGAAAATTCATCAAATGGATGTAAAGACTGCCTTTATGAATGGTGTGATTGAGGAAGAAGTATATCTAGAGAAACCAGAAGGATTCATACTACATAATCAACAAACTCATGTCTACAAACTAAAGAAGGCATTGTATGGGCTTAAGAAATCACCTCGAGCATGGTATGAAAGGATAGATCATTATCTATCTAAAATTGGCTTCTCTAAAAATGATGCAGACCCAAACCTCTACTTTAAGGTGGTAAAGGGGATATATTGATTTTGATTCTTTATGTAGATGATTTGCTAATAACAGGAGAAGATTATATAATTATTAAGTGTAAAGAAGTTCTTGTAATTGAATTTGAGATGAAAGACTTAGGACTACTACATTACTTCCTAGGCTTAGAAGTTTGGCAACATGCTAATGAGACTCTTCTAAACCAAGGAAAATATACTTTAGAAATTCTAAAAAGATTCGGAATGATAGATTGTAAGCCTATGCCCACCCCCATGGAAACAAATCTACTTAAACTAAAAGAAGAAGCATCAAGTTCAGAACCTACAGACTCTACTCTTTACAGGCATATTATTGGGTCTCTAATGTACTTAGTAGATACTAGACTAGATATTTGTTATACAGTTAATGCACCCAGTCAGTTCATGTGTGAACCAAAACAAATTCATATGGTAGAAACTAAGCACATACTAAGGTATCTTCAAGGCACAATAAGTCTTGGACTAAGGTACAAAGATGTAGATTTAGAACTACATGGTTTCATTGATTCAGATTGGGCTGGAAGCACCATGGATCAGAAAAGTACCTCTGGGTGTTGTTTCAGTCTGGGTCTTGCAATGATATCCTGGTTTAGTAGGAAATAATCCTTAGTTTCTCAAAGTTCCACAGAAGCAGAGTACATTGTTGCATCTATGGGAGCATGGAAAGCAGTTTGGTTGAGAAAACTTATTTTTGGTTTGTTTGGAGAATCTCTAAAACCTACTATTATTCATTGTGATAATTAGAGTTGTATAAAGCTCTCCTTAAACCCAGTATTTCACAATAGGTCCAAGCATATTGAGATACCACTATATTAGAGATATGGTGGAAAAGAATGTTATTGATTTGAATTATATCGGTACAAAGGAACAATTAGCTAACATTCTCACCAAGGCTCTAGCAAAGACAAAGGTAGAGCACTTTAGAGGTAAACTTGATATGATTGTAATTTCTGAGACACCACTTCAATTGGGAAACTTTATTCCTGATGAATTATACCAGAGGATAGCTTAGAAATGGGAATATGCCTTAATGATAGAAAAGTAAATCAGGGAGAGCACTCTTGCTCAAGTCATGCCTGACTTATCCCCTGCATACATTCAGCAGTATATGGAGCAATATAGGAACAGATTTGTCCCCAAGCTTCGGGCATACTCCATCCTTCAACACAAGGTTGAATATATTGTACAACAAAATATAAGGTTATGGAAGATGCTTTTTGGTCTTTTAGTTGATAAGAGTGCACAATAGAGTGTAGGCACATCCAAGGAAGTAGAATTGGATAATAAGGATGATTTCAGTAAACAACAAGTTTAAAAGGAAGTAGATCATAAGGATGAAGAGAGGAAGAAATAGGATGAGATAACTATTGATATCACTAAGGACACTCTAGTGAAAACTCACATATTGACTAAGGAAGAAATTCAGTAGCATATTCAAGCTGAGGCAGCCAAGGATAAATCTCTGCCAAGCATCAATCTGGTACTATTACAAGTGCAATATTATCCACGAATTGTGAGAACATCAACTGTTGAGAATACCCTAGCAAGCCCACATATAGTCATAGTTGATCAGCTAGTCTCCTTAAGTGCTAATGCTGAGGAACAGGACAAGTCAGCAATCACACCAAAGCCTACATCTACCAAGGAGATAAGCAAAGAGCAAGAAGAACAATTTGCATTAGTAATAGTAAGTCCTCATGTGGAGGAGAAGGAAAAGGAAAATATGGAGAAAGAGAAAGAGTAGGACACTCAAGAGCCTAAGGAACAATAGGCAATAAAATCTCTTATACAGATGTCAAGTGGAACTACACCTAGGAAGAAGTCACAAAAGAAGAAGGAGAAATCTCCTACTACACAGGTGACACTCGAAGAATTTATAGTGATTCCTAAGTGGGACACAGATAACTTGACCTACGAACAAATGCAAATCTTGCAAGATCTACTAAAGAAGAAGAGTAAATAGGAAGAAATGAGAAGGGAACATCAACAAAAGCAAGTACTTCATGAGATAAAATGTATTTTCATAGATTCTTTTGACATGAATGATGTAAATGAATCTGAACCTATTCTGGAGCAACTTGTCCATATAGTCAAGAAAGTGACTGATTATAACAATGAAGCCAATGACAAGTTGTTGCAGTGGTCAGAAAGAAATTTTGAGACCAAAGTACTCAATAAGGTCTCTGCAGACATTACAGTGAAATGGGTAGAACTCTCTACCTTATTAACAAATTTAGAAGTTGTACAAAATTCACATTCTTTGTACAAGAAATTATGCAATGTAGAAGAATTTACAAAGGACAACCAGGATCTGATAAACAAACTAAAGTTAGATCTAAAGTGTACAGGTCACTCATTGAGCATGGATGAAAGTTCTAGTTCTATGCATTTTACCATATTATTACATGCCCAAGGTAGATTAGCCAAGTTGGTGGCTAACAATGGTAAAATAAGGGCTAGACTACTCTCTATCCAAACAATATTAACACCTCATCTTGAGGCTATGCAAAGGGAGTTAGTCATAGCAAAGGAGTTAGTTCATAAAGATCATCATCTTTCTATTATCGAGAGCCTAGTTGAGCTAGCTGTCGAGCTAGAAGTGAAGTCTGAGGTTTTGAAGTTTGTAAGGTCTAGTTAGGACAATGCATTAGGGATGGTCATGCAGCTTCACAAACCGTTCTTGGATAAATATTTCAAGACCCCCCAAGAACTTCAAGTGTCAAAAACAAGGGGGAAATAACATGACATGACAAAATCATAAGGGGAAATAACATGCAATGGATATGAATATGAAATATCAGATATGTGTCAGATATCAGAAAGCAAAAAGCAGATACAGACACCGTGGAAAAATGGTATGACATACTAGTTGTGCAAATGTCTATATATTCGATTGTATGTCAAATAAGAAGTCTTATGTATATATGTAAAAAAAAATTGAAGACCCAGTTAAGTCTTAGGGTGAGTATTCTATAGAAGTTTTTGTTAGTACTAAGTACTCTTGTAAATGTAATGAAAATGTCATGACAAAGTGTTTTTGCCACTAATGTCAAAGGGGGCGATTGTTGATCCCTAAGTTTTTTTGTCTATTAGTGTCTTACACTTAGTCATTTTCTAGGCAATATTGGTCGATCATCATTGTGACCGAGTCATCATGTATAGGCCAAGTCATGTGTATTGTACATTTATCGAGAAGTAGTTACTTCCAAGTAAGACAGTGGTCATTAAGTACTTCAGTGTTAATCGAGTTAGTTTATGCCGAGTTATGTAAAGATGTCAGTGTTAAGCAATAGGGTATGAAGAATAGTAACTGTCGAGTGCCTGAGATATCAAATGTCGAGCAAGCCAGATTTGACATATGTGTTTGTCATGGCACAAACATTTAGGTAAACCATTTTGGCCGACATCTATATTACATTTATTGTTTGTTGAGGAAATCATAGAGGTGATTATGCTTTAGAATTGTAATCATTAATCCCTATGTAATTCATGGAACCAATCAGAATTAGGGAATGGTTAAGAAAAAAAAGTAGACAATCCAGATCATAGATCTTAAATCATGGAGATAATTAATTTTTTATATAAGATGAGATCTGAACCCTAAAACGTATTATGGGAGGAGTGTGAGTATGAAGGAGATCTCATACTTGCAGAGCAGAAAAATGTTTTGACTAGAAAAAATAGAGTTTAGTGACCGAGCAAAGAAGTAAAGGAGAGAACGTAGACATATTTGATAGAGGAGATCAAATCTATAGTGTAAGGAGAAGATCTTCAATCAGCATCATAGTGCAAACTGAAGGATCAGGTACTGAGACATTCTAACAAGTGAATCAGGGTAAATCTCTTAACAGAGTGGTTTTAACAAACCTTAATAAATCTCTTAACTGAGTGCTTACTTAGTTGTAAGTTTTAAATCCTTTTGCAAGGTAGATTGTATAAGTCTCAAAGCTCTTAATAGGGTAGACCCCTCACAGAGTAGATCATCGTTTATGATCAAACTTGTAGCCCTAACCGGAAAACTTTAATACTGCAGTAGTGAAGATTTGTGGGTGTCATCCCCACCCCAATTTTACCTTTCAAGGGTTTCTGGGTAACCAAAATCATTGTGTTATGTTTATTTTCATGGATGATGATTAGGATAGTAGATCTATTACAGTGTTAAGTTTGATGCTTATGCTATGAAATTTTGTTTATGTCAAAATGCATGAATTAGTTGATATCTGATTCACCCCCCTCCCCCATCTCAGTATCTCACTTTCCCTAATATATTTCCAACAAATTATCTTTTCTCTCTTGGGTGTTAGGGATTTATTTGCAACATTTAGGCTTGTGGTGCTCTAACTGAGTTGATGCAGGTTTTCATATATTGAATTTAACCCCTAATCTACAGTTTGATATTTACTTTTTATTTCATTCATTTGTCTTGTATGATGTAGATTAGTTATTTATCTATTTCAATTGTGTTCGTATAGTATGATATGGATACATTATTGTTGTTATGACATAACTCTGGCCATCAAGTGATTTAAAATCCCTTTGGTTGACATCATCAAATTTAAGAACTTGGAGAAATTAGAATCTAAAGTGCCCTAGTTAGGAGAATAACTCTAAATGAACTAAGTTTGACACTTAGACAATTTTGAGTTCCCAATTTAGTGGATGCAAAATTTAAGATGCTTGCAACTTAAGTCACAGATAAAATGTTTTTGAACTACATTTAGATTTAGCTGGCCTTATATTTAGTCAAATTTCTAATATTTGGATCTTAACATATAGTTAAAGTCCATGATTACTTTTGCCAATTTTTGGTGAAAATTTTGATTTTTGGGAGTCTTGGTGTTGGAAATTAACAAGCTTGTATGGAAGCAGAAAAGTTTTTAAAATATCAAGACAAGAATTAGCCAACATTGATTTACCATTTATGAGTTAGAAAGTTAAGATATTATAGCTTGGATGCATATTATTTAGAGAAGCACACAGGGCCTAAAACAAAATAACAATAAATTTGTTATATTTTGAATGATCAACATGGATGATCTACACTAGATTTCATGAGGACAATGACAAAATTTTAAACTTACGTTCTTTCAAATTGACCACACAATTAGTACAATTTGACAATTACACACAGTAAAGCTTGGCCATGAATTTTAACTAGTAGAATCAACTTTTCTAATTTGTTACAAAGTTTCATACCAAGGATGAGGATTATTAATGAAATTAATTATAAATATAATATACCATAATGGATCGTTCGTTGAGATTTATTCCAATCAATATGAACAATCTACACCATTTTGTGTGGTGTATGCATACAATATCCATAGTAATTCAAGATATCACCATGAGTGTTGCACCCTTCAATTGAAATGCATTACCATAATGCTAACATTATTTTAATTTGTAAATACAATAGAAAATGGGGAAAAAAGAAGGGACGTGCTTTAAAAAAGGTGCAAAAAACTAGTCAAAAGGATTAATGTATGACTATCCAAATGTATAAGATGATGTTTGATTTTAACGATTGCACAATCTATTCTAAAACATCCTAATAAAAGATAAGAGCTCTATGAATGCTCTTAATCAGTAACAACCAATATCAAATCCTACAATTCTGTTGTTTGTGGAACACAAGCCCAGGATTTATATGTTTTGGAAAGAGAAGAAATGAACATAAATAATAAAAATCCTAGTCTATTGAGTGCCATAACTTTGGTTTTATAAAAAAATAATGCATTCGTTGGCTTTGAGCACTAGTTGTGAAGATAAATAATAAGAGGCATCAGTTTAGAACTAAGTGAAACAATGTGTAGACGTTTCTTGCATTGGAGGAGTAAAGCATCGATTGGATTAAGACACTTACCCTAAAACAAACAAAATGAAGTCATGAAATCATTATGAACTAAAAAAGGAAGCTTATTTTGAAGTGGGGAATTGAGGAAATACAACCTAGAAGGAATATCTAAGGATAAAAATGAAAACGTCACACCTCACTAATGCTAACAACACGCTCATTATTATGAATTATAAAAAGGTTTGCAAATGTATTTATTTAATGCATTTTCTTAGTTTAATAGCCACTGTTGTCAAAACCTATGCACCAAAGTTCATGAACATGACACATCTCTCACCTGCATGCCCATAACAAAAGATCTGATTGCTAACTGTTGATTTTTTTATGTCTACCAACTTGCAATAAGCGTAATCCCCAAGACCCCAACTTATTGCATTTTTCCTTTGTATTTGTGCATTGTCTTGCACTAGAACTTGAAATGCCTTTGCTTCCTCCAGTGTGAGCCTTCCCAAGATTCATATTTTATAGTCGAATATTTAAAAAATATTTAATCACTATTTAAATAGCATGAGAAAAGTAAACCCTAATCGTCAGGCTGGACTTGCAACCTCTAGTGTTCATGAATCAAAACTTTGTTTTGCTCGCCATAGTCTTTGGAGTTGTTTGATCTCTTGTATCAGTAATTATGGAGGCCTCTGCCACCATCTACAATGCCAACGAGACCTCGTCAAAACAATCTTCACCCAAAATATAGTTAAAAAATATGTAGCTTGTACATTTTTAAACATTAAAAACATACTTTATGCAAATAAATCTAGTAGCCCGATTAATCGAACAATAAAGTAATAATCATAATTTGAAATCTTAGCTTATGCAATAGTTCCATAATAATAAAACTAAGAAGACTTTTAAATATATGAATAATTTTTTTTTAAATATTGTTAATGATTATAGCTTTAGTCTGATAAACAAAATCATTCATATGTATTTATGTATATAAATATGATTATATATATATCTGATATTATATATTTTGAATGATATATTAATCGACTAAAACATAATAAAAGGTGGCGATGTCGACAAAGGTTTTTACATGCGGTAACTAACTTTGTTAAGGGCTGCCTCCACTCTAAGGTGGTGGGCAGACCATCGTGGAGTCACCTCCATGATGGGGTGCCAACATATAAATGCATTGACATGTCATGCTAGGAAAACACATACATCAACATAAATATAACAATCCTTAGTGTATTCACATCAATACAAATCAGTGTTATTCTCATATTCAGTGCTCGTTTTCACAGTGATAAAATTCATAGCAACTTCGTACTATCTCAGTTTAGTATTGATTCATAAGAATCAATATTTGATGATATATATTTTAGAAGATATTAACATTGAGTTTAGAATAATATCAAATCGATACTTGAATATATATATATATATATATATATATATATATATATATATATATATATATATATATATATATATATATATATATATATATATATATATATATATATATATATATATATATATATATATAGTTGTAAAATAAGTATTAAATCTAATCAAAGTTTAACAAATATAAATATTATTGCAAATTATTCTATCAAAAGATACTAAATAGAAATCTAATAAAAACAAGAACTCTGATGGAGCTTTAGTCCCTACCATTTGTTTAAAAAATTAAATACTAAAATTGTGAACATATATATTGAATTAGAGTGACTGACTGCTCATATGAGTGAAATTAGACATCAAATATAATTTACAAAAATTTGGAGTCACAAGTATTGCCTACCTATATAGTAATTGTAGGCAAAATTATACACGTATTTCCATGATATGTTTCAACAATTGTGCTTGCTATTATTAACCTGGCACGTTGACTCAACTACCTCTGTCTTAGCTTATTTGAAATGTAAGATTAAATGCAACAGATAATTAGAAATATTGAAAAAATGTCTTCCTACAAATGTCATAGATTTTAAATATACAGGAGCTTACAGTTGTAATGACTGCTCTTGGCACAAAATGTATTTACAATTTTATAGTTGAAGCCCTTGTCTAAAAGTAAAATCATTTTAAAATATGATAGCGTCGATTGTTTTATTTTAGAAAGGACTTAATGAAGCAGAGCGAGTCCCAAATTCCCAATTCTCACGGAGCCTGCATAGAGTAAGTTGAATTGAGGAAATTCTATGAAGGGATGATTGCCATTTGTTTTTTAATAAGATTTAAATGTTCTAGAACAACCCATGTCCTAATTTATTCAACTAAAAGAATTGAGCCTCGTGCACAGATAGAGGATTTTCCTCAACAAATAGGCTCCTAATGTTTACATAAGAATATTGGAGCATGACAAATTATAAGGTTTTTGAATCCCATATCTTATGAAAATGAACATTCTGTTCTGTAACATTGTAAATATTATTTAACTGAGTTGAGGAGTTAAATTATTAGGTTAACCGAGTTGAGGAATTAAATTATTAGGTAGAAAGTTAGAGTTTATCAATCGTATATTGTCCTAATTCTCCCATAGCAATCAAAGAGGCCAAGTGAACTAGGGTGTATGAAGGATAAGGCCCATTTTCTTCTATTATTGGAATTTTGTCTTCCTTCCCAGTTAACTCATTTGAGAGATTCAATAATATGTGGTACAAGGGAATTTAGCTGCCAAATAAGGCCCTAATTGTCACCAAAAACTACGTTGGTCGGTCTGTTAATGGGGCCCTTCATAGGCTTGTTAGTCCCAATCCTAAGTGCAAAATTAGCCCAGTTAATCTAGGGTATGTCAATGAACTGATCAATGCCTCGGTTTGGTTTGGTAAATTTTTCAATGCATGTTTGAATCTTTTTTGGTGTGATTTTTTTCTTTTTGGGGAGAGTTTTTTGGTTTGTTTGGTTGTTTTGGTTTGAGATTTTTTCTATGTTTGGGAGCTTGGATAGTGGGAGTAATATATTCATGATTCTAAAAACAATCATTTCCCTTTTAGTCAAATATTTATAATTGGTGTGTTCCCTTTCAGATCATTGATCTGTACAATTTCATACAATCATCATCTTCTAAAAACTTAGAAAAGTTGATGACCCCAGAAATGCTTTTCAACTTTGGAATGCTAATTTAATATCCTAAATTCACAAATCAAGTTGATCCTGAACATGTGGTTCGTCAGACAGTCCACGTGCCTTGTTTGTGCTTCCAATAACTTATATCACCAATATTTTGAATGAAAGCACTGTTAGTGTTGCAAGCAATATTGAATATGATTAGTCCTACAAATGAGCGCCATTCCATTTAAACCCATACCATATGTCCGATCAGAATTCACTTTGAGCTTTTGTTCTCATTTGGATGTAAAATCTTGTATATGTCTATTTGGATGGTGCTCAAAAGAGACAACTCTATTCACAAACTAGAGACATGTGATAATCTTCATCTAACCTAAGCATCTCTTTGTTTTCTGATTAACTATTTTAGTTTATAATCGAACCAAGCATTTGAAACTTTATTAGTCATTTCACACAAAGTAGCAGCATACAAATTTAAGACATGTACGAGAAGATTTCATGAGCAAAAGGCAAAACCACAAAATTGATAATGTAAGTATTTTTTTTATACTATAAAAAAGTCATAGGCATAGAGTGATAACATGTTTTCCATTGGCACAAAATAGATAATAGGCTTGTTTTTTGTAGTATAAGCTGAATTCAAAAGTACAAAATTGATAGCATGTTTTTTAATTATATGTCCGTATGTATATGGACAATGTGGTGGATAAGTTTTTTAACAATATGTTGGCTATGTTGAACTGCTGGTGTGAAAAGCCTACAAATTTTTTTGCTTCTTTGAGCTTCATTTTTAAAAAACGTGCAATTTTACCAAAATTGAAAAAGTTAGTATGATACAGTGCATTTTGTGAGTGGAATTCATACTTATATAAAACTAAAAGAAATAAAAGAATTTTTCTGTTTAAAAAAAGGATATATCTGGGTATTCCTTTTTATTTGTGAGTATTGGTCTTTGTAGTTTTTAAATCTTCTCTATTGAAGTTGATAGTTTGTTTAAAAGACATTTGTAGCAATAAAAAGTTACACCACATAGAAATTTTGAATATTATAGAACACATTGAAGATTTATTTTTGTGGGTGGCGAAGTTAATATTACCTTTAGTGGTAGCATTTAGTAAAGAAAAACCTTCTCGCAGATGGCTACATGCCTTTATATGCTCTGCAGTTTTCATAGAAGAGTTTGTTGAATGTCAGTATTAGCCATAATTTTTTTTTAAATGACGTTTTAAAATTGTAGCAATAGAAAAAGGGTGTTATGTGGAGCATTACATTAGTGGCTTATTTTTCAATAGAAATGATGGAATTGTTCATGGCAACTGTGAATGTTCCTTATTTTTCAAACTTTCACATTAGGAAGATAGCTTTTGACATGTTTTTTATATAAGTTTCATATGGTATTTTTGTAAGTTCAACGAAGTTTTCTTGCAAGAGTTGAGTATGCAAGTTGTAGTCAAGAGTTCCATCATCAGTTTCAATTATGCATTGTAATTAGGGCTGGTAGATCAAACTTGTGGTTATTGTACATTTGTTGTAGTGAGCAGTATTATTAGTTGAAGTCTGGCATATGGAAATTACCTAGTGGCACAAGTCGCAAAGCGGCTGGTATGGTGACAAGTACACATTTTTTGTTTGTAATGTTCATGTAACCTGCAATCACAACAAATATTGGAGGAGAGGTGTTAAAAAATATTTTGGATTTAGGCAATAGTAATTATTATAATGTTTTTTAGTTTGTGATTTTAGTATATTACCTGGATATTGGACAAAGCAAGTGTTTGCAGAAAATCTTTGGTGGCTTAATCGTTAAGTTCGTCAATGAATGTGGATAGGCTTGATCTAATGGTAGGTGAACCTCTTGGTCTGCTATGCACTACATTCTTCAACAAGAGTAGTGGTGTTCTAGGTGTTTGGGGTGTGGTAAGGATTTTTTCCAAGATCGCATAGGGATTTCCATGTGTTTTAGGAACTATGAATTGCAAGAGAGAAGTTTGTTAGTTGATATAATTGTTGAATTGGTAAAGTTTAGTGGCATATAAATTGGTTTTGTATTTATGGAGATATCTTACTGTTGCAACATTAGTTGAAAATTCTCCATCTTTAACATGCAGCTGGAATTGTGTTGGTTCTTGATTGTGAGATGCTACAAGCACGCCTATGGTCCCGATTGAATAGGCATTTGCATAGTGGATCAACTAGGTAATGGTTGTATCTGGTTCTAGCCTTTGTTGCTTGCAAAATTTCTCTATTTTCTCAAATTTTGTTTTAGAGCTTAGCTGAAGGCAACAATCAACATCTCCTCATTCATATTGTGTCTTTTTTCTTTACTACAAACTATGTTAGGCATACACTTGAGCTTGGAAAAAGTCAGGGCAAGAATGCATCAATTAATTTGTTGCTCATGCTTGTTGCTATAGTCAGTTGGTCGTGACTATCGATGAGATCAATGTGAGCGATCTGTGTTTTTGGTTCATTTGTTGCATTGTTTTTGCAAGCACATCCATATGTAGCCAATATATCACCTTCAAAAGTAATTGTAGATTGTGTTGTGCAAATTTCAATTATGCTGGATGCTTGAGTGATTTCCAACTTTGACCTATAATCAAGCAATTTATTTTAGTTTGTATGCTATTGAGAAAGACTTCCAACAATAACGGTAACATAAACAAGTAAGGGAAATTAATGTGTTTAAATTAAGTGTAGGAAATGTATTTTTTGCAATTTGAAAAATCATTAACCTTTTATGATCTTGGTCATCATTTGAAGAAACTGCATCGACTGGGAGGTTGATGTGGTGAGAAGGCTCAATTTGTGAACTGGAAAGGAATGCATGAGATGTTATATGGCATGTGTTTTATCAGTATTGAAACAACTAATTTGGCATTATTTAAGATATGTCATAGTCATTAATTTGTTTCCATAATTTTTATTTAAAAATAATAATAGAATTATTTCGAAATGCAAATCATTTGTTATGGATTTGAATTTTAAATGAAACGACAGAACCCTGGTCACAAAGTGTGCAATTTCCAATTGAAAGTATATAACCTCAATCTTTCTAGGCAAAACATGCACTTTGAATTTCTACGAATTAAATATTTTCTTGGTAAAGGATTATAACTGCAATTCTATCTGTCATCCAGTATTATATTTGGGCGCATGTTTTAAATTCCATTTGCAATTTGTTATGTTGTTTTGGAGAAATTTTCTTTGAACAATACTCATTGTTGATTGCTACTATAGACAAGCATGGATTGGTTTATGTGATTTCTACATATGAATATTTTGCAAGCTCTTTTTTTTTTTTTGACAAATCCAAATCATTATCTGAACCTCTAAATTTTTCTGTTCTCAGTGTTCTCTTTTTTTGGGAAGTAGTAGGTTCTAGTATTGGGAGTCAAAAAAAGTGCAGTGATCTTCCAAATTGGTACTGGGTCAAGTCTTTTACTGATGGAAAAGGAGAAGGAATTCATTTTAGATAAGAAATCACTTTGAGGAGTAACCAAGTTGCAACTTCTAAGCTTGCAACTATTGAAGTCTGTGTTGATTGTAGTGATTTTATGAGAAATTTATGTACATAAAGCATTGGTTGATACTAGTTGAAGGAAAAAATGTACAAGATTTATGGAGAGTTATTCTTCCCCCAGAATATTTTGAGTCAAATATTATTATTTGTTTCAGTCCCTATAGAGCGACAAAGCTTTTGCATGCTAGCAGTTTGAGGAAGCCATGAAGGAGTATAAGGTTGTCCATGTTTCACTATGTCTAGTTGGTGTCATTGTTGAGGACAGAGACCTGGATGGTAATCATGAATTCATAGGTTCTAGATACATGGGAAAGGAAAAAGGTTTTCAGGGGAAATTATTGGTTTTTGTTTTGAAGGTCTTGGGTTCTAACTAGGTTGTAATGGTATGGGATCTTGCATCCGCTTCTTTGTAAGTCTAGATATGTTCTTTGTCAATTTTTAAAGTTCATATATATTTATACTTATTAGCATAAGTAGAAAGTTCTCAATTGCCTTTGGTTCAGAGCTCTATTATTTTTTGTTTTAGATCTAAGGTTGTACTTTGTATTGTGAGGAATGAGAGACAATTCCTTGATGAAGAGCTTCTAACTGTAAAATTTATTGATGCTAAAACAAATCATGGGTGGGAAATTAAGAAATATTTTCTTGTAATCAAATTCCTGTACCAAAAATATGATGTAATACTACCATGAGTAACACTGGAATGTAACCTGGGGGGAATTGCATAGTATTTATACCAAAAAAATTTACATACCATGTGTAACATACTGCAGTTTCAGTTGTCTCTGGCCACTTTGGTAACTGCAATCATAGCAACCAGAGATTAGGAATTAGAAGTTTTACATGCTACTTAGCAAATGTGAATGAAAGTACAAATAAACAAAGTCCATTGTACATACATAACAAATAATTACAAAGAAAATGACTATAGAATATTTTCTCAATAGTTCAAAATGTGTCTTCAAAAAAACCATTTTATGATTATGCCACAACCATTGTAATCCATGAGGCTGTATCTCAAAGCCAATGACAAGTTTAAAAGATTATAGCTTTTATTCAAGCTTCATTTCGATGCATATTTGATTGGAAATAGAGAATTGGTAGAGCAAAAGAAGTTTGAGGACAATGAGCAGAAAATAAACAGATGTGAGAAATTGTACATGTAGGTGTTTTGTTAACTTGACAATGGCTTTAGAAACATGCTAGTAAGCTATCAAGCTATGTTTTTTTGTGTAGTATGCAAATATTGTGTGCCTATAGACATTGTACAAAAAAATTTAGTGAGCTAGAACATTGTTTGAGTAAGAGCTATTACTTGGAAAAAGTTGTAGAGCTATTACAAAGTGGTCTGTCCAATATGTTTCCAATATAGTGAACTTTATGTCGGCAGTATCAATATTGTTTATCCAAAAATAATCTAACAAAGTACTTGCCTATGTTGTTGGCTTGTCAACAACAAATGATAGTTTGTGTTGCTGCATAAATTCAATGAGCATTATTCTCGCTTTTGTCAAATTTAGCATATCAATGTTGAAGTCTCCTACAATAATCAATTTAGAATTGGATGGATGTGAGTTGATGTTGTTTTGTATTAGATTGAATAAATCATAAATTGGTGTTGCTGGTGTTAAATATAGATTTACAATGCGCAAGGCAATGTCAAGATGCAATAAGTCAATTGTTATGGATTCCAAATGCTTTGTTGCGTAAGTTTCAATATTTTGCAATGTAGTTTTTTTTTTGCAACATGTTAAAAGACCATGAATAGCTAGTGAAGGATAGCAATCAAATTTTTCATTTAGCAAAGTAAAATGGTCTAGATTATTGTGTCTTGTTTCTTGGAAGCAAAGTACTGCTGCACCAAGCAGATTGTGATTATGACATATTTCTTGTGCGTGCAATGTAAAGCAATGTGTGTTTAAAGAGCATATGCTGAAATGTTTTGATGATGCAAAAGGAAGTTTGTGTTATAGTTTCCATTGTTGTAATGTTTTGAGACGTTCCGTCTCATTCTCTACCTTTTGTGATACTTTGAAATTTTGTTGCTCTAATTTTTGTATTAAGTACAATGATTCAATGTTTCTTACATGTGATAGGGCAGTGTAAACAAGACCCTGTTGATAGACTTTACAAGGGTCAAAAGCTAGTGCATCCATTGTTAGAACTTATGCTCTGTGGATGGTCCTTTCACATGCTAATTGAAAAGAAAATTGTGTTCGAGTGACTACTTTTGTAGTTGTTTTGACTTTCCTAGAGATTCTCATTATTAGTGTCCATGAAAGTAAAATGCAACTTGTATATAGACTTTGCATTCTTTGCCGACGTAACTTGCCAATTGTGGGGTCATTGAATTGAATCCAAACAATGTCTTCTTGCTCAGTTGTGTGCAATTGGAAAATTCCATCAACACCATTGACTAGATCATCTTGTGTATCAAGATTTCCACCAATTAGCTCAACCAAGATTCCCGATTTTACAAAGATTGTGCTAGGAAACAATGACTTTTCAATTGGATAGCGGGTATTTTCAATGGGTGTGTCTTTTTTATCTACAACTTCTAATACATAAAGCTTAGTAGGAAAGTGATTTAACATTTTATTGTTGTGCTCGTTGACATATAAGTTTCTTTGGAACAAGTAAGGGAATTTTGGATTATTGGGGGGAGCCTTGAAGCATGTTGTATTCAAGTAGGATATATCTTGATCATTTTATTGGGATGTCCGTGTATGATTGAGAATGGAAATGAAATGTTCATTTGTTTGCCTAATGACAATATGTAGTTCAAATTATTTGACATTATCAATCCAAAATGTGTATGGAATTTTCTCATTACTTATTATTGGTGCTTCGAATATCCATGCATCACATACAGGTTGTGCCTGGTAAAAGTCACCGCATACAGGTTGTGCCTGGTTATTTCAAAGTCTATATCCCTATCCTCTATAGTTTCATTGTACTTGGATTTCTAATCTATAGATATAACATGCAACGCTTGGCACAATGGCTCCCAAAAGTGCTCGACACTTGTTAGTGTCACAAAGAAAGTCGAAGGTCCTAATTGTCTTATCATTGCAAATATATTTTTCCTTGTATTTTCTAGATAGTCCAGAGATGTGCGGATGTTCCTTAATAATCTAAAGCCCAATGGATATCTTAATATTTTTCCCAAATTTCCAGGGTTACGTACGTCCTTAGCAAGTAAATTTCTGCCTTTTAATTCAGATTTTCTTATGCAAACCCATGCTAATGAAGATATTTGTTGGATAATTATTTTAATGGATTTGAAAAAAATATTTGTTATGTGTGTTGCAAAGTCATTGTCTTTATGCATGAGCTCCCACTTTGCTATCTTTTGGAACGAAAGATTTTTTATTATGTCAATTGGTTGAGCAAAGCCATAAAATAGAGTTGGAAAGTTCATTTCCTCTTAGAAGGCATCTTGGAAAATGCCAAATCACCTTCTGATGGTGAAATTTTAATAATTGTTGTATCAAGGTCTCTAATTAAATGTGGTTCATTGAACCAATGTATAAGTGATTCAACTATTGGGTCTTCATCAAGTTCAGTATTGTCATTGTGGATTTCTATTTCTATTTCAATATCACTATGCTCCATCTCTTTATTGGTTGCAAGTAAAGATTACCAATCTTTGTTTATGGAGATATTCTCTAGTGTATATAATGGCATTTTTGATAAAGTTAACAAAGCATTCATTACACAAGCAGGCCTAACATTACCTTGTGCATATGCATTTTCATATTGTTGCTTCCATTTTAATTTTATTGCCATTTTTTTAGTTTCATTTATTTGTCTAGGTAATGCTTGTTGTACCTTATCAAATTCTACAGGGACATTGATGATTATTATGTTTAAGCCATATTGCCATCTTTTATATCCTAGTTGTCTTATTTGTGCAAAAGCAATACACAAAGACACAAGTCTTTCTTCTAGAGAACTCAATGTATGGACAACATTTATCCGTGCATTGCATCTTATTTTCCATGGTGCAACAAAACATGGGATTTTGCAAGACTAAGTAGCTTTTATACATTGTTTGCAAATGGGTTGTCCAATTTCAAAACAAAAAAATTGGTCAGATGCAACGGAAAGTAAAGAGAAAGCCTTAACAAATGCATTATCAATTTTGTGAATATTTTTGTGAAAATGAAGCATTTTGCAAATACTACATGATTGAGAGGGTGTGTCATTAATGCTTTTCAAGTATATGTTGACACATTTTTGGATTACATTCCTTTTTTATGATTGTTTTCTATGTTGTGCTTGTTGATTGTCAAGGCTTTTCTTACAAGATACAAAATGCATGTCTATTGTAGATCTAGCATTTGAGATTGATGGAGTTTGTTGTTTTGAACTAGTTGTAAATACCTTAGTTTGTAAAAATTTGGTTTGTTGATTTGCAATGTTTATTGTTTGGAGAATTTATTCATTGGCTATATCATTTTGTTGCTTTTGTCTCTTGTGGATAGCAACTTTAATGCATCTTAATGAGCGAGGGGCTTTGAAATTTGTGCTAGGTAAAGTTATAATTCTTTGAGCATTCATGGTAACCTGATTTATAATGTTATTTGTTTTAGCCATTTGTTTGTTGTCTATGCCTTTTCCTTGCCTAGTTTTGTTACACAGTGCATTTTTTAGACATCGCAATGATTGAGGGGATTTCAATTCTTTGATTGGGAAAGTTATCATTCTTTGCACTAATGAACTTCTAGTAGGTGCAGTAATTGTATTATTCATTATGGTGGGCTGTGAAAACATTGTATCTAATTGACTGTTGTTATTTGATTCAATACTTGAAACGATAAGTGATTGTTTAGGATTCTGATGAGGTGTATGTGGCAGTCGATATGCAGATGCAATTGCATTGATTTCTACCAAACCAGGTTGTTTTATATGCATGTTATATATTAATTATTGTTTTTTATAAAGTGGTTTGTAGTGGCAATGTCCTGAGCTGTCCTTGAAGATGATTAAGTCAATATTTTTTTCTGGTTCCATGCAATTGCAATATACCTTGGCTTTGGGTTGTGGATCTGCTTTCCATACACATATGGTTGTATGAAATATGAATGAAATCCATAGTAAGAAAAATTTAGAACCTTCAAGTTTTCTTTCTACATATGGTATTCCAATGTTAGAAATGAGCAATTATAATTGCAGTACAAAATTACAATTTGTTATAGTAGGTTGTTTAGACATGTCAAAAAATGACAATGCAAATTTGTCATGTATTTTCAATGTGTTGGTTAAAGTTTGAGCCATAAATAACTGTAACACGGTTGCATCGAATCATTCATCAATTAGAAAAGCCACAACAACAAACATACTTTCGCCACACGAGGAAGCAATCGCTCCAAGTCGACAAAGCCCAATAATATCAAATGAATTTGCAATTGCACTCCAAACATTGTCGACTTTGCAAGTTGTCATTGACAAGTGAGATTGCATGTTTTGAATGCAATATTATGTGGTTTTCCTTGAAAAGATGGGCTCATAATGTCCAGCAATTGGATTTGCATCATGAAAAAAAATTGATATTGTAGAATGACTTACATCTTTATTGAAATACAAATATGGTTTTTTCTGTGTCAAAGAGCAAATGCATATGGGGATATTCAACCAGTGTGCCAACCATTGCACACAAAATGTGTCACCCCAAAGTCCAATTTTGCCATTGACATTGGTTTATGTTGTTGAAAGCCTTATTCTACACAAATATGTAATTTTGTCATGTATCTTATGTAATTCGTAAAGGATTGTTGGGTGTAATTCATGTTCAAAAGAGCTCAAAGCTGCAGGGCAACCATTCTGAAGACAATGCAAGAAATGATTGACAAGTCCATTGTGTAGCTGATTAGTGTAATACCCCAAAAATGGGCTATAGGTTCATTAACCTCCTACATCTTCAATTCGAATGAAATCGACACAAAACTCCTAACCTAAGGCACATTTGCACATCAAGTCATCGAAATCCTAATTGATTTTATCCTAAATTCTGCATCAGGGAATATTCCTTGAATATTCTTAATTTATCCTAATTATTCTTAATTTAATAATTATTTGGTGATAAATCTCATTTATCCTGAATTTGATTAATTGAATATTCTAAATATTTAATTAATTAGATTAATATTGCCACTTAATTATTTAATTAGATTTAATTCTATTTATTCCTAATTATATTATTTAATTTTGACAATAAATCAAATCTCCTACGAATAATTGATTAAATATTTATTTAATTGATTAAATCCAAGTTGTCAATATTTAATAATATAGTTTTGTATAAAAGTTTGATTAAAATAATTGATTAACCCACAAATCAGTTATTTTTAAATTTAAAATCAGTTAAGTTGAAGATAAATCACTTTATTTATTTAATTAATTCATGATTATTTGTGCACATTCAAAGAGCAGTTAAACTTTAAATCAAAAAATCAATTCAAGTTGTTATCTTTTCAAAACTCAACATCTATTTTGAGTTCAAAGTTGATCTAAACTTCTGATTTGAGTTAAAAAGTTGTTCTTGCATGATTTTGCATGATTTTATGAGTTATCTATTTCTAATTTCTTGTTAACTCAAAAATTAACCTAAGTTCATCAAGAGTGATTTATGACTTTTTCCATGCACCCTCAAGCCCTGAATTTTTATAAAATCAAGGCTCAGCTCTTTACAAATCATCCACAGAATTTGCATACTTACTCTGGCAAATTGACATCAGAGGAATCATCAAAGCTTCTTGTGAATCAGCATTTTGTGAGATCAATCTTGTTTTCAATTCATTCTAGTTTCATATTTCATATCATTGTTAGCTTAATTTGCATATCATTTCAATCCATTTAGATTAATTTATTATCAATTTTTCTCATCTTATTGCATCAAAAATAAATTAAAAAATAGATTAATTTGCATTCATATTTTATTGCTTTAATCATTTAAATCCTTCGTTTAGGTATTGCATTGTCACTGATCTCGGTCTAATCTGAGAATACCATACTCGCACCTACTAGAAGGCAGTAAATCGCCTGGTTAGCTATATTGTTCTTATTTGCATATTTTAATTTTTGCTAACCTCTAATATTTTACTAAAGTGTTGTGTCTATAGCTAGGTACAAAATTTATACACACATTTCTGGTGCCAACCATGGGGCAAGCCACCTTTACATGTTGGTTTTGATTTTTTTTGGAGCTAAAACCCTAAAGTTTCAAAGATTTAATTTTATCTCCCAAGTGGCTTGGATTTTTGGTCTAAAATTTTTTTTGCAGGTTGGAGACATATCAAGGAAGCTTTAATAAAAAATTCAGATTTTTCTAAGATGTTTTGAAATTTTAATTAATTTTTCTTGATTTTCTAGAAAAAATTAATTTCTGACACAAATCAACATATTTTTCAAAAAAATTTACATTTTCGGAAAGATTTTTAAATTATATAGGGGATCCATTCTTTGTGTTTTAAATTTGGATGCAATATAATAGCTCAAATAGTCAATTTACAAAAATTGGTATGTTTTGGTAAAATGGGTCTCTAGGGCACAAATGAAGAGATTTTTCTAAAAAATTTATATTTTTGGAAAGCTCTCTATTTTTTAGTAGGGATCTCTATTTTTCATTTTTATTTTTGTGTCCGAAATCATATTAAAAAAATTAGATCTTGTTGACTAGGTCAAATGCAACAAAAAAAATAAAATTTTGTAATGGGTATGCACTTATTTTTCACATGGTTCAATGAATGATATGAGTTGTCATTTAGTTTAGTTTCTGGTTATTATTGCTCCTAATAATTGATTTTTGGATCTAACCCTAGGATTTTCATAAGTTAAATATACATTGCATATCTTGTTTGCTTGTTTTCTTGTCGGAGAGTTTGTGGCTTGCTTGCGCGGGATTGCTTAACAAAGCTAAAAATCAGGTAAAATCTACTAAGCTTATTGTGAGGGAATTCAGGTATTCTACTACATCTAAAAAAAATTCAATTTTGACATAAAATGAATATCTCACGTGTCTAGCTTGAGTGCCTTTCCTGCTTTCATAAATTAGACTTCAATTTTTGGGCTATAAAATGAACATAGATTTGTTTTTTGCATATCTGTTACACATAGTAAATAGGCCCTATGAATACTATTTGTGGATGATCTTGAGAGATTGAGCTTCTTTCTCTTGTTTATTCATGTGAAGCTCCTCTTGATGAAGGATCCCCTTGTAGGTAGGGAAGGTACTGAGAAAGTCTCACGTTCTACTAGATTCGTGTGTCTTCAACTTTTGATTGATACATTCTCTCTCCGGAGAGGTTGATAGATCATAAGCAGTTGACGTCATAGATCTTTGTGAGATAATCTTGGTCTTAGTGTGTCGAATTAATCTATCTACTTTATCTTGGTGAAGTGAAGAGGTTAGGGGATTATGCTCTACTTCCTTTTTGGATAGTACCAGAAACCTAGATCCTTGAAATTGATCTAGTCCCCTTATGGTATCTTTTTTGAGTCACCTTTAGAGAGGGTTAACCGTAGTGGACATTCCCTTAATTGGATCAACCACGTGGATGGAACCTCAAGTGATAATAGCCATTTTCATTGTGGTAGTAGCAGCTACTATATAAATGTCCTTGTGGAGGAAATCTTCACAGGTGTGGTCTCTTGTTGGGCTGTCAGATCTCCCTAGCAGCTCCTGATTGATTAATTTCTCAGACTGTGTCAAAACCTCAATGCACTTGATTAGAGTTCACCCTCTTGAGATCACAAAAGTTGCAGAGTTAGACCATTAGTAGAAACCCTAGTGAGGCCAATTTTTCATTTTCCAGGATTATGTGCATTATTGAAAAACTTTTTCGAACATACACAAGTAGCATTTCTAGGGATTAGCACAATAAGTCACTATTGCTTGTTCATGTACAAGGTTGCTTTTGCCCTTGTTCATTATTTTCAGATGATTGCTTGCTTCCCTTGCATGTTGTTTTGCGTGCTTGATATCTACTTGGTTGTTTGAGATGAATTATTACATAGATCTTCAAAAACTGGACAAAAATTTTTTGCAAACAAACTAATACTGAAAAATTGAAAAATTGCAAATTTGAAGCAAAAATCCTTTTTGGTGTCAAAAGTCATCCTAAAATTTCAAAACTCATATCAAAGCCAAAGTCAAAGTTGTCAGAGATTGGTCAAATTTGTCAAAAATCTAGTTTTAACAGCCTATTCCCAAATTCTATCAAAATAGCGAGCTGATTCTTGTCATTTCTAGTCTTCATTGGTCAACCCGGCTCAGATCTTAGGTGCTATGAAATGTTCCTCAACATCCAAATGAACTTAAATGGTATCAAGTTGCACAAAATGACTCTTGGGCTTCTTTCTTCCACATCTCTCATGTCTTCCTAGTCTCCCATTTCCATCCTTTCTCCTATTCCTTCACGCTTCTTCCTCTTCTTCCTAAAACTCTTCATGTCTTCTTGATTCTTTTCCTCTTATTATCTACTCTACTTTCTTCTATTCATCTTTTCTATCACTTCCATGCTTGATTCCTCCTCTTCTAGAACCATAAATTTCAACTATCTTGTTATGGAACCTCTCTTGAAAATTGATGATCTCCAACTCATTGCTAAATTCAAAGAGTATTATTTCTCCAAAAATTCCATGAGTGATAAGTTTATGACAAAAATAAAAGAAAAATCGATTGAATCAAATGCTTTTGCTAGGATCATACACATGATCCTGTCACGACCTCCCTCTTCCAAAAGTCTTTCATCTTCTAAGTCTTTTCATTCTTCCTCATCTTCCAAGTCTTCTTCCTCCACTGGGTCTTCACCTTCCTCTTCTCCACGATCTCGTTCCTCTTCTACTTCTCCCAAGAGTCTTACTCCTCATCTCAAGACATACCATGTTGAGCAATGTGATAACCCTTATGATACCTCTTCCATGGAGAGTGACACACCCATATTTGAAGACTATGATGACTATGATGACGGACAATATAATGATACCTATGACACCTCTGTTCCTAAGAGTCATCGCCATGTGCTCGTGCTTACTAGAAATGGGACGTCACATTGGATAGATCGTGATGGTGATCCATATGATTCCAATTTTGAAAGAGATTTTGATGATTTCTATGAACAATACCTAGATGATACATCTACTTCACTTGAAGAAGAGAAAGCTTATTACGCTGATTATAAACGTCAATACTATAAGGATCTCTCCTCTAAGAACTCTCATGCTAAAAATAAAGATTACACTCTCAAGAAAGATCATGTTAATGCTGAACCTTTATCTTGTGATGGTTCCCTTCCATCCCCTACTTCCTCCAATACCCATACATTTCTTAAAGCTTCCAAGCCTATCAAATCTTTCACAATTCCTTCATCTACCAAAGGTCCTAATACTTTTCATGCGATTTCCTATAGTTATCCTCAAGGGCTACCTCTTAAAGAAACTCAAGCTAACCTTCACTTGGCTGCAAATACTTTCAATAATGCTAAACCTAAAGAGCCTAAGCCTTTATATGTTATAATGCCTACTTTAGCTATTCCTCCACCATCTCTTCCAAAGTCTTCCATACAATCCCAACATGCTTCCTTGTCCTTAGAAGTGGCTCCATGTCAAGAGGACTCTAAAAATGATAAAGAAAATAATATAAAGAAAGATCAAGATCAAGAAACCATCCATGTCATCCATTCTTTTTCATGATGTCTCTTATCCGCTTCAGGGTTCTTTTGATCCTACACACCCTTTCTGATGCATTCCATCATGTCTTAAGTATTCTCCTAAGAAAGATCACGATACTTCTTACACTGTTGAGCTTATTGACAATCAAAATAACTTTACTACACTTGTGCTTTCCAAAGATGATACTTCCATTAAGGTTATTAAAACTAATGTTGTTACTTCCAATGTTAAGCCTATTAAAAATCAAGAAAAAATTTGTACACTTGTGCTATCCAAAGCTCCTTGTCAAGATCAAAGTCTTCCATCTTCTTATTCTACCACTCCATGTTCACTTCCACTTTCTACTCTTCCTAAGTCTTTGCTAGCTGTGAACAATCCTATCAAAGAAGGTGCTCATATTTAAGATGTCCATGATTCTATTGAAAATCCTAATACTTACTCTAAAGATGTTGATGTCCTTGGTTGTCATATAAATGTTGATGAACTTGTTGATTATCCTTTTGCATCTTCCACTTCCATCCTTGGACCTCTTCCACCACTACTAAGGGCTTCACGTCTACCTTCCATCTTAGGTCCTTATGTCCTTTCACTTTCCCCTCCTAACTCTCCTAATTCGCCATCCATCTTGGGTCCTTACATCCCTCCATCTCCCATCTTTCCTCAAGATCAACATAGATGCATACCCTTGAATCCTTTATATCCACCCACCCATTTAAACTAGTCATATCCTCCTTCTTCCACAAGTCCCAAGTTCTTTGGAAGTAACTTGAATGTTCAATACAAGAAAAAGAAGCAATACAAGAATCCATAAAAAAAGAATATCACCATGTCTCCTTTAATCGACATAGAGGCATAAAGTCAAAAGAGATATCTAAGAAAAAAACTACAAGACAAGTATGGGTTCCAAAATCCATCATTAAAGATATTCTCTCTAAATCATCAAAAAGAAATGAAAAGCCTACGGCTATATGGATTCCAAAATCTCTCTTGAAAAAGTCTAATGTTGAGCAACAAGTGAAGTTGACATTCAAGCTTCCAAAGACTTCCACTTCATCTTCTTCCAAAAATATTCTTCCATTCCATGCGCCTAAACCACAACCTCTGCTATCCATTCACCATATTCCTTCATGTATTCTTTCATTCATGTTTTCTCCATCCTCTCACCACCCTTCAAGGTGTGTGTTGATGTTGATCTTTCCTTCCTTTATATCTACCCTTTCACAATCCTTCCATTCATTATCCTTCTACCTTCTATCATTTTTCCTCATTTGTCTATTCCTCCTATCTTCCAACCTCACTCGCTTTACATAAAACTTTATCCTCCATTTTTCTCTTCCATCTTCCTTTTCCTTATCAGCATCTTTGAGCATATCATTTTGAATCCTTGGCATCTCATGGTTTATCCTTTCAAGGAGCATTATCTAAAAATCTTGCCTTCTTCCATAAAAAAAAAAAAAATATTAAAAAAAAAAAATTAAAAATGTGCCTTGGTGAAAACTTGGAAACAGGCACCTTGGTAGCAAAAGTAAAGAGAAATAATTTCATCCTATGGTAAAAACCACTCCCTTGTGGCACCTTGGATAAGTACCATGATGAAAACTTGGCAATTAGACATCATGCGTAGTTCTTCTACATATTTCATCTATTCATCTTCTCTCTTTGATCTTGACAATGTTGATCTATACATGAACATTTGGCTATCTTGTGAGATATCTTATGATGATCTTGCTTTCATTTCCTTCCTGTTTAGCCTTCATATTTATTTTCCTCCATTCATTCTAGCCTTTCGCTATCTTTTTTCCCTTTGGTCTTGATCTAATAAAAAAAAGAGTATAATACAGTGCTATGAAACCTCTTGACATGTCTACTCCTTTGGACTGCATCTTTTCCTGCTCTTGCATTATGATTTTATGACTTATCCCATGCTAGCCTTTCATTGCTTGTCCAAATGCGCTTTACATTACATTTTTCCATAGCTTGGGTATTTTTGAGAAGTTTTCCCTTGAAGATTTTTTCCCTTCATTTTCCTTCATTCTCTTGTCTTCCATCTCTTCCACCACCTTGTCAATCCCTCTTGTTCTCCACCTTGCTAGACATTGGGACTGCATGATATGATCTTGCTTGGGAGTTTGCAATGGAAAAAGAAGCTATCAAGTTTGCTAAGAACTCTCAAAAGTGCCAAGTGCATGACAACTTAATTCATGCTCCAGGGAGAGATATAATTCCCTTCACTACACAATGGCCTTTTCACCAATGGGCATTTGATCTTATAGGATCCATACATCCTCATTCTTCTAATGGGCATACCCACATTATTACAACTATAGATTATTTCATGAAATGGGTAGAAGTAGTCCCTTTGACACAAGCAACTGGTAAGCAAATATCTATGCTCATCTTGAACTACATCATATGTCGGTATGGTATTCCACATTCCATAGTCACAAATAATGATGGACAATTTAAGAACAAAGACTTGGATGATTTATGTGTCAAATTTAAGATTACACAACATTGGTCATCTATCTACTATCCTCAAGTGAATGGGCAAGCAGAGGCTTCTAACAACAATCTATTGAAAATCTTGCACCGTACAGTTAATAAAATAGGAAGAGACTAGCATCTCATGATCAATCCAGCTCTCTGGGCCTCCAGAAAAAGTATCAGAATGCCCACTGGGGCTACACCTTTCGCTTTAGTTTATGGGTCTGAAGCAGTACTGCTTATTGAGGTTGAAATCTCATCACTAAGAATCAGAATGCATGGTCTAGTAACTGATGATGACTACTAAGTGTCTAGGTTGCAAGAACTTGAACTACTAGATGAGCGCAGACAAGTAGTGTATGATCATCTCAAAGTATATCAAAAGAGAATGTTTAGAGGTTACAACAAGAAAGTCAAACATAGAGAATTTCAGGTTGGCGATCTAGTCTTGAGAGAGAATCTTAAAAATAAATCACATAAAGAGCGCAAGGGGAATTTTGAACCCAATTGGCTGAGTCCCTTTGTAATCATTGCTACTTTTGGCTCTAGAGCCTATCAAATCTCAATGACTAAAGGAGAACAGCTCTGAGAACCAATCAACGTTCTCCATCTGAAGAAATTCTATGCCTAAGGCATTTAGTCTATGGTAAAATATCTTGAAAAAAATTTTAAAATCTAAAAAAGTCCTGACAAAATGAACATCTTTGTGAAAACCTAGCAATAGGCACCTTGATGATTCACAAAAAAAGTAAAAAATATCAAAAGTACAAAAAAAATTGGGAAAAATAAAAATACAAAAAAATGAGAAAAAGAAAAAGTGCCTTGGTGAAAACTTGGAAACAGGCGCCTTGGTAGCAAAAATAGAATCTCTGCCAAGATGGTGAAAACTCAGCAAATGGGTGCCACTTGTTTCAAAACGCTCCATCTATCAACGCAATCTTGGTCTTTCCTAGCTTTCAGTCTTGCTTTAGTTTGTACATATCTCTTGGTTTGTTCCCACATTCTTATTTTCAATAAGTCAGTCTGTACACCAATAAGCTAAAGTGTATGTATCCTATCAATGTTCAAACTTGGGGGCAATCAAAGTCATATCTTATGGCCTCCAATGTATCTTAGATGTATCATATCCAGTCAGAGTCCTTTGAAGCTTCATCCGAGTCAATAAGTCTATCTCGTCTCTAGAAAGGATTTTGCATCTATAACAATGCAATCAAACATCAAATACAAACTGAAAAAAATCTATGCTTTTTACATGCTTTTATCTCCTTGTATGCTTACTGATTCACATTGAGATTTTTGCATATTGTGTCTTTTGAGCTCTTTGATGATGTCCTTTACAGGGTTTAGAGAGTGATGAGTAGGGGCATAATCTTTTCTTTGTCTTCTGCTTGTATGTGAAAATCTAACAACTTTGAAAATTTTGGATTGAAATGGTGTCCGGCTATAAGAGCCTCTATCTCAAATTGGATGGCCATGCGTACCTCAACCATTGATACCCAAAAAATTCAAGAAAGTTTGATCTAACTATTGTCTTTTTTGAGTGATTTATTTCTCCTATTGTGAAATGTGATCTTACCTAAGGATGTGAATGATAAAGGGTCACTACGGGTAATTCACATTGGATTTAGAATGATCTCTTGACTGTTTGATGTGTTTGTATGCAAGGCGTATTCTGGTCATCATGAAATATATGTTTTGATGCTTATACAAATTGCTATATCAAAATGGACATGATATTCAGGTCATCCTAGCGTTTGTGCCTTGGTGCTTATATCTAATCCGACATTCTAAAAATAAAATCAATATTCATGTCCATGGTTGCCTAACCAGTGGGTGTTATATTGATTCCTGCGCATACAAATCGATATTCATATGTCTATGGTTTCATAACTAGTGGGCATTGTATTGATTTATCCAATTACCTAAAAATTCAATGATGAGAATGATCGACACATGATCAGTGACTAGGTCCTAGGTCCTAGGTTTGCATTTCATTCTGCATTTCATTTTGCACTTTGCATGATTGCATGATCTCACAAATTATTGAATTAAACTTAAATGCTTAAACGATTCTTCAAAAATGCTAAAAACATATCATAAGAGCTAAATCTCACATGAAGGTTCCTCCAACGAAACAACAAGTAGAATCCTTTTTTGGGATCAAAATCAAAATCTAAGATCATTTATATTATTCACTACTTGCATAATCAACTTTTAATCATCACAGAAATCTAGAATTCAACTTTACTGATTATCTTACATCAAACTATCAAAATTTCAACTTGGTCAAACCTAGTCAAACTTGGTCTCCAGGACCTCTAAACAATGTAGAACGCATTCTCGGATATGTATAACCACTTCTCAAATCAATTAACATGCTTTTAAACTATAAACATTAAGTTTTCTTGTCAAATTTCAATTTTAATCCTGAAGGGGGCATGACATTGCACATCATTCAAAGTCTGCAACTCAATTCTGTCAATCAATCTTTCCTTAGTAATCAAGACAACAACCACGTCTAGTTGCTGATTCATCTAAAGTCCTCATCGCTTGGGGCAAATCTATCTTGTAAACTGTATTAGCTTTTCGTAACCATTGGTTCGTTAGTGTTATTTCTTTGGTTCTTCATAACTGATGGGTTCAAGATGTGATACCAATATGATTCATACAAGGACATTAAGGTCTAGAATCAGTCACTCACTTCTTCGCAATCATAAGGTTCAGAATCAAGCATTTTGACACTTTTTCGTAATCATCGGTTCATTTTTGATATAGATAGCATCATCTCAATTCCTGATCATTCTGGGCCTAGGTCGATATCTCTTTTTCAAATCTTTCAAAACTTTCAAATCGGTTTCATGCGTACATCAAACACAGACTATTCTTTGAACCACTACGCTTTGCATAGTGATTCAAAGAGGGGCAAAATGTAATACCCCAAAAATGGGCTATAGGTTCATTAACCTCCTACATATTCAATTCGAATGAAATTGACACAAAAGTCCTAACCTAAGGCACATCTGCACATCAAGTCATTGAAATCCTAATTGATTTTATCCTAAATTCTGCATCGGGGAATATTCCTTGAATAGTCCTAATTTATCCTAATTATTCTTAATTTAATAATTATTTGGTGATAAATCTCATTTATCATAAATTTGATTAATTGAATATTCTAAATATTTAATTAATTAGATTAATAGTGCCATTTAATTATTTAATTAGATTTAATTTTATTTATTCCTAATTATATTATTTAATTTTGACAATAAATCAAATCTCCTACGAATAATTGATTAAATATTTATTTAATTGATTAAATCTAAGTTGTCAATATTTAATAATATAGTTTTGAATAAAAGTTTTAATTGATTAACCCACAAATCAATTATTTTTAAATTTAAAATTAGTTAAGTTGAAGATAAATCACTTTATTTATTTAATTAATTCATGATTATTTGTGCACATTCAAAGAGCAGTTAAACTTTAAATCAGAAAATCAATTCAAGTTGTTATCTTTTCAAAACTCAACATCTATTTTGAGTTCAAAGTTGATCTAAACTTCTGATTTGAGTTAAAAAGTTGTTCTTGCATGATTTTGCATGATTTTATGAGTTATCTATTTATAATTTCTTGAAAACTCAAAAATCAACTTGAGTTCATCAAGAGTGATTTATGACTTTTTCCATGCACCCTCAAGCTTTGGATTTCTATAAAATCAAGGCTCGGCTCTTTACAAATCATCCACAGAATTTGCATACTTACTCTGGCGAATTGACATCAGAGGAATCATCAAAGCTTCTTGTGAATCAGCGTTTTGTGAGATCAATCTTATTTTCAATTCATTCTAGTTTCATATTTCATATCATTGCTAGCTTAATTTGCATATCATTTCAATCCATTTAGATTAATTTATTATCAGTTTTTCTCATCTTATTGCATCAAAAAAAAAATAGATTACTTTGCATTCATATTTTATTACTTTCATCATTTAAATCCTTCGTTTAGGTGTTGCATTGTCACTAATCTCAGTCTAATCTGAGAATACCATACTCGCACCTACTAGAAGGCAATAAATCGCCTAGTTAGCTATATTGTTCTTATTTGCATAGTTTGATTTTTGCTAACCTCTAATATTTTACTGAAGTGTTATGTCTATAGCTAGGTACAAAATTCACACACACAATTAGGTGTATATCTACAATGAACTAAGACATGGATTGTATCAAATAGATAGTCACCAACTTTGTAGTTGAATGAGTTAATTTGAAAACAATGTGCATTGTCTAAAGCTTTATCAATTGATACCATTTCTAGTTGGTCTTGTGATCTATATGTTTCTACTATAATTGGATTTTCTAGCTGTATGGTGAAAATGTGACCACACTTCTATGAATCATTGCATGCAAAGTTTCTCAACAATGAGGCCTCACAAAGCGACTCATAGCTCTTTATGCATGGAGTTGCAAGATTTGTAAAATTGCTCTCAGCTAGAGCTATAAACTCGTGACCTTGCTAGTCAACCACACAATGAGAAATTCAAGTGAAGACAAGGGCAAGAATGCCAATATCTCCAAGAATCCAAATGTGCAAGATGTAAATGAAACTAGTATGAGTGCAAAATTAATCTATCAAATGACAATGCAAACTAATCTATGAAAGAAAATTGCAATGGATTACAAACCCCTAATTAAGCTATGTGAGCTAAATCATAAAAAAAAAATTACTCTAAAATGCCATGATATGCAAACTAATCAAATGAAATGTGAAACTAAATGATGAAATCAAAATGAAAGGAAGCAAGTCTTCAATGTCTTCAAAGGGAGTCTTCAAAGTAAACTAGAAAACCTACAGCATAACAATGTCATAAAATTTCAAGATACCAAATGAAGAAGAGAGCCCTCCTTTTATAAGAAATGAGGTGAAATGGACCATTGAGATTAAGAGGCAAAAGACTTAATCAACGGTGGAGAAAAATGGAAGCTTGATTCTTGTGCACAAATATCCTCCAATGGGAAAATAAGAGTTGACTTTTGTATCCATATGAGACAAAAAGTGTTTTTTCCCTTTTTATAAAATAAAAATAATGCTTTATTTGTGCAATTTAGGATAAGAGGAAAAGTGGGGGCTTTTTATTTATTAAAAGGGGAGGAAATATTCTTTTTAAATAAATAAAAACTTAGGATAAAATAGTTAGCCCAAGGCAAATAATAAAAAATGATAAAATAAGACGACCAAGGAAATTGATATAATTGATAAAATGTTAATTTTTAAAAAAAATTGATTCAGAGATAAATAAATCAAATAAATGGGGCCCAAAGTCTAGGCGACCATTTTAGGGTGCATACATTTACCCCTCTTTGCCTAATGTGTGATCGATTTGGGAACACATGTAGTCAAAGAATGAAGTTGAAATGTGAGATCGATCTGGGATCACAAAACAACTTAGATATGAGGTTGATTCAGGATCATATCCGAACAAAGCATAAACAAAAGTCTTTGAACATGAGGTCGATTCGGGATCACATTCAAAATAAGAGATAAGAATCTCAAATTTGAGCAAAAGCTCACAAAAGATGTCTGAATTAGGAAAATCAAGGAATCGGGGATGAGAATCCCATAGATACTGCCCCCTCGGAATTGAAATCGAAATCAAGTAGAGGAGAGACAGCAAATCGATAAAAACTTGATCAAATCGAAATGAAATCATAATCAAAGATAAATGATAACAGGATAACCATTAGGCAATGAAACATGCCCCAGTGATGAATTAGAAGAAAAGAAGTAGGGCGAATGAAAGACTAGAAAATTGAGAGACATGAAAAGGAAAAAATTCCATCAAAGATCGAAGAATTATGCCCCAAAAGGTTAGTCAACTGCACAAAAGAGGGGAAAAAATTTTGAAACACAATTTTGACTATCAAGATGACCTCAGATTTCAATTTCAAGTCCGAAAATGGATCCAGGACGTCGAAATTAGCTAGGGGTGCAATTTTTGCGCAATTCCAAGGTGTTCTAAAAATTAGGTCAAAAAGTTAAAATGCTATATAAGGGTTGAAAATGTCATTTTCAAAATCATTTGTCCTTTAGTGATTTGAGAATTTTAAGAGCTTAGAAAGAGAAGATGGCCCAGCAAGCAGGAGTTCCCATCCACAGACACCGATTTGAGCGTGCCCGGTTACACAACCGGCCACCACACTATCCTGCCCCGGTACGTTTTCAGAAAACTCGCATTTGTTGAGTCATTTATGGCATTTAATACATTTAAACATGTTTTTTAAAAAATTTAAATTTTCAAATTTTAGACTAAGGCGACAAGTCGCGCGACACTTTACAAGTGTTGTGCCCTTTGAAGGGAAATGTCGTGCGACACTTCGTGGGTCAAAATAGTGTCGCGCGAACATGGAAACCAGTGTCGCACGACACAGGATGAAATGTCGCACGCCACTATGCGAAGTGTTTCCCGAACAAAGAATGTTGCACTGCTTAAGAGAAAGTGTTGTGTGACAGTCAAAAAAATAGTGTCGCCTAGGATAAAATTTTGACATGTTTTAACATTTTTGAGCCAAAATGACATGGGTCCTAACAATGTTTGATTTTAAGATGCTTTGTAATGATATTATACATCCTTCATGATATGTTATGACATCTGGTATGGTTTCATGACGTACAAGAGGTCTTCCCTGTGCTTCAGATTAGAGCGCCCCATGTGACAAGATTACGGTTTGTCCTAGATCTGGATGATCCGGGCAAGGCCGATATCAGAGCTATGGGATTCCACTATCTACTACAGTTTCCTCACATTCGAGCCAATCATGGATTGTTGACTGCTCTTGTCGAGAGATGGCATAGTGAGCACAACACCTTTCATCTGCCGATGGGAGAGGCATCTATCACATTAGAGGATGTCTATTGGATCCTACGGGTTCCGTGCCCTGGAGAGCCTGTAAGTATAATCATGTTTATAGATAAGCATAGTTGTAAAGTTTCCATATGATAGAAACTGACATGATTGTTTGTTGGCACAGGTATACTATGATTAGGATGCAACGACAGGTCGATAGATTATCCAAGGGATGTTCCAGGATGTCACCATCCTAGATCGACATGTCAGCTGGGATAGGTTGATGGATGACTTTGGCAGAGACTTCCCCGTGCCATGTATTGTGGCATCATTTATTGGATAGACCCTTATCCCTGACAGGAGTCAGAAGGGCTTCCCACTGGGATGGGGGAAATTACTAGCAGACTTGGTGGCACGGCCACGACGGATGGCATGGGGCCCGACTATCTTAGCCGATATGTATTGTGAGCTACATGAGATCATCTATAAAGATGGTAGGACTTGGGTGTGCGAGGCTATACTCACTCAGATATGGGCATGGGAGCATATTACAGTAGTGCGTCCACGAGTATAGCCTAGGGAGCGTAGGTATCCCTATATATACAGGTATACAGGGTTCATCCCACATACACATAGCGGGGATGTTTCTTACTATCGTAGGGTACTAGATGAGCTTGCCTCATTCACATGGAGACCGTACAAGTCATGTGAGTAGTGGGGTGACAGTTGGGAGTTGGATTACATGTTGTGTAGTCCGCCACTGGTAGGCCGTCACCTAGACATTATGGAGAGATTTGTGATTACGTGAGTCTGGAGGTAGTTCAGATGCCAGCAAAGGGTGTCCACAGAGACCACGACACATGCATGATTTTGAGATGAGGATGGACAGGGTTAGTTGCCGATGCTGGACTACCAGCAGGTAGTACAGGATACAACCGCTATACACTAGGAGCCATGGGCGTACCTACCAGACATGGCGGATGCAAGTGCAGATGCAGCATACAAGGCAGAGAGGCACAGGACTCCATTTCCTAGATTTACAGTCCCAGATGCACAGCCACCAACGGCACAGGGGGATGAGGGGGATGACGAGGGCAATGGAGGAGATGGAGGGGATGGAGGAGACAAAGGAGATGGAGGGAGAGGGAGAGGGAGAGGGATGGAGAGAGGGGAGGGATCCAAATCTGGTGGCCAGAAATGGTCACGGGGATGGAGATCGGCTACTCCGGAGGATGAGGCGAGACCAGCCTGCTGACAGGCAGAGGCCAGGAAGGACCCACCTACAGGAGGAGAGGATCTGAGAGCCCAGATACAGGCTCTGGAGGCAGAGATGCAGTAGCTCCAGATCACGATAACAGTGAGGGATCAATAGTTATTGGATTTGAGGGTAGAAAGAGATCAGCAAACAACTGATCTCAGGGTGGAGATAGCACATCGCGAGGTGGCGGCACAGGTAGATGCCTTAGAGATCCGACGGGAGACAGCGAGAGCTACATATTATTATGGACTCTACCTCCAGGCTGTTCCAGAGGGTCAAAGAGCACCGTCATACTGTCAGAGGGAAGGAGCATTAGATATGGTACCTGATAGGAGAGCAGTGCCCCCTCCACCACCACGAGCTCCTCGTGAGGGTGCTAGCAAGTCCTAGGTTTAGGGTTTAGGTTATAGATGTTTTGGACATATCCTGAGACTTTTGAGCCAGATTTTTGGGGATCTCATATTGTATATTGCATCATGGCATTGATTTACATATGAGATTACTGGATGTTCGATATATCATGTGTATTTGTCTCACTTGTGATGGATGTATCAGTTTGTACATTGTCTTGTCATTTTTCTCAAGATGTTTATGTATATGCTCATGTATGTTCTCTCTCATAGATGTATGTTTGATTCTCATGTGTATGATGTAGACTCATGTTTCTTGAAAATGACAATTTTGATATAGATATGATGATATGATTAATCCCTTGTGATGATAGGAATAGGTCATGATGTAAAAGACAAGGAGCGAAAGACATGATCGAGAAAAGGAAAGGTGAGCGCAGTTGACCGACAGGTCCACGTAAGATGAAAAAGGAGAGCTCTCTCCATATGCAAAAATGAAAAACTAAACTAACATGAACCTAGAAATGCAAGCTACTATGAAAAGTGGTTGACTTGCAAGGTCACAATGCTTATAGACATCTAATTATCATCATCGAGCATTAGGTAGCATCGTAAGATCACACAATGCACACTAGTATAACTATGTGAATATGAATATGATCTTTATCAAATAGAAATGTGGAAATCCTACCTAGGCATCAAAGACATGTAGGTCAAGATGACTAGTGCAGTGAGATCACCTAAGTTTGATATGGTGAGATTATGCTTGTATCAAGACACATGAAAGTTAGGATAGCTAGAAGCATGCACTCACTAAACAGTCAAGGATAATACCTTGTCAATCCATAGTGTCAGGAAAGACCAGCATAAATGCTCATGATAGTTAGGACCAACAAAATATACCCACAAGTAGATAAAGAAATAAAACATGTTCTCATACCCTCAGTCTTCTAGCTGTGCATCATCGAAAACTTCTCAAGGAGAGACCACTCATCAAAGAAATCCTCATAGACAGCACATAAAGAAAAATAAAGTCAACATATCTCAACAAGTTGATTGTTTAAGTGTGTGTGTGTTGGTCATAGAGTCAAACTCTAAGTATCGCATCTGCAAATGAGCAATATTGCATCATACTAGACTATAGGGTAAGACATCTGATAAGTGTTAAGAAACACTTGACACAAGGGTAGTGTTGAAAAACACTGTTTTGGGGTGGTGTTGAAAAACACCTATTGTGAAATGCCCCAAGAGACAAACGCACCTAAAGGACCTATGCTAACAGTTATCCCCCCTAGACAAAGATAAAGACCAATTCTAGACTACGCCAAATAAGGTCAAGGCATGATGGAGAACGGTTCAGTGTCGAGAGCACATGCTAAAAGACAAGGGTGCAAAGGCCTCAAGTAGCACCTGTTTCCAGGTTTTCACCACTTGGAGATTTTTTTATTTTTCAATTTTTTTGTATTTTTGCTACCAAGGCGCTTGTTTCTAGGTTTTCACCAAGACACTTTTTCTTTTTCTTTTTTGTATTTTTTCAATTTTTTTAATTTTTTTGTATTTTTTTCAGGACTTTTTATGCTTTTTTTTAGTATCATATGTGAATTTCTTTGGTATTTTTTAGGATCATAAAATATGTACAAAGGATGCCCCCAGATAGAAACGGGCATCAAGGATAGAACTTCTTTAGGTGCAAAATGTTGATGGGCTCAGGGAGCTGTTCTCCATCTTCATTTGACAGTAAATATGCACCTGTACCAAAAGTTGCAGTAATGACATATGGTCCAAGCCAATTAGGTTCGAACTTGCCCTTTTGTTCTCTGTTTTGTTGATTCTTAAGATTTTCTCTCAAAACAAGATCTCCTATTTGAAACTCTCTAGGTTGAACCTTCTTGTTGAATGCTTTGGACATACGCTTCTGATATACTCTCATGTGATCAAAGGAAGCCTTACGCTTCTCATCTAGAAGTTATAGTTCTTGTAACCTCATGGTGCGGTAGCCATCATCTATTATCAAACCTTTGAGTGAGACTCTAAGTGAAGGTATCTCTACTTCTAAAGGTAATATCGCTTCAGCGCCATAAGTAAGTGCAAAAGGAGTGGCTCCTGTAGGTGTGAAAATGCTTGTTCTATAAGCCCATAGTGCTAGATTGATTTGTAAGTGCCAATCCCTACCATTCTTGTGTATTGTCCTATGAAGAATCTTAAGAATGGTTTTATTAGAGGCTTCTGCTTGTCCATTTCCCTATGGAAAGTAGATGGAGGACCAATGTTGCTTGATTTTAAACTTCTTGCATAAATGCTTTAGGTCCTTGTTCTTGAATTGACCTCTATTATCAGTAATAATCTCCGAAGGCACTCCAAATCGACAAATAATATGATTCAAAATAAATAGTGAAACAGTCTTGCCTGAGGCAACAGAAAGAGGGACTGCCTCTACCCATCTCGTGAAATAATCAGTAGTTGTGATGATAAACTTATGTCCACCTGATGAATTGGGGTGAATCTGCCCCACAAGATCAAAGGCCCAGCACTGAAATGGCCAATGAGAAATAGAAGGAATTAGCTCTCTACCTGGAGCATGAATCAGGTTTCCATGTTTTTTACATTTCTCACAAGATTTAGAGAAAGCTACTGCATCTATTTGCATTGTGGGCCATTAATACCCCGCCCTAAGCAACCTTCAGGCCATGGCAAGACCATTGGAATGTCCACCACAAATGCCCTCGTGGATGTCTTCTAACGCTTGGTTGGATTCCTCCTTTTCCAAGCACCTAAGAAGTGTCCCATCTAAACCCCTCCTATATAAATCACCAAAGATAAGGGTGTGGAGAGAGGCATTACAAACAAGGTTTCAACGTTCAGAATGGTTGAATGTGTCAGGGATGATGCCATCACGGAGATATGAATAGATAGCGCCATATCGGGAAGACTCGTGAGTGACAAGGGTACAAATGACATGGCTTTCAGATGAGTCAAATATGGGATGGTGTAGCTCTTCCACCAGGAATTCAAATCTTGATTCATGTTGTTCCAACTGAAGGAATGAAGCTAATGTGGCCATAGCATCTGCAGCTTTGTTCTCTGTCCTAGGGATCTATTGAAATGTCACAAATGTAAAGTAACGTCTCAATGATTCAACCATCTTTTTGTAAGGTACCAATTTATCATCCTTGGTTTGATACTCCTCATTGACTTGGTTGATAATTAACTGTGAATCCCCAAAGACATGTAACTCTGTTATATTCCATTCTATAGCCATTTTCAATCCATTGGTCAAAGCTTCATATTCGACAATATTATTTGTACATGGGAATAAAAGTTTGTAAGATTTTGGAATGTTGTACCCATGTGGAGAGACAAATAATACTCTAGCACATGATCCATTTTGCATGTGGGAACCATCAAAGAACATCTTCCAAGTGTGGGTAGTCATATACAGTATGTGTTCATCTGGGAATTCTACCTGAATAGGCATACTATCCTTAACTGGGAAGTTAGCTAATTGGTCAGCAATAGCTTCCCCTTTTATGGCCTTTCTTTCAATGTACTCTATGTCAAATTCAGATAAAACCATCATCCACTTGGCAAGCCTACCCGTGAGGGCAGCCTTACTAAGCAAGTACTTAAGAGGATCAATTTTTGCAACCAAATGTATAGTATGAGAAAGCATATAGTGTCACAACTTTTGGGAAGCAAACACTACTTCTAGACAAGACTTTTTAATGCTATTATAATTGATCTCATAAGATACTAGAGTACGACTAATGTAGTAAATGGCCCTTTCTTTCCCAGTATCATCTAATTGAGCCAACAATGCCCTTAAGGAAGACTCTATTGCTGAAATGTATAAAATCAATGGTTTCCCAGGAATAGGCGGCATCAAAATCGGAGGACTAGCCAAATACTATTTTATTTGATCAAGGCTCTTTTGGCAATCCTCATTCCAAGCACATGTGGCTCCCTTATGCAATGTTTTATTGAATGGTTGTGCTCTATCTGCAAGCTGTGAGATAAACCTCCTTATGGATTGGAGTAGTCCCTGAAGACTTCTCATCTGACTAACATTTCTTGGAGGTGGCATATCTAATATAGCTTGGACCTTTTCAGGATCAACCTCTATTCCTTTTGCTGAAATTATGAATCCTAGGATTTTACCTGAGGCAACTCCAAATGCACACTTTTTTAGATTCAATCTAAGCTGAAACTGTGCCATGCGATCTAGAATTACTTCCAGATTGTCGAGGTGTGTATCTCGTTTCCTAGATTTAGCCAAGGTATCGTCCACATAATCTTCCATGTTCTTATGCATCATATCATGAAAAATTATGGTCATAGCTCGTTGGTATGTTGCTCCTACATTCTTTAGGCCAAATGGCATGACGTTCCAACAATAGGTTCCCCATGCACATGTGAAAGCTATTTTCCCTTGATCTTTGGGAGCTATTTTTATTTGGTTATAACCAAAAAAATCATCCATTAAAGAGTATATCTCATAGCCCGCAGTCATATCCACTATCATGTCTATGTTAGGGAGTGGAAAGTCATCCTTTGGGCACACTTTGTTAAGGTCTCTGAAGTTTGTGCATACACAAATGGATCCATCATGCTTTGAAACTGGAACAATGTTTGAGATCCACTCGGCATAATCGATAGCTCTAATAAATCCTGCATTGAGGAGTTTTTTTAATTCAGCCTTAACAAGGAGAGCTATGTGAGGATGCATTTTCCTCAACTTTTGTTTAACCGATTTTATTCCTAAAGCTATAGATAGATGATGCATAATAAGATTAGTGTCAAGTCCTAGCATATCTGAATATGTCCAAGCAAAGTTGATTTTCTTCTTTTGCAAAAACTTTGTATATGCTTCTTTTTCTTCAACTGATAGAGACTGAGCTAGGTGCACTATTTGGGGAGCCTCTTCTGTATTCACATTCACTGGTTGCGTAGGCTCAATAAGAACTGATGACTTGTCTTGGAAGTAACTTGGCAAGTTATTAAGTACCCCATCCTTAGGCGCCTCAAAGAGGTTTTCACCCTCAGATATGTCTTTTCTTTTTACTATTTTTGGTTCCGACATCGCCACAAAGTGGTTTTCGCCATTAGACCTATTTTTATTTTTTTCATTTTTTTTTATTTTTAGACTGAGGTACTTAATATCAGGCTCTATCATACTCATTTTCGGTTCACTGGTGGAAGAGACTATAGGTTCAAGAGCATTCAGATAGCAGGCAATTTCGTAGTCATTCTGAAAAGTGAGGAGTTTAGGCTCTTGATGTCGCTGAGACCAGTCAATTAGGTCATAGTGAACAAGGGGTAAGTCAATGACTGGTTCAACATTGTTTATGTGGAAGGTGTTATCTCTGGTGACCATACAATTGGGATTCATCAAGTCCCCTCCTAAGATACCCGAGTCAGGATTTGTCCTACCAAACGAAGAGTCGTCCACTAAGGCAATTCGAGGAGTCCAATCCTCTAGTCCTACACTAGGCTCGTTGGTCACATCGGGTTGAGTACTATAAGTATGGACAACATCCATGTCCAAATCAACTGTTGCATCTAAAAGTGAGTCCCATTTGAACTCATGTGAGTCTGTTTCTGAATCATTATTTGGGCCTAGTGATGTAGAAGCCTCAAGATTGGGAAGAATTTCCCTTTCGCTAACACTAGCATTGTTACTATCCGTCGCAGCTAGGATAGAAACACTTTCCATTGTCAATCTAGCATTCATATAGTCACTATCTGTCGCAGCTAGGATAGGAGTACTGTCAGTTGTCAAATCTTTTGAATCTCCCCAAAGGAGATTTGTTGAAGGCACCCAATCATTAGACATGTCTTGTTGATTAGAAAGATTAGGTGTGTAGTCTGAGTCATTGTCACTATCTGTCGCAGCTAAGACAGGGGCACTTTTTTGTTTCTTATTTTCAAAACCTAAGCCAACTGTTGACTTATTCCTTCATCCAAAAAGGGAATGGTTAAGAGTTTCAGCCTTAGCATCCAACCTATGACTAAGGGGACCATGTCCTGGATAACCCATATTCTTGACCAATGTATACCCTCTCCCATAAGCTCTAGGGGAAGGTGCAAAATTCTCATTATGTAGGTATTTCTCTTCTCGATAAATCCAGTCCCTAACGGAAACCTCTTCTTTTTCCTCTTGAATCAGAACTGAGGATTCTACAAACTTATCGAACAATGTCATGGCTAAAGATGAGGGCTTCATTTCTTGAGAAGGTTTGCCATAAGACCTAGGGGAAATTGGCAATTTTGTGAATGAATCCATTTTGCAATCCCCCATACCAAGATCTATGGTCTTGAATTTATTCTTGCATTGTTCAAATGTAGTATCAAAAGTGTTAGCCTCCCTATTCAAAGGAATGTGAGACCCTACTGAAATTGTGTTGACTGACAGTGTGTTGTCCCCGGGTATGCAGACTTCTATTCCATTGTAAGGGAACTTTACACACTGATGATAAGTAGACGAGACCACTTGCATCTCAAGTATCCATGGTCTACCTAACAAAATATTGTAAGCCAAAGGACCGACATCAACAATCTGAAACAAAATGTCTTTCTCTACAAGACCAATCCGGATAGGAAGAACAACCAATCCTTTAGAACTACATTTTGCTTCATCATAAGCCTTGATAGTTATCTTCTTCCTTGTGCCAATGACTTCTTCTAAATAACCCAAGGCCTTCAATAAGCTCAAAGAAAAAATATTAAGCCCAGCACCCCCATCTATCAACACACGCCTAATACGGGTCTTGTGGATCATAACCTCTATATGAAGGGCCAAATTGTGTGGGTGGCTTAATGACTTGTCATCTTCTTCTGAGAATGTAAGGTAGTGAGGGCTAGCCAAGTGGTTGACCATATTCTGGAATTGATCTACATCTATATCATTAGGTACATTAGCCACTCGCAGGGCATCCTCAAGGACACACTTATGCCTAGGGGACAATTCCAAAAGCTCAAAAATAGATATCTGCACTGGTGTGCATTGGAACTGGTCAATAAGGTTATAATTCAAATCAGGACCAATGGCAGATTTAGGGAGAGCACCTTTTGACACGGGCTACTTAGATTTACTAGAGCTAGGACCTCTAATAACAATGGGAGCTTGAGACTGGCTCCTAGTGATAGCATTGAGGGGTTGAGACATCCTTCATGAGTGAGGACCTCTTAGGACCACAACGGGTCCTTCATCAGGCATAGGAGTCGAATCCACATCATATCCATAAGGGTCTTTCCCTCTCATCATGTTGACATTATCATTAGCAACTTCGAGCATGTTAATAACATTCTCAGCATTTGTGTAGGTGTAGTTAATAGCAGCCTTGCCATTCTTATTGTTAGAATTCTCTCCTTTCTCATATTTGGGCAAGGGTTCTTTAAAATCTTTGTGATCCGCATTAGTGGTTAAACCATCAACTTGTAATTGTCCACTTTCAATAAGATCTTGGACAAGATGCTTAAGTTTAAAACAATTTTCTATATCATGTCCAATTCCATTGTGAAAGACACAAAAAGCCTTCTCATCCCACCAATGAGGCTTAGGATCTGGTATGTGATGCTTTGCAGGATCTTGGGGGTGCGCCAAATTATGAGCAATTAATGTCTTGAAAATGTCTGCATAGGAGTCCCCAAGTTTGGTAAATTGTCTCTTTTCTGTTTTAGGTCTCCCTTGATACTTGGGTTTATTTTCTTGTTGTGCTGAAGATGTTTGCAACTTCATGGCTTGGACTGCATTAGAGAGATTAAGAACTCCTTCATTCTTAGGTTGTGATGAGTCAACAACTCCATCATTGACCACTTGCTTATTCTTATTCTAATAGGAGTTCTTTTTGTCCTTATTACCATTATTATTGTTGTTTTGGCCATTGTTGTTATTAGTTGTTTTGGCCAAAAAAATTTGTTCTTTTAGGACATCCTCTATGTGACACGCCACTTCTACCATGGTATCAAAAGAATTAAATGGGATCTTCCTTACTTCATACCTTAATTCTAGTACCAAGTTGCTCACAATGATGTCTATTCTTTCCTCCTCAGGAATTGTCCTTGGATATTTCGAGCACAAACGTCTCCATCTTTGTAGAAAGGTAACAAAGGATTCCCCTTGATTCTGCTTGAGTTTGCACAAATCAAGCATGGTGACCAACCTTGATAAGTTGTAAGCAAAATGTTGAACAAATCTTTCCACAAGCTCTCTAAATGTCTTAACTGGAGGAGTAAGGTTAGTAAACCACTCCATGGCTTGACCCTTGAGACTCCTTGGGAATAATCTCATCAAGTAGGAGTCTTCATGGTGAAAAGAAAATCTCATTATGTAGAACTATCTAACATGGTCATGAGGGTCACCAACGCCATCATATTTGTCATAGGTTGGAAACTTAACTTTCTGAGGAAACTCAACCAACACCACACTCTTGTCAATTGGGTTGGGACATATGGAGTCCAAATTAAATGTGCTCTTAGGAGCCCTCATCCTTTCTATATCCTTTTGAAGTTGTTTGATCACCTCATTAGTTGATGGATCTTGCTTCTTTACCTTTCGGTCCACATCAAAATTATATGGGACCTTAGCACCTTTGTTGATGAGACTTTCTAGGAACTGATCCTTGTTTTGTTCCACATACCTTTCTACATATGCTTGAAAGGATGGTTCTTGTTTCATAGTCATAAAATCTATATGATCGAAGTTGGCATAACTTCCTCCATGTTGTGAGCCATGATGTGCTCATTGGGAGGGTTTCTTTGAAAGTCTAGGAGGTGACTATCTCCTATGGTGATCATATCTTGAAGTCCTTCTACCTCTAGGACTTGGGGATCTTGAGGGCGTCCTTGACCTTTTTCTAGGACTTGGTGAAGGGGTAGATGGGGGTGAGTTGGTCCCACTATTGGTACCCCTCTCATTAAATCAATTTTGGAGTTGTGCATAGAGCCTATCTTCTTCTTCTTGGGCGACTCTTTTTCTTGTCTAATAATGCACGTTCCTCTTCCTCTAGTTGTCTAAATTTCTCCTTTTTGGCAGCTTGTTCATCCAGATAGGCTTACTTCTCCCTTTCAATGCTTTTCAATCTCGTATTTGCATACCGAGAGGTATCTTTAAGTGGAGAAGATTATCTTGAATGCCTCATTGCATTGGCTGCGTTGATGTGGTGGTCACTAGACTCGTTGTTCTGGTCCTCATGTTGTGACCCTAAATCTGAGTGAGTTTTCCTATAATGTCTCTTAGCTCATTGGTGAGCATCAAAATACCTTGTATTGTTGGGGGGTGGCCCGGGTGGACTAGCATGAGAAGAACCACCATACACTCTGGTACTCCTTGTTGGAAATAATCAAGACTATCTAGGTTACTGAGAGGGGAGGGGTGAATCAGTAACTTCAAAACTTTTAACAGATTCAGATCTTAATAATATTAGATTGATAATCTGACTGCATGCATGAGTAACAGAAAGAATAAAACATTCATAACACTTAGAACACAGAGATTTGGTGACCCAGAAACCTTCCAAGTAGAAAGTAAAACTGGGGTGGGGATGATACCCACAAAACTTCAATACTGCAGTATAAAGTTTGCCGGTTAAGGCTTACAATGATCACTTATGATGATCTGCCCTGTTAGGAGCAATAAGGACTGTTAGGTCCACCTTGTTAGAGGTTTTACAAACATACAATGAAGTATGCACTTGGTTAAGAGATTTTTACAAAGACTATTAAGTCTACCCGGTTAAAGGATTTCAAGCTGATTCACCTATTAGGATGAAACAGTAGATCTCTTACTTGCAACTGTACTTGCTGATTGAGATTCTCTGATGTACTGATCACCTTCTGTGATGGATAGATCTTTTCTACTTCTTATACTGTTGTAGCCCTTTGTAATTCGCTTATCTCAGCCTTTCTCTCTTTTTCATACTTCTCTATTTCTTTCTTTTTGGATATGACATAAAACATTGTTTATATATCAATCTAAGTCAATTCCAAAACAATTACAAAGTCGGCTCTTAAACAAGTAAACACAAATATTACTGAGTCGGCCCAAATATAGTTACACGGTTACTATAAACTAACTCGGTGACTTTCTGATACTCGGTGTCCACTGCGTTACTCGGCATCATCATGCACTCAGTAGAAGTGGAAGCTCGGTCCATACTAACCACTTGGTCGTAGTTTCGAACTCGGTAAATACTGGAGACTCGGTAGATAAAGTGTTACTCGGTAGAAACTAAATTTTTTGTTTAACCGTGCAGCACTCGGTAAACACTGTGAAACTTTGCGAGCTTGGTATGCACTGTTCTGCTTGGTAGGCTCTGTTCTGCTCAGTAAGCTCTGCTCGGTAAGCTCTGCTCTACTCGGTATGTACTGTTCTGCTCGGTATGCACTGTTCTACTTGGTATGCACTGTTCTACTCGGTATGCACTGTTCAGAATAAGTGTTGTCACTAATGACAATCATGCTTAATGCCAACAATCTCCCCCTTTGGCATTAGTGACAAAAACACTTATTGCCAAAACTTATATACAAGAATCATGTTGAATCTTTTTTTTTTTTTTTTCAAAATTTATCTTTGTCAAACTGTTGTTTATACATTTCATGACTCCCTTATATAGAGTACTTTCTCCCCCTTTCATATTACACACCTTAATCTTATACACTTTCTCCTATACATTTTCTCCCCCTTTTTGACAATAATGCCAAAGGTGTATATACAAGTATTTTACAAGGAGAATCCAAAATGTGAAAGAAAATTAGAATGTACCTTTATGATTAGTGCCAGAGTTCTGTCCCAATTCTCTTGCAGAATCTTGCATGTTTGGAGTGCAATTTGGACTTCTACAGAGAGTTCAATCATGTGATCTGCAATGGACAATTGATTGTCATGGAGTAATACTTTTGAGTGAACAATGTGCTTTTGCATTATGTCCATGATGGGAAGGATCATGTTCTGAATATTTAGCAGTGTTGACCGGATCTTTGTATCTTCTTTTAATAATTTTGATTGCCTATTTGATAGGAATGTGATTTTCATATGATGTGTAGAGCTTGAACTAGGTTCAAGTTGCAACTTTTGTACACTGTCCTTCAGATCCTCATCAATCTTATTCAATTTATCCTTGACTTCCTTAGTGAACTTGGCAACATTACATAGCTTAGCAACAAGTGAGGTAACATTGGAATAGGAGGACTCAATATCTGTCAAAACTGAAGATAATTCTGCCTGATTAATAGCTATATGCTGAGCAACATGCTCAAGCACTTTATTGTCAAACTTCTTCTCGGCTTTCTCAAAAATCTTTTCTGACGCAAAGGAATCATCATGGAACTTGTTTACTACCTCAGCTAACTGTAACAAAATATGTTGAGAGGAATCAACTTTAATACCTAATGCTTCTAACAAAATATCCTTTGCATCTTCAATAATTTTATATTCCTTGTCCCTTTCTTCTTTTAGTTTCTTCTGCTTTGCTTTCTTTTGGAGGAGTTCACCAATGTTTTGCATTTGGTCTGCTAAAATATTTGCAAAGTCTAATTTTGGAATCTCTATCTCCTCATCTAAGTCTATATCCTCTTCTACATTCTTACTCAAAAATCTTGTACCCGGTTGAGCCTTAGGATCAACTGTTATTGCACTTAATGCCTTTGTAGAAGTTATTGTAGACATTGTAGGACTAGCTATGAAAAATGATAAACTACCGACTGGAATACTTGAAGGGCTCAAAATTGAAGTATTCACAATTGTAGAATCAAAAACTAAAATACTTACTGAAGTATCCAAAACTGAGGTACTTACTACTGGAAAACTTGATATGGAAGTAGGTACTGAAGTAGATACAGGAGACTGTAGCTTGGTAAAAGAGGTGGTAGTCATTTCTATCGATGATACATTGAGTTGTGCTAGTGATGATTTGACATTTGATGTATCTATGGAAGTTGTCACAATCATACTTGAAGTTATCTCCATGCTATGTGTAGCAACTTTTGCTGGAGAGTGAGGAAGTGAGGCAATGACTTCTGCAGCTATCTGAACAATATTATCTTCCTCATCACTTTGCTTGTCTACCTCGGTATCTTCTTCATGTTCATCACTGTCATCATCAATATCCTTGATTATCACAGTTTCGGCACTTAGTTTGTGAAGATTATAGATGTTTTTCCATGTGGTAGTGGCACTCTTCACAACCGACTCAATATCTTTGATCAAAATCAAACAACTGTTGAATTTGAGTGTCAACTTATTTTCATTATCTATCAATGCCTTATTAATTTCAGCATTTTTCAAACTTGGCATTAATTGCCTCAAGGTTTGAGCATAGATGTCCTTGACAGTTTGTCTTGCATTGGACCATCTCAACTTAATTTTGTTCAGCAGAATTCCTGGGATTTGAGAAGCTATCTCTTGAGGTGAGTATTTCCATTTTCCCATTTTCTCGACAACAGCATCTTCAATTTCCTGCTGCTCTTCCTCAGATCTGATTTCATATTTGAGAGATTTGAAGTTTGCAATTCCAAATCCTTCTCTCATATCCTTGATCTTTTCTTTTAATAAAGGAGGAGGCCTTTTGAATACTATTTCTTCACTGTCTTTGCCTACCTTGCCTCTTGCACTCCTTGTAAATACTGCAGAGGGTTGCTTGGGTGCCTTGGTGATAATTACTTTTCCTTTCTTCTTTGTTGGTACTTGTTCTTCTTCCTCCTCATCCTTTTTCTCTTCTTCTTCTTCAAAGTCCTCTCCTTTTTCTTCGGCTGACTTTAGAGGTGTGCTAGCTTGTATTTTGGCCATCCTCTTTCTTCCTTTGTTAACCGCCTATGGAAGCTTTATACTAAGCTCAATTCTCTCCTTAGCTTCTTCATATGTCCCAAAATATAGTGCCTTTGGATTAACAAGTTGATTAATTAGGGCTTCAATAATATTCTTGGTTTCATCAATATTTACCTCATAGGGAAGAGGTTTCACATGTACAATCCTTGGTTTTGCTACTTGAATATACAGATTATCACAATCCACCATGAAACAAATATCATCTTTGTAATCTTCCACCAATTTCTATGGAATCCAGAATCTATTGTTCATTTTCTCTTTAAATGATTCAAAATAGTTATCCATTATGCTTTCAAAATTGTCACCCATTTCTGAAATGTATTCATTCATCTGATAAAGAACTGGCACATCTTTTCTCCATACTACCGTGCCTTTTGATGGGAAAAATTTTTGAGCATAGAAAAATAAACAAACCAACGGTGAGCCAAACTTACATGGATTGTTCTTTGAGGTTTGGATGCTCTCCCTGTTCTTGTTGAACTGTTTCAACAAAAGATCTGCTAGGTCAAATGACAGATTGTTCTTTACAATTTTATATGCTAGGTCAACTGCTTCACATGGAACATTGTTCTGCCGACTTGAACTATATATCTTGTGAGCTACGATATGTATACCAAACTTCAATTTTGCATCAGTAATTCTGCTTATCTTCATACCTCTACCATCCCACTCGGCTAGGGTTTTCTCTTCCATTTCTGTCTGACCTAGGGTTTTTGTAGATTTTGCCTTGTCGAGCATGGGAAGACTAGTGATTCAGTGAATCATCTTCTTCGTAATCTCTACTGGTTGCTCAAGCCATATTTTACCTTCATGTACTCAGCTGAGGATATATCTGACCCATTTTATCTGAAAGCTCCGTGGCAAGTGTGTGATGTGAACTAAACCCTTATCTACCAAATGTTGATGCTCCGGTTTGAGAACACCATCGACACATAGTTCCTCATGAATAGTATCTATCTCTAGGGTTCCAAGATCTTGAATTGTACACTTAAAATGATTGTGAATATCATTAATAAGGAGTACCTTAGGAGGGATCTGAGATTGAGCTCCACTCAGGTCTAGGGTTCTGGCAACTGCAGGCACGAGTTTGAAATCTAGTGCTTTCCATTCTCCATGAACCAACATTTTTGAATCTTTCTTCACTTTAGCATTGGATGATGCCATGGTAGCTCGGTGAACACAGTAAATTCTTTGAGGAAAAAGAATATCTTGTTGAAATATGCTTCGAAATGCTTGATTGCACTAGGAGACTTTTGTTCGCGGTGAATAGTGAACTTGATTTCACTCCTTTTGTTAAAACTTTGTCATTAATGCTTAGTATGAATTAGGGTATTGAATTAGATAGGTTGTCATCCACTATGAATTAATTGCTCGGTGAAGACTCCGCAACTCGGTGATCATATGAATTCATACTTCTCTGACCTTACTCGGTAACCAAATGAAGTTAGGTTACTCCCGACCTTGCTCGGTGGTAACTGATACCGACCTTCTTGTGATCCTGCTGTATCTTGCATACTAATTTGGATCTGTCTTGCTTAGTAGGTTTAGGAGTCCACTTTTCTCTCATCTGCTTCCTAATGTTATTTGCTTTTTCTTTCTTTTCATCTTCAATTTCATGCAGTTTTTAGCTATTTGACCAAGCTTAGTGCAATTATAACATCTTATGGTAGAATCCCTTTTTCTCAAGTGGTGCCTTACACAATTCATGTCAATGTGTCCATATTCTCCACAGTAATGACATCTACACCAAGTGTTGTAATCCCAACCAAACATTTTTTTAATAATTTGTTCTACTGGATTGGGTGTTTTAGTTCTGCATTCTGATGCCTTATGACCTTGTTTGCTACATTTGTGACATATGCCTTTAAATCTTGGTTTCTCCTTGCATTCATTTGCTTTATGACCAAGCTGATTGCAATTGTAGCATTTTCCATTGAATTTTTCTTTTCCATTGCTCCAACATTTGTTTGAAGTATGACCAATTTTGCCACAGTGATTACAGGTAGGTTTCTGATTCTTTTGAGTACCTTGTTTGGAGGATTCACCTTCCTCTTTGTATCCAAGTCTTGCTTTTCCTTTTTGCCTATGAAGGTTTCATTCATACACCAGATTCATATCTTCTTGAGATTTCAACATTCTCTCATTGATTTGCCTTTCAGCATCTAGCTCACTCATCACTCTTAAATTGATTTGCTTTTCAGATCTTAGCTCTTCTCTCATATTTTCATTTTCTGATCTTAGAGTCAAGATTTCTTCATTTGCATTGGAGATTTGATCAATAAGATTTTCTAGCTAAAGAGTTTTATTCTAGATTTCATTGTTCTTTCCATCTATTTCATCTTTCATCTTGTTTCTTTGTTCCAAGACTTCACAGAATCTTGTTGACTGAATTTCCTGTTCTCTTTTCAATTTTCTCACTTCTTCTTGCAGAGATCCACTCTTTTCTAGAAGTTCTTTGATTGCATTGTTTGCTTCATCTGAGCTGCTTGAAGGGAAAAAGTCTTCAATCTTTTCTTCAACATACTGGTGGTCATTGATCTGATTTGCAAGTTCCTTCTTTTTAGGGAAAGGGAAAGATGCTCTCTTGCTTCTTTGAGTTGAGTTATGGCCATTTCCAAATCTAGCTTTTCATTCTCAATTACTTTGTTCAGTCTGAATATCTCCATTTTCCTGAATCTTTTCTCAAGCTGTCAAACTTTATTCTGAGATCCACTGAGCTCTGATACCAATTGTTGGAAATATTCAAGACTATCTAGGTTACTGAGAGGGGAGGGGTGAATCAGTAACTTCAAAACTTTTAATAGATTCAGATCTTAATAATATTAGATTGATAATCTGACTGCATGCATGAGTAACAAAAAGAATAAAACATTCATAACACTTAGAACATAGAGATTTGGTGACCCAGAAGCCTTCCAAGTAGAAAGTAAAAATGGGGTGGGGATGATACCCACAAAACTTCAATACTGCAGTATAAAGTTTGTCGGTTAAGGCTTACAATGATCACTTCTGATGATCTGCCCTGTTAGGAGCAATAAGGACTGCTAGGTCCACCTTGTTATAAGTTTTACAAACATACAATGAAGTATGCACTCGGTTAAGAGATTTTTACAAAGACTGTTAAGTCTACCCGGTTAAATGATTTCAAGCTGATTCACCTGTTAGGATGAAATAGTAGATCTCTTACTTGCAACTGTACTTACTAATTGAGATTCTCTGATGTATTGATCACCTTCTGTGATGGATAGATCTTTGCTGCTTCTTATACTGCTGTAGCCCTTTGTAATTCGCTTATCTCTGCCTTTCTCTCTTTTTCATACTTCTCTATTTCTTTCTTTTTGGATATGACATAAAACAATTACAAAGTCAGCTCTTAAACAAGTAAACACAAATATTACTAAGTCGGCCCAAATATAGTTACACGGTTACTGCAAACTAACTCGGTGACTTTCTGATACTCGGCGTCCACTGCGTTACTCGGCATCGTCATGCACTCGGTAGAAGTGGAAGCTCGGTCCATACTAACCACTCGGTCGTAGTTTCGAACTCGGTAAATACTGGAGACTCAGTAGATAAAGTGTTACTCGGTAGAAACTAAATTTCTTGTTTAACTGTGCAGCACTCGGTAAACACTGTGAAACTTTGTGAGCTCGGTATGCACTGTTCTACTCGGTAAGCTCTGTTCTGCTTGGTAAGCTCTGCTCTACACGATATGTACTGTTCTTCTTGGCATGCACTGTTCTGCTCAATATGCACTGTTCAGAATAAGTGTTGTCACTAATGACAATCATGCTTAATGCCAACACTCCTATGCCGTTGGAAAATATCCTCAAGAGTTTGATTCATGGCTTCTCTTTGTTGTCGAGTGAAAGTGTAACTCATGTCCATACTTGATGAAAGTGGTGCTAAAGAGGTGATCACTTCACTAGGATTACCTTTTGGATTAAAACAAACCTTAGATTCACTTTTAGGAGATTAATCGAAAAGGGGTTATTTTCCCTTGTGCTATTGATGAGTCGTAACTGGTGGTAATTGGCTAAAGACAATAGGGGGTCACTTCCCTTGATTGACTTGGTACCTTGTTGTAACTGACATGAAAGAAAGAGATTCTTAATGATAAGATGACCTCCCGAAATGTCAACACCAAACTAGGATAATCAAAGTTCTCTATTGTCCAAAATGAAATGAAAAAATAGAAAAAGGGGCTTTACCAACACTGTCAAAGAGGTGCTTCAAATCAAAGGGTGACTACCCTTGCACTTTTGAATCAGGAGGTTGGACTAGGCCGAAATATAACTGAAATTGAGATTAAATGAAAATGATTTGGACAATAAGAGTACTAAAATTTTCCAAGAATGTAGCTAACAATTCTAGAGATAAACTTTTTTACCAAGAATAACCTTCTAACTTGACAATTATTGCCCAAGTGACCTTGTAAATCAATTGATGCTATTCCTAGAGGGCAAAAACCAGAGATTTAGAGCCAAAATAGGTCTCCAACAATAGAGCAAGAAACCTACTCCAAGACTTAATCTGACTAGCAACAACTGAAACTGACTGAAACTAAAAACACAACAGAAACTGCCCAGGTGACACTTTCCAGGCAAGAAAAGCGACAATTTATATCTAGGCGACACTTTGCCTTAAGCTAGGTGATAGTTTCTAGGCTATCAGCGTGCCACTTTTCGCCAAACGGGGTGACAGACTTGCAAGGGCGAACTGGCACGTGATAATTCTCAAAATAGGGTGCGAAAGTCATTCAATGTCATGTGACTCTTTGACCAGTGAAGTTTAAAATCTTAGTTTTTGAGACTGTCTGTTCAAAATCTTCAGTTTGAGGGTTGATTTTTTCAATTTTAAGCACAATGACAACAATAAATTGACAAGTTTGCAAATAGTATGGGATCAAACGTGTCTTCAAGCACTTGAAACAAGGGCAAAAGCAACCTTGCCAAGACAAACAATTGTGATATCAAAATAGAAAAACACCCTATGAATACTACCGATTGTTTGAATGTTTAAGAACGTTAGCACTGGTATTACACAATTGAAGACACTTCAAGCAATATCTATCCTAGAAAGTCAAGGCTCATTACTTATCAACTTGGCCCACAACTTGATGTCCCTTCACCTCACACAAAGTGGTTACCCACAATAAATGTTGGCTTTGTCATGGAAGTGCCAAAGACACAACCAAAGGAACACATATGGTGAGTATCTTAAGGTGATTTGGGTTGTTCCACTTGGATCAATCTTACACCAAGAAGCTAAGCGGCTAAATAAGGTGGCTTCTATCTAGTGGTTCTTAATAAGGGCTTCCATTCACAACACCCCTCTTGCTCCTCATAAAAGATTGGGACCTCGCGGCCTCAAGAGTACCTTAAGCATTCTTGCTCAATGCTTTCTCCATGGTCACAATCCCATGAGCTACTCACATCAAGCGAAGACAAGTGTTATGTCTACCAAGGTTTTGTGTCCTCGATAGCCTTGAGTTTATAGTGGGTCGGAATAGCTCGGTATTAGCTTGTCCCCACTTGGGTCGTTCCTCTTGATTGCTCAAGAGCAAGCCCACTAAAGGATCCTAATCAACTAAACAAAAAATGAATCAACTTATGAGGTTCAAATTTTTTGTTTCACCACAAGGGTGAAGAGCATACTCCCCTATCTCAAAGCTTCACCCAAACACACCAAGCAAAGAGGTCCAATTACTCTCTTGCTTCCAAAATTCTAAGATGGGTCAAGATTTTCTAGTTCACCACAAAGGTGAAGAGCATACTTCTCCTACCACATCAAAATCTCTTCCACAAGATATTAATGTTCCTACTAAATGAAAAAACTAGTAGATTGCCACACTTGAAATGAAATAAACCACAAGCAAAAAAAATTGTTTTTTATTTTTATGCTTTTTGGGCAGCCCTACAAGAAACCGTTAGTAGCCCTTTAGCATGCAATTTTTTTGGAAAATTTCTTAAGCAAGTGTACCTACAACCACAACTAGTTAGGCCCACAAAGTTAGCAAAATCTCAAAATCCAAATGAAATATGCAAGATCTTAAGTGAAATATGCAAGTTAATTCTATCTAATCGAAGTAAATGAAAACAGCAAGCTAATCAAGTGTAAATTCGGCCAAAAGAAGTCACTGTCAGGTATAGGCGACACTATAATCAGCAAGATTGTCACGTGACACTTCTCTACATAACAATGCGATAGTTTTAACTGGGACGATAGTTTGTTCGATAGCAGGTGATAGAACTCCTCAAACAGTGCGACACTTCCTGTCAAACGGGGTGACACTTTTAATTGGTAAAGTGTCGCGCCTTTATACAAAAAATTGTCGCATGACACTGAAAAAATGTCGCACGACACTCTGAGATAGAAAAACCAAAGACCGAAAATTGACGAAAATTTTTGCGAAAATGCAGAAAATAAAAGACAAAGTTAAGCTACTCTGCCCCACAGTGGGCACCAAAAATGTATGGTGAAAATGTGACCACATTTCTATGAATTATTGCATGCAAGGTTGCTCAACAATGAGGCCTCACAAAGTGACTCATAGCTCTCTATGCATGGAGTTGCAAGATTTGTAAAATTGCTCTCAGCTAGAGCTATAAACTCATGACCTTGCTAGTCAACCACACAATGAGAGATTCAAGTGAAGACAAGGGCAAGAATGCCAATATCTCCAAGAATCCAAATGTGCAAGATGTAAATGAAACTAGTATGAGTGCAAAATTAATCTATCAAATGACAATGCAAACTAATCTATGAAAGGAAATTGCAATAGATTACAAACCCCTAATTAAGCTATGTGAGCTAAATTATAAAAGGAAAATTACTCTAAAATGCCATGATATGCAAACTAATCAAATGAAATGTGCAACTAAATGATGAAAGAAAAATGAAAGGAAGAAAGTCTTCAATGTCTTCAAAGGGAGTCTTCAAAGTAAGCTAGAAAACCTGCAGCATAACAATGTCATAAAATTCCAAGATACCAATTGAAGAAGAGAGCCCTCCTTTTATAAGAAATGAGGTGAAATGGACCATTGAGATTAAGAGGCAAAAGACTTAATCAACGATGGAGAAAAATGGAAGCTTGATCCTTGTGCACAAATATCCTCCAATGAGAAAATAAGAGTTGACTTTTGTGTCCATATGAGACAAAAAGTGTTTTTTCCCTTTTTATAAAATAAGAATAATGTTTTATTTGTGCAACGTAGGATAAGAGGAAAAGTGGGGGCTTTTTATTTATTAAAAAGGGAGAAAATATTCCTTTTAAATAAATAAAAACTTAGGATAAAATGGTTAGCCCAAGGCAAATAATCAAAAATGATAAAATAAGACTTGACCAAGGAAATTGATATAATTGATAAAATGTCAATTTTTGAAAAAAACTGATTTAGAGATAAATAAATCAAATAAATGGGGCCCAAAGTCTAGGCGACCATTTTAGGGTGCATACACTAGCTAATTTAGTTTGTGTGCAATAGTGTTTGAAACCATTTTGGTAAATTAATTTATCATTTTTAAAGACCATTTATTAAAAATTATGGATGTGTGAATTTACGAATATGAAATGGGAACAGAGAAAATGGCCAAAATAAGTTAATTTAATTAGCACTAACATGCAAATCTCAATCTTGGATAAAGAAGATAGAAAATATTTCTTCAAATGTTAAACTGAGTGGTCAAAAACATTTCATTACTGACCTTGAATAGAAGACTTGTGGGCACTCCTATACTTAGCTAATCTTTTAAAAACCTGAGGAGGAGCACCATTTTGTAATTAGCATTCTATTGTATGTTTTAACTATGTTGTGATGTAGAAATATAGAATATATAGAAAGAGAAAAGCATGTATGCTTGAAGAAATGAACTTTGTAAATCATTGAGGATTCATTACTCACTGCGAGCAATAAGTATGTGCAAGGTGGGAGAATGTATCATGCAGATAATAGGCTGCAAGACAAAGTAACAATGACATTGTAATTAGGCCAAACTTGAAAGTGTAGATTTTGAACTTTGTTTGTACAGTTTATTATCTCAACACTTATGCAGATGCAAATTTGAGGTTGACTATAGGTACCCATGTCCCTGGTCATGTATAGGTTTCACATGCTGAATTAATCTATGAGAAAGACCAATAATATATAGATAAAGATATTGAAATTTAAATATAGCATAAATAATGATTTTTTCAAGTGCATCAATTTGGTTTATATTGGGTAGGGGTGGTTGATAAATTATATCATGACTAGAAATGAACAATTCAATTTACTATGAGAAACTAAAAAATAGTACATTTAATTCCTATCTAGTATCTAATAGAGAGAATTTGAATTTCTTGCACAAAATGAAAGGGAAATAAAATAATTAAGTATTTTATCCAAGTTTTTTAAATTTGTTTATCTGCCAATAGAAGTAGCTAGGGTAAACAATGGCAAATAAAGCCAACAAACAAAAATTGTAGAAGGCAATTACCTAGGAATAGGTGAGAATCATACCCGACAGTGTAAAAGTCTAAGTAAAAAGCTTTAAAGAGTTGTCCAATGTTTCCGCTCGCATTTTGTAATGTCCTCAAGGCAAGGAATGAGAACCTATTTTCTTTACACCCAAATTTTAGCTGCAATTATTTTGCCAAAAACTGTCTAGTAAGAAGGCATATTCGACCATAAATTTGATGATGAGAAGAAAAAACAACTGCAATAGTTAATACATTTTTTAAGCATTCCAAGTCAATGCATAGAACCATTATATGAAGCTAAGAAGATGTCTAGATTTCACACAATCCAAAATCAATGCAATATTTTTTCACCGCAGGACCACAAATTGTTTAAGCTTTGTTGAAATGTGTGCGGTAGAGAGTTTTCTGAGGTGGTTAAATGCAAGGCGGTGATGAGATGGTAACAACTGGCCAAATAAAGTTGCATTTAATTCATGGTCTCATACATCGTTCTTTGTGCATCGTGCACTGAAGAAATGTTTTAAATTTTTCCTTGGCCTCTTTCTCGCAAAATATAGTTTATTTGATAATCAACATAAAACATAAGGAAATGTTTTATATTTTTCTACTGCTCATTTCTTATTGGTCAGAAGATTTTTCTCTATATTTATTAATAGAAAAATAAAAAAAGCCTAGCAAAATTAAGACCCACCAATCAAATAAAGTTTGAAATTCTTGGAAAATAAAATTGAAAACTCAGACCACAAAAACCTTACAATAAAACTATTATTTATCCACTAGCATAGTTTTCAAAACAAGACTAATCACTTTTTCTTAATACAAAAGCATTAGTCTCTACCTTGTAGAGGCACAGACTAAAATTTGAAATTTAAAATGTCCAAACATTTCAAACTATAGGTTAAAATTTTATTAACTGGTTCTGAGTGAAGCGAAAACTTTACTCACTACCTTTACAACAGGGACTAATAAAGTTTAAATAATATTAAATTTTTTTAAACAATTGCATCTGTCCTGCAATTACAATACGTTTTGCCATGTTCCAGTGATTTCAATGAATCGATTGCCATGTTTACATTGGTTTGCACTAAATTGATTTTTGGTTTGCAAATCTCAATATTGGACAAAGAAGATAGAAAATGTTTCTTGAAATGTTAAAATGAGTGGTCTATAACATTTCATTACTCACCTTGAATAGAAGACTTGTGGGAACTCCTATACTTAGCTAATCTTTCAAGAACCTGAGGAAGAGCACCATTTTACAATTAGCATTCTACTATATGTTTTAACTATGTTGTGACGTAGAAATATAGAATATATAGAGAAAGAGAAAAGCATGCATGCTTGAAGAAATGAACTTTGTAAATCATTGAGGATTCATTACTCATTGTGAGAAACAAGTATGTGCAAGGTGGGAGATTGTATCATGCAGATAATAGGCTACAAGACAAAGTAACAATGACATTGTAAGGCCAAACTTGAAAGTGTAGATTTTGAACTTTGTTTGTACAATTTATTATCTCAACACTTATGCAGATGCAAATTTGAGGTTGACTATAGGTACCCATGTCCCTGGTCATGTATAGGTTTCACATACTGACTTAATCTATGAGAAAGACCAATAATATATAGATAAAGATATTGAAATTTAAATATAGCATAAATAGTGATTTTGTCAAGTGCCTCAATTTGGTTTATATTGGGTAGGGGTGGTTGATAAATTATATCATGACTAGAAATGAACAATTCAATTTACTATGAGAAACTGAAAAAATACTACATTTAATTCCTATCTAGTATCTAATAGAGAGAATTTGAATTTCTTGCACAAAATGAAAGAGAAATAGAATAATTATGTATTTTATCCAAGTTTTTTAAATTTGTTTATCTGCCAATAGAAGTAGCTAGGGTAAACAATGGCAAATAAATCCAACAAACAAAAATTGTAGAAGGCAATTACACAAGAATAGGTGAGAATCATACCTAACAGTGTAAAAGTCTAAGTAAAAAGATTTAAAGAGTTGTCCAATGTTTTTGCTCGTGTTTTGAAATCTCCTCAAGGCAAGGAATGAGAACCTAATTTCTTTACACCTAAATTTTAGCTACAATTATTTTGCCAAAAAATGTCTAGTAAGAAGGCAAATTCAACCATAAATTTGATGATGAGAAGAAAAAAAAACTACAATATTGCAATAGTTAATACATTTTTTAAGCATTCTAGGTCAATGCATAGAACCATTATATGAAGCTAAGAAAATGTCTAGATTTCACACAATCCAAAATAAAAATATGTCTGGATTTCATACAATCCAAAATCAATGCAATAATTTGTCATCGCATGACCACAAATTGTTTAAGCTTCGTTGAAATGTGTGTGGTAGAGAGTTTTTCGAGGCACAGTTAAATACAAGGTGGTGATGAGCTGGTAACAGCTGGCCAAATAATGCTACATTTAATTCATGGTCTCATACATTGTTCTTTGTGCATCGTGCACTGAAGAAATGTTTTAAATTTTTTCTTGGTCTCTTTCTCACAAAATATAGCCTATTCGATAATCAACATAAAATGTAAGGAAATGTTTTAAATTTTTCTACTGTTCATTTCTTATTGGTCAGAAGATTTTGCTCTATATTTATTAATAGAAAAATTAAAAAAGCCTAGCAAAATTAAGACCCACCAATCAGAAAAAGTTAGAAATTCCTGGAAAATAAAATTGAAAACTTAGACCACAAAAACCTTACAATAAAACTATTATCTATCCACTAGCACAGTTTTCAAAACAAGAATAATTGCTTTTGCTTCATATGAAAACATTAGTCTCTGCCTTGTATAGGCAAGGACTAAAAATTGAAATTTAAAATGTCCAAACATTTCAAACCATAGGTTTAAATTTTATTAATTAGTTCTGAGTGAAGCGAAAACTTTACTCACTTCCTTTACAACAATGACTAATAAAGTTTAAAGAATATTAAAACTTTTTAAACAATTGCATCTGTCCTGCAATTACAATACGTTTTGCAACGTTCTAGTGATTTCAATGAATCGATTTCCATGTTTACATTGGTTTGCACTAAATTGATTTTTGGCCTCCACGTAAATAATTATGCTTAAAAGCTTTTTAGCAAATGCAACCAAAACATAGAAAGCCAAATTCCTCAACCTTTGCTAGCATACTCTTTGCCTATGCTCAAATTAGAACTTTCGAACTAGAGACCACCATCCATGAAATCATATTTAAAAGGGATTTTTTGTGGGGATTTCTGTGCTCAAATTAGAGTTTTTGAACTAGCATGCTTCCTGGGTATATGTAGAGCATTGAATAGGGTATGGACTTTCGTCAAAGTAGAGAAATCGACGGATTTTGCCAGATGATGAAGTTGCAAGTGCCATGGAAGACATGTGTGCAAAATGGGAAAGCATAGGGAAGCTGCCTATTAGAAATGTGGTCTCTGTGGGTGCAATTTTTGCTATGATATTTGATGAGAAGGCTTTAGAAACTTTCAATCAAATGTTTATTATGCAGGTGATAGTATAACATATATAAATAATCTATAATTAGAAATATTTGAATATAGAATTTGAAATAATTATATTTTTCTAAAACTTATTGTATTTTTAAAAATTGAACAATAATAATTTAAAAAAATCAATTTTTAAAATTTTAAAATAACTTAGTTACATATCCTATGAAAACTTTTATAATATAAAAACATAATATTTCTTCTAGACATTCATAGAAAATAGACACATGCTTCTTATAATTACATTTAAAAAAATATAATCTCAATGGTTTTTCTCAGAACACAAAATAGGAAGGTTCATAAATGCAATATTTCTTTTTCTGCAGAGCCCACCTAGAGCAACGGGTAACTTACGAATCCTTGTTTAGGAAATGAATCTCGTATGTATTTACACAAATTTATCCCCTTTTCCACTCTATTCATGCAAAATTTATCCAATGAAACTTGCTAGTGTTTACACAAATTTATCCCCTCTTCGACTCTATTCTTGGAATCTGGGTAACTATTTATAGCAAAATTTATATTAAAATAAGAAACTTAAATTTTCGCAGCAATCAAAACTACTTGATTTTTTATTACAAAGACAGGGAAAAAAATAGGCAACCAATCTAATTTTATTGAACAAAAAATGTAATAGTTTTCTAATATTTATATGTATACATTCGACACTCACAAGAAGAGGAGAGACAAAGAGTAATGACAAATGGAAATAGAAAGACCTTGACAATATGTTGTTGGAGACTATGGGAACTGGGACAAAATAGTTCCTACCCTAGCTTTGTAAAGCAACTACAACACAGAGTGTTGAAAATTTTGGGAAGGCCCGTAGCCCAACACAATATCAATTGTGGAGGTTAGAATCAATTTATAATCAAGTAAAGGGTTTACAGATTTATAGAATGCCCATAAAATCAAAGACTTGTTTATTATACAAAAAAAATGTGTGTTTATATTAATCAGCACCATGGAGACTAGATTTGGGGTTTCTACTAGACTTAAATTTTTTACCTTTCTCCTAAACTATGAAGAGGAAAATCTGGTTAATCTCCAAATCAAATTTTTACAGAGGCATAGAGTTGCCATTTATCATAAGCCTAATGGAAGTTGTAACATGCAGAAAACACAGACAAAGGACAATGAAAAATATGACATGTAAATGCAAAATGTGGAAACATTATGAGGTTTTTCCCTATAACTGTAAGTGGTTCTGAACTCACCCTTGATGGTAGGCACAAATTGATGTCTTTAACTGAAATTGAAAGTAGAAGGTATCTAAAGGTCTTTTGTCCACAACAATAGAGAAATCTGGAAAGCCTAGAAACTTGCATCCTGTTTCCAAAAACTACTAATGAGAACTAAAGCCAGTTATGTTACTTTTATTAGTACTTACCGGTAAGGCATAGTACTATTGTAATAAATTTTGGATTCTACTAGTTAACTAGTTATTAAAAATAATTATTTGAACCAATTATAAATAGGTTGTTTTTAAATTTTTAAATTTATTTTATTATTTTAAAGTCTACCTGTATGTTATTTAAGTTTTTAAATTCTAAAAAATATTTTTCCTCATTATGATTGGTTAATTGATTTGAGGTATTATACATGGATTTTTAAGAATGAATGCAAAATACAAATAATTTTTGAACTCCACTTTTGAAGCCATATTGCATATTTTTGGCCTCTTACAGAGCGAGATTAGTAGCTCGGACAAATGACCAAAATGTTTAATCGTAAAACAATAGAAGAGTATGTTATATTATATTGTAATCTACTTTTATTTAATTTTTATAAATTAATTATAAATTTTATATTGTGATTATTTTATTTTATTATTATAGTTTTTTATTTTTATAAATAATAGTTAATGTCAAATTATGTATTATTATTTTTAAATTTTTTACATTTTAATATCAAATGTATAAAATTAGGTCAATTATATTACTTCTTTAATAATAACATATTTATGAATTCATTCATTTATGATATATACATTTTAAATTAAAGTAAATATATATTCTTTGATGTAATGCATAATATTGTAATATTCAAAAAAAGGTTTACAATAATTATAAGAAATTTTAATTAGTTGAAGAGATTAATGGAAATTAATATATGTCATTCTATTTTGGATGGGTATCATCTAAATTATATATTTTTATAACTAATTAAACTAGCAGTTGCGCATTTTTGTGCGTGCAACGATGAGCCGATAGGAGTGATTTGTTTTGTACAATGAGGAAAATTTATCACAAATGCTAATTGAAAGAGAAATAAATGATTTCCTAGAGCTTTAATAAGATGATAGTAGTTTTGAGAGACAATTGAAACCAAGCTTCCTAACACCCCATTAGGTTGAGCAATTCAGGTGACCCTGGTAAAACTAAAGGAAATATAGATGTTGAAGGCAATGTATAATTCAACATGGAACATTTTAAGTCAATAGAATTCAGGTATAAAGTGAAGAGTAACAAAGTACCTTGTATGAAGGGAAGAGTAACATAGAAAAATGGACCAGTCAATAGAATTCATGTATAATTTTAAAAATGAACATTCTTCTATAAAGTTATAGTACACAGATATAGGAGCAGTGAAAGAAATAGATAGTATACTATCAATGGTTGAACTATCATTTGGATGAAATGAACCAAGAGTGGAGAAACAAGGATATCAAAAGAACAGGGTAGAATGGTGAGCAGAGAAAGAGAACAATACTAAATATGTATTGTTATATGAAAATAATGACAAGCACAGTCATTATGACAATATGAGAGATATATGATACATGGTTAGAACAGAGCATCTAAGGAAATATATTGATAAAGAGCAACTTCAGAAGTATTGAATATAAAGAATCAAATCAATAGTGTATCAAAAGTCAAAGAACTGTCATATTGTGGTAATGATGCTTTAAATAATGAAGGAATTGATGACAAAACCTTTTATGCCTTCTGCATAATGTTATAAGACCACAAAATATCAAATATAAGCATCAACTCTTTTATTATTTACTGTCAAAAATATGGAATATAATAGAGGAAACATGATAATAATATCATGTAAGGTACAACCAGAGATAACAGGGTAGTCATGTCATTACCAGAGATCATTCAGCAATAAAAAAATATATGCAGTTCCATTGTCATTGCAAATCAGTGATAGCACATATCAAAGAATACTAACATTCTTAATGGTAAACATCGAGGATGTCACTTTGTCATGACATGTCCATTCCACAACTCAACTTTAAAAACATGACACTATGACACCACACATTAGGTATTCAACATGAGAAGAGAGAAACATATATGCATAAAGAAATAGTAAATTCTAGAGGATCTTATGATAGCATTCAGTTAGAATTACCAAAAAAGAGCTCTACTGAAGGAGGTAAATAATAAATAAAGTGATATAATTACACATATATACAAGGCCAAGACAAAGTAGCAAAATAATCCATTATTTATTTACAAAAAAAATTAAAATCGTTAACAACTAGTTTCAATTCCATATAGCATGAAGGAAATATAGAAAATACCATCAAATCATGTCGTGGTGGCACTTATTCAAAGAGGAATCATCATTTTACAATGCAAAGAGGATCCATCAATAATGAAACCCTCGAGGGTTGTTCAAACAATAGAGGGGTTTCATTTTGTAAACCTAGAAGTGAAATGTTTCCAAGATATAAACCACAACCTGCAAGTAGAGCAATAAAACACCCAAATAAAACATCAAAATATACTTTTTATCAACTTATCCATGAAAAATTGAAATCTTTAGAGAAATCAACATTACTATAATACATAGAAGATCACGTTTTATCAGACAAAATCCTCAAGATGTAAGAAATATTTTCCCTAACTATTATATTATTGTTACTTTCATTCATTATGCTATAGACTTAAAGAGGCCTAGAATAAATTTACATTCCTCACCAAGCCAAGACCAAAATCCAAAAATACATTTCACCAAATAATAACATAATCTTTGCACGCCAAGGTTCAAATAATGCCTTGTTCATTAATTCTGACAACAATCATAATATGCATTGAGTGATTACCCATAAAAAGTTAAATTTTCAGAGCAATCAACAATACTATAATACATACAAATTCAAGTTAACAAAATGAATCCTCGTCCTGATAGAACCATTTTCTCTTACTTCTAAATTAATGCTACCTACATTCATAGTGTTATAGATATAAAGAGGAGATAAAATAAGGAGATTATTTCATCATTAACACCAAATTTCACAAGCCAATGAAGTCTGAAAGAAAAATCTACAAGCTATCAGTACCATAAAAGTGTTAAGCTTATAACTATAATCTTGAGTCTATAATAAACCAAAATATAATTAGCCATACAAGTGCTACGTCTTAATCTGCATCCAAGATTTGTCCAAAATAATTTCAGACTCAATCTTCTATATTGTCAAATGAGTATACAAGATAATACAGAGGGCTACATGAAACCAAATTTGAAAGTGGAAAACAATTTCAAATGAATGACAACCCAAATGAGTTGGATGCAACCCTTGAATTGATGAATAGGGTTAATTTTAAAGAATGTATGAGTATTAAAGATGAAGATTACTGGGGGATGTCAGATGATGTTTCTTACATCACTATTTTAGATACAATATTCATGAAATTTCTGAAACTAAAACCTGAGCTTCATACTCTGGAATAGGATAATGAAAGACTAAGTACTGATTCAGAAAAAATAGCCAAAAAAATTACAGGGTCCTATAACTAATTAGAAGAACTGCAGATGGCTTCTTTCAAATTAAAAGAAGAGAATGAGCCCCTTCAAAAATAGAGACAGTGTTTTTGTGAATCAGATCAAGATCTGAACTTAGGAAAACAAAATCTGAGTTTAGAAGCTAGAAATAGTGATTCAGGATGCAATATTGATTCAATGTCTCAGTATATTGGACCCTCATAAAAATATTGATTCGTTACAGAAATAAACATCTGAATTGGCACTCACCACTATACTATAATGACTTGTGCAAATTTATATTGTAGTATACAAAATAAGACTTCAAATATTTTGAAACTTTTAAAGATCCGAAAGATTATGTAGTGTGGGTGAGACCCAGTTTGCAAATTAGAGGATTTTTAGTCTCGAAATGTTCTTTTTGGTAGCACAAACTTTATATTATGGGAATTATAAAAAATTCAAAATAATACAATGGGCAATCTTAAGAGAGAAGATCACAATCACTCTCGTAAAGAAAAAAAACATCATCTGAAAATGAAAAAACACAATAGAGAACAAGTTGCATAAAATGAAAAAAATTTACTTCATTATGAGCATCTCCCTAATTGTGCAAATTTCTAGCAATAAAAAGATAAGTTCACCACATGATCTTAGAATTCATAAAGCAAATAACAAGGAGATAAAAGTTTAGTCAGGAGAATCATGTCGAGTCTTTGATTGTGGAAATGAATCTGACAAGCCAACATTCTTTTGGTGCCTTCTTGGAGGTGACAAATCTACTGGCTTGGTCCAAACCTTTGTTGGGGCAACTGATCAGGGGAATCATGCCTAAGATTCATTTGTGGTGAATAATCCAGGGAACCAGATGACAAATCTGGAGACCTAGTGGAGAACAGTGAAGAAAAATTCTAAACTAACCATCAAATTAGTTCTTAATTTTTTATGAATAATGTATCTTTACATCTCTCTCATCTGTTGGCTTATTTGCTAATACAAATTGTAGGATTAAACAAATAGAAATAGGAAATCCAACAAAAATTGGCAGTGATTATAATGTGGCTGGGGACAACAATGAAAATGTAGATAAAGCTAATTAGGTAAGTCTTTTTCCATGGTTTTAGTAAGTTTTATTGTTTGGAATCTCTTAACTTAGGATTTTTTTTGTGTTTTTATCTCTTTCCCAACATCTATCTTGTCACAAACACAAGTAGAAAATATTATCAAATATTTTTGATTCATGTCATACTATATGGCTTCTACTCTTGAACACAAGTAGAAAATATCATCAAAAATTTCATTTGTAAAGCCCATAAAATCATCTTCAAGCTTTCATCTATAACTCTTATTAGAAAGTAGCAAGTAGCTCAGATAAAAAATTGGTTATCTTGGATATGGCTACCTTCTATTTGGGACTTGTTGAGGACCTCTTCCATAATACAAAGAGAACCAAGCTAACCTAAAATGGTTCCCCTCCAATTTCTCCATAGTTGTGAGTGATAGTTTAACAAGTCATCTGAGAAGAAGCATGCCAATTAAAGAAGTTGTACTGAAAGTTGACAATGAATCATTAATTCAAACATTTGAAAAACTAAGTTGCAAATTTCATTTTGTGAACATCTATAATCACTTCATATCATTCTTTGAAATATTATATATGGGGGATTTTATCAAATAGTTAACATGGTCTATGATTCCACATTTTGACTACATATATGCCAACACTTATTTGAAAGCTTCAAATGCTTTTGTATGAAATCTATTTTGGGGCATTTTAAGGTGCAACCCATAGTGGGCAAAATATGATCTTGATCATTCTCTCAATGTTTCCCTCAATAGCATATTTAAAATAATGAACAGAGCAGACAAAAGTTACTTCAATCACAACCTCCTTTAACAATTTCATTATCAAGAAATAGCATTGTCAATGTTATTTGGATTGGTGAATACCAACAAAGTCTACATTTACTATAATAAAACCAATCCACTCAAATCATAAAACATCTCTATACTCCATCAATCTACTGTAAACATCACTTTAATGGCTTTCTAATGTCATCGTCACCGCTTCAGGTCAAAAAATAGCCATTGTATTTTTAGATGCACACTAGGAAATGTTAAGGCAGTGGCATCAATCTAAGGTAGTAGCCCATGCCAGTTTTCGAGCCCCAAGAAACCATTGAAAATAACAATCCATCATTACTTTCATAGAATCCTCAAAAGATATGAAAATGTAATCTTGAACAATAATACCAACATCAAAACACCATAACATGCTGCATAGAGAAAAGATCAAGGAAAAACATACACTGCACTAATCAACATCATAAAAAATGCTATTTGGGCATGCTATAAGAGAGTATTCAAAACAATAAACAATCATTACAAAAATACATGGATACAGAACAATGAATAAAGTTCCATTCATCAAGATAAATTGTAATACAATTCACAATCAATACTAAATCCTAGAACCGAAAAGTGTATTCAAACATGGCAACTACCTTCTCACTTAAGAGCATAATATGGAAACTCAGACCCTAGCTACACCTTTCAAGCAAAATTGCATTTCTTAGAGATGGGTGAATTGTCTCCCCGATGTAGAAGAAATCTAGTATGTAGGGAGAATTCTTAGATTTCTCCAGACATCTCAGCGTCAAAAAAACTCATTATTAAGAAAAAACAACAAATTAAGATTTGATTATCATCATTCAAGGCAAATGAAATAGATTTTGCTAGAATCGTTAGTTCATGACTAGAAATGATATTTAACTATCAAATAAAGAACATGTGCAAAGATGGAAAAATCAAAATTCTACAATAAACAAATAACACTAATTAGAAAAATGGACATAAATGGGCATACCTTGAAATTATTTCATTTCTTTCGAAAATCTTGGCTAATGCAGTTCCTCCATATATAGGTCGTTAGGGTTGAATACAAATGATAGAACAACATAAAAAATAGAGGATGCGATAAGGGAAACCTACAAAATAGGGCAACCTAAAAGAACTGAGGATGAGAGAGGAAAAAATAGAGTTCAAACGAATAGTTTAGAGATAGAAAGATCGATTGATGAGGAAAAATCAAGGAGATAAAAGAGCCCAAAATAGTCGAATATATCTGTTGATTGGAAAAATTATTAACGGTAGGGGCTAACAACTTTCAAACTAAAAATGTTATTTTACAGGAGCAAAGCTCCCACATAAAGCCTATCGACTTAAATATATTTATAGTTCTAACAAATTTATTAAAATTAAAATTAGATAGACTTTCAAGATTATGACAAAATTAAAAAGGTCAAAAACAATTACTTTACATATAAATTAAAATTAAAATTAATTATATTTCTTGATTGAACTTTCAATAACTATAAACTACAAATTTAACTAGCCTAACCTAACACCAACTTTAAATATAATTCTAATTTAACTATAATCTTATCTCTAATTGAATTAAACTACAACTTGTGTGTGTGAATTTTGTACCTGTTTGTAGACACAACACTTCAGTAAAACATTAGAGGTTAGTTAAAATCAAAATCATGCAAGTAATTGAAAACTAAACTAACTAGGCCATTTACTACCTTCTAGTAGATGCGAGTATGTATTCTCAGATTATACCGAGATTAGTGATCTTGACGACACCTAAACAAAGGATTTGAATGCAAAATCTAGATATGGAATGAATGCAATTAATCTATTTTTTTGGTTTTTCTATGCAATTATGATAATGAAAGCTTGATATGAATCTATACTAATATGAAAGTTGATATGCTAAAATGATCTAACAATAATATTATAAATGATATGGATACTATGCAAAAATAATGAAAATCTCACAACAACTCGAATTCTCAAGATCGATTCTTCAGTCTCCAATTTGACAGCATGAGTGTGCAATTCGTGGATGGATCTCAAATGAAGAGCTGAAGCCTTAATTTATAGAAATCTAGGGCTTTGGAGGTGCATGAAAAAAAGCCATAAATCACTCAAATAACTCAGGTTGATTTTTGAGTTATTTTTAAATAAAGGATATTTAACTCACAAAAACATGCAAAAGCAGAGTTCAACTCAAAATAGAGTTTAGATTTAATTGATAATTGATAGTTATCTGCTTTTATGATTGTGCATGTTTTATTTATGAATTAATTTAATAATAAAGTGATTTATTCTCCACTTAACTGATTTTGAAAATTAAAACAATTGATTTATGGGTTAATCAATTATTTTTCAAACTTTTATTCAAAAACAATATTATTAAAAATTAACAACTTGCTTTAATTAATTAAATAAGAATTTAATCAATTATTCATAAGATTTTGGATTTATTGTCAAAATTAAATAATACAATTTAGGAATAAATAGAATTAACTTCAATTAAACAATTAAGTGGCAGAATTAATATTGAGAATATTCAATTAATCAAACTTTAGGATAAATAGGATTTATTGCCAAATAATCATTAAATCAAAGATAATTATGATAAATAGGAATATTGCTAAGAATATTCCCCAATGCAGAATTTATGATAATCAATTAGGATTTGATGATGTTCAGATGTGCCTTAGGTTAGGACTTTTGTATCAATTTCATTCGATTTTGAAGATGTAGGAGGTTAATGAACCTATAGCCCATTTTTGGGGTATTACATTTTTCCCCTCTTTGAATTGTTATGCGAAGCGCAGTGGTTCAAAGATAGTTTATGTATGATGTTGAAACTGATGTTTGAAATTGATATTGATATGAAATAGAAGCTGATTGAAAGATTTGAAGATGGAGATAATAGGTCCTAAATGACCAAAGATAATGTTAACTATAACATCAATGAACCGATGATTGCGAAAAAGTGTCAAAATGCCTGATTTTGAACCTTATGATTGCAAAGAAGTGAGTGACCAATTCCAGACCCGATTGTCCTTATATTGAATCATATTGGTATCACATCTGAATCCTTCAGTTTCCGAAGAACCAAGGAAATAACACAATTGAACCGATAGTTGCAAAACTGATACAATTTACAAGATTTAAGAGAATACTAGATTGATATGGATCTCGATGAATCTGATATGCCCTAAGTGATGATTGTTTTGCCTTGAGCGATGAGGTCTTTTGATGAATCAGCAACTAGACGTGGTTGTTGTCTCAATTACTGAGGAAAGATATGATTTTAGCTTTAAATTACAGACTTTGAATGATGTGCAATACCATGCCCCCTTCGGGATTAAAATTGATATCTGACAAGAAAAGTCAGTGTTATGGTTTAGAAGCATGTTAATTGATTTGAGAAGTGGTTATACACGTTTGAGAACGTGTTCTGCATCATTTTGAGGTCCTGGAGACCAAGTTTGACTAGGTTAAACCATGAGTTGACCATAGTTGACCAAGTTGAAATTTTGATAGTTTGATGTAAGATAATTAGTTAAGTTGAATTCTGGATTTATGTGATGATTGAAGGTTGAATATGCAAGTAGTTAATAATATGAATGATCTTAGATTTCGATTTTGATCCCGAAAAAGGATTCTACTTGTTGTTTCATTGGAGGAACCTTCATGTAAGATTCAGCTCTTGTTAGATTTGAAGAGACAAGTGGAGAATTGTTTAAGCATTGAAATTTGTTTAGCCATTGTGAGATCATGCAAACATGGAAAAATGTAAAGAGACATGCAGTATGAAATGCAACCTAAGACCTAGGACCTAGTCACTGATCATGTGTCGGTCATTCTCATCATTGAATTTTTAGGTAACCAAATAAATCAATACAATGCCCACTAGTTATGAAACCATAGACATATGAATATCGATTTGTATACGCAAGAATCAATACAACACCCACTGATTAGGAAACCATGGATATATGAATATTGATTTTATTTTCGGAACGTCAGATTAGATATAAGCATCAAGGCATAAATGCCAGGATGACCTAAATATTATGTCCATTTTGATATAGAAATTTGTATAAGCATCAAAACATAGACATCATGATGACCAGAATATGCCTTGCGTTACAAATACATCAAGCAGTCAAGAGATCATTCTAAATACAATGTGAATTACCCGTAGTGACCCTTTATCGTTCACATCCTTAGGTAAGATCGTGTTTCACAGTAGGAGAAAGAATTCACTCAAAAAGACAATAGTGAGATCAAACTTCTTTGAATTTTCTGGGTATCAATGGTCGAGGTATGCATGGCCATCCAATTCGAGATAGAGGCTCTTATAGTCGGACACCATTTCAATCCAGAATTTCCAAAGTTGTTAGATTTTCACATACAAGAAGAAGACAAAGAAAAGATTATGCCCCCAGTCATCACTCTCTAAATCTTGTAAAGGACATCATCGAAGAGCTCGAGTGGACACAATATGCAAAAAAAATCTCAATGTGAATCAATAAACATACAAGGAGATAAAAGCATGTAAAAGCATAGATTGTTTTCAGTTTGTGTTTGATGTTGATTGCATTGTTGTAGATGCAAAATCCTTTCTGGAGACAAGACTGACTGACTGACTCAAATGAAGCTTCAAAGGACTTTAACTGGATATGATACGTCTAAGATACATTGGAGACCATAAGATATGACATTGATTGCCCCCAAGTGTTAACATTGATAGGATACAGACGCTTTGAGCTTATTGGTGTATAGACCGACTTATTGAAAATAGGAATGTTGAAACAAACCAGGAAATATGCACAAACTAAAGCAACACTGAAAGCTGAGAAAGACCAAGATTGCACTGATAGATGGAGCATTTTGAACAAGTGGTGCCCGTTTGGCAGGTTTTCACCATCTTGGTAGAGATTCTATTTTTGCTACCAAGGCACTTGTTTCCAGGTTTTCACCAAGGCACTTTTTCTTTTCTCATTTTTTTGTATTTTTCATTTTTTCAATTTTTTGTACTTTTGATATTTTTTACTTTTTTTTGTGAATCATCAAGGCGCCTATTGCTAGGTTTTCACCAAGATGTTCATTTTTTCAGGACTTTTTCCAATTTTTATGATTTTTTCAGGACATTTTACCAATACACTAAATGCTTTAGGCATAAAATTTCTTCAGATGGAGAATGTTGATTGGTTCTCAAAGCTGTTCTCCTTCAGTTGTTGAGAGTTGATAGGCACCAAAGCCAAAAGTAGCAGTGATTACAAAGGGACCCAGCCAATTGGGTTCAAACTTCCCCTTGCGTTCTCGATGTGATTGATTTTTAGGATTTTCTCTCAAGACTAGATCACCAACCTAAAATTCTCTGTGTCTAACTTTCTTATTGTAACCTCTAGACATTCTCTTTTGATATACTCTGAGATGATCATATGCTGCTTGTCTGCGCTCATCTAGTAGTTCAAGTTCTTGCAACCTAGACACTTTGTAGTCATCATCAGTTACTAGACCATGCATTCTGATTCTGAGTGATGGGATTTCAACCTCAATAGGTAGTACCGCTTCAGACCCATAAACTAAAGCGAAAGGTGTAGCCCCAGTAGGTGTTCTGATACTTGTTCTGTAGGCCCAAAGAACTAGATTGATCATGAGATGCCAGTCTCTTCCTATTTTATTGACTGTACGGTGCAAGATTTTCAATAGATTCTTGTTAGAAGCCTTTGCTTGTCCATTCCCTTGAGGATAGTAGATAGAAGACCAATGTTGTGTGATCTTGAATTTGGCACATAGATCATCTAGGTCTTTATTTTTGAATTGTCCCCCATTATCTGTGATTATAGAATGTGGGATCCCATATCTGCATATGATATAGTTGAATATGAACATAGATATTTGCTTTCCAGTAGCTTGTGTCAAAGGGATTGCTTCTACCCATTTTGTAAAATAATTTGTAGCTGTGATTATATGGGTATGTCCATTAGAAGAATGAGGATGTATAGCTCCTATAAGATCAAATGCCCATTGGTGAAAAGGCCATTATGTAGTAAAGGGAATTAGGTCTCTCCCTGGAGCATGAATTAAGTTGCCATGCACTTGGCACTTTTGACAGTTCTTAGCAAATTTGATAGACTCTTTCTCCATTTCAGGCCAATAGTACCCAACCCTAATAATTTTTTGAACTAGTGTTAAACCGTTCGAGTGTGACCCACAAATACCCTCATGGACTTCCTCTAATGCATGTTGAGACTCTTCCCATTCTAAACATCTAAGTAGCGTACCATCTAGACCTCATTTGTACAGATCGTGACCAATGATGACATATCGGGAGGCATTATGGATAAGGTATCTCTTTTCATGACGGTTGAAGGTATTGGGAATGATTTGGTCTTGGAGATAGGAAAATAGGTTTTTGTATCTGGATGAATCATGACTAACAACAGTGCAAATCATGTGGCTTTCGGGGGAATCATATGCAGGATAAGATAGTGCTTCCACTAGGAACTCGTAGCGTAGCTCATGTTTAAGCTGCTGTAATAAAGTAGATAGCGTTGCCATTGCATCGACAACCTTATTCTCTGTTCTAGGAATTTTCTCAAATGTGATGGATAGGAAATACTTCTTTAGATCATCTACCATTCTCTTGTAAGGAATGAGCTTTTCATCTTTAGTTTGGTACACATCATTGACTTGATGGATAACAAGTTGAGAGTCTCCATGAATGTGTAATTTTGTTACCCTCCATTCAATCACTATTTTCATACCATTCAAAAGGGCTTCATATTCTACAATATTGTTTGTGCAAGGGAACTTTAATCTGAATACTTTTGGGACTGAGTATCCTTGAGGAGTTATGAACAATATGCCCACTCTTGATCCATTCTGTGTATAGGAGCCATCAAAAAATAACTGCCATTCTCTAGAAGAAAGAGTCATGATAGAGGAATCTGGAAATTCCATTTGCATTGGTGTATCATCAATCATAGGTGCATCTGCTAATTGATCAGCAATAACCTGTCCTTTGATAGCCTTTCTTTCCACATATTCAATGTCAAATTCACTTAAGAGCATGACCCATTTAGCTAATCTACCTGTGAGGGCAGCTTTGCTTAGTAGGTACTTGAGTGGATCAATCTTAGCTACCAAATGGGTGGTATGAGCTAACATGTAGTGTCTCAGTAATTGTGATGCAAAGATCATAGCTAGACAATCTTTCTCAATCATTGAATAGTTCTTCTCATATGCAACCAATGTCCTATTGATATAGTATATAGCTCTTTCCTTTTTGTTCTCGTCATGTTGTGCTAGCAATGCCCCCAGTGATGTATCTGTTACAGAGACATACAAGATCAATGGCTTCCCATGAATAGGAGGCATCAAAATAGGAGGATTTGATAAATATTGTTTGATATGATTAAATTTGTTCTCACATTCTTCATTCCATGCAAAGGTCACACCTTTATGTAATGTTTTTGTAAAAGGTTGTGATATGTCTGCTAGCTATGATATAAATCTTCTGACAGATTGAACTCTTCCTTGCAATGTCCTCATTTGACTAATATTCTTTGGAGGTTGCATTTCCATGATAGCCTTTACTTTAGCTGGATCAACTTCAATGCCCTTCTTTGAAACTATGTATCCTAATAGCTTTCCAGAAGTGACACCAAAAGCACACTTCTTAGGATTTAGTCTGAGACTAAATTTCTCCATTCTGTCTAGTATCTTGCTCAAGTCATCTAGATGTTCATCTCTAATCATAGATTTTGCTAAACTATCATCAACATAATCTTCCATAGTCCTATGCATCATGTCGTGAAAAATAGATGTCATGGCTCTTTGATATGTAGCACCAGCATTTTTAAGCCCAAATGGCATGACATTCCAACAGAAGGTACCCCATGCACATGTGAAAGCAATTTTCTCTTGATCATCTGGAGCAATTTTTATTTGATTATATCCAGAAAAACCATCCATTAAAGAATACATCTCAAAGCCTGTAGTCATGTCCACTATCATATCAATGTTAGGTAATGGAAAATCATCCTTAGGGCATGCTCTATTTACATCTCTAAAGTCTGTGCATACTTTGATTGATTTATCTGGTTTTGAAACAGGTACAATATTAGAGATCCACTCTGCATAGTCAATAACTTGGATGAATCTGGCTTTCAGGAGCTTCTCTAATTCAGCTTTCACCAAGAGTGCAACATGAGGATGCATCTTTCTCAATTTTTGCTTGATAGGTTTGACATTTGGAGCTATAGATAAATGATGCATTATAAGATTAGGATCCAACCTTGGCATATCTGAATATTTCCATGCAAAATTGATCTTCTTCTTTGTTAGGAATGTTGTAAATTTTTGCTTCTCTTCTTCTGATAAAGATTGTGCTACATGAATCAACTATGGCTCTTCTGTTGTTCCCAAGTTGATAGATTGAGTGGGCTCAATTAGAACTGGAGATTTGGCCTGTAAATGACTCAAAAGGACATCAAATATCTCATCCTTAGGTGCCTAAGAGAGGTTTTCACCTTTAGATACATCTTTTATTTTTACTTTTGTAGGTTCTGAGACTGCCACAAAGTGGTTTTCACCCTCAAAACTCTTTTTCTTTTTCTTTTTATTCTTATTTTTCTGACTAAGATACTTGATGTCCGACTCCATCATGCTAACGCTCAGTTCACTAATGGAAGTACTCATAGTCTCAATTGAATTGAGGTAGCAAGCAAGGGCATAGTCATTTGGGAAGGTATAAATACCATGGCTCGAATTTGTGGAGGTTTGATCAATAAGTTTTGGATATTAGATAGTCAAAGTGGGAAAATATTGGGAGATAGTGTTTACGGATATGGATCTGTCATCATTGGTCCTAACCCGATGCTCGAGTTCAACGGTGATATTACAACTTAAGACATTCAATTCGTGAATAGGCTTAATGTCATTGTGGGAGTCCAATTTAGCCATAGGTGGATCAGACTCGATAGGTTCAACATTTTGTTCTAGACTTACGTTGGGTTCAGGTGCATATTGGTGAATAACATCAACATGTTTCTCTGTAATAAGCTCATCTTCTTCTGGAATGGATCCCCATTCATAGTCATCATATTCTTCAACTATGCCTCTAGAAAATCTAAGAACATGAGTAAAGTTGAGATGAATACCCCAAGAAGGGTTACCCTCAGATTCTGACTTGAATTCATACTCATGAGAATCTGTTTCAGAATAACTACCACCTTCCTCTTCTTGATTGTTTTTGAGATTAGCTGGTTCTTGTGTTACAACTATCTCTTGATTGATAGTAGGTTCTTGTGTTTCTACTACATTAATTCTTCTGATTAGATCATCTTTATCATCAAGAAGGTCTTTGATCTCTTTAGGCAATTTTTCATAGGGGGTGAGTTTTGAGTTGTCTGAATCACTATCTGATGGTTCTGTTTCTTCTTTCTTAAGAAGAGGTTCTCCTAGTGCGATTTTCTCTATGACATGAGGACAATTACCTTTGATGTGAAAGGGTTTCTTTTTAAATCCTAAGCCAACTTTGTCTTTATTTGCTCTACCAGTATGTGGGATAGGTGCCTCAAGACCTTTTCCTCTGACTCCTAGAGGTCCTTTACTTGGATATCCCATCTTAGCTATCAATTTATCTCTTGGGCCATATGACTTAGAAGGATCTTTTGGTACTACTGAGTTACTAGTTTGAATATCATGGGATTCAGATTCATCTTTGTATAGCCATGCAAGCACAGCTTCATCCTCCTCAAATTCTTGCTTGGAGACTTGTTCTGCTACAAAATTCTTTTTATATGCCTCAAGAGGTTCTTTGGAATTTGGTTTGGATTGTTTCAAAGATTGTCCATAAGACTTAAGTGAGATAGGGAGAGCTGTCAAAGATAAGACTGGCTCCATAGTATATTCTCTCATACTATTTTCTTTGATATTAACCTCTTTTGCAAGATCTTCCATTTTAGATGTGGATGCTTCTTTAGTTGGTTCAATGGAAGATTCTCTGTTATTAGGCATAAGCTTATCTGCACTTTCCTTCAATGTATTGCAAGTGGTGGATATGTCTGTTGGAATAGTGACCTCTACTCCTTCATAAGGAAATTTCAAGCATTGGTGAAATGTAGAAGGAATAGCCTTCATCTCATGTATCCATGGTCTCCCTAGAAGAATGTTGTAAGCCAAAGGTAGATCAAGAACTTGACATATAGTATCTCTGATAACTGGACCTGCCCTGATAGGTAAGATAATGGTGCCTTTAGAAGATCTTTCTTGTTCATCATAGGCTTTGATAGTTATTTTCTTTCTAGGATCAATAGCTAATTCTGAAAATCCCAATTGTGTGATCAAGCTGTAAGAACAAATGTTGAGGTCAGTGCCTCCATCTATCAACACACATTTGACTCTACGGTTTTGGATCAAAACTTCTATATGCAAGGGCTAGTTATGTGGGTGACTCAAGGAGTTGTCATCTTCATCTAAAAATTATATATACTGTGGAGACGTAAGATGTCCAAGCATAGTTTGGAACCTGTCTAAATCAAGGTCATCAGGAACATTGCATCTGAGCAAAGCTTTGTCTAGAATGGCTCTATGAGCTGGAGATATTTGAAGCAACTCAAACATGGAGATTTTTGCATTAGTGTGTTGGAGTTGTTGAACAATGCTATAAGATGTTGGCCTTGTATCTTTAGGATTGGAAGATTTAGAAACAACCTTCTGTTTGGAAGCGGAAGAAAGATTGAAGGGCATCTTAGGGACATTTGATGAATCTGGAATTTGTCTGTTTAGATGTGCCTGAGCTTATGATCGAGTAACTATATTAGCTAAAGGATGATCTCTATCCCTTCGCACAATTGTGATGACATTGCAATGTTCAGAGAGACAAGGTTCAACCATATTGATAACAACATTATTTCCAGGGTAAGCATAATTGACCTTTGCCCCCATATTAGGTTGAGAAGATGAGACTTTTTGACCATGTTTTGGAAATGGTTCTATGAATGTTGTATGATCATTATTGCTCTTATGATTGTCAATGGTGATATCTCCCTTATCAATCAGATCTTGAATAGTATGTTTCAAGCATAAGCAGTTATTAGTTTTGTGACCTTTACCTCGATGGAAATCATAGAATTCGTTCTCTCTCCACCATTTTGGTTTAGGTTCAGAATCAGATTGTCGGATCTCAGGAAAAGAGATGATGTTATTGGCTAGTAGTTTTCTCATAGCTGATTCTAAAGATTCTCCAAGAGGAGTGAGTGTTCATTTATTATCAGCGGACCACTTTTTATACTCTGGCTTCTTTTGAGATGATTCAAGCACCTTTTGTTCTAAAGCTTTTATGGCTTGGGTACCAATAGTTAGATTGAAAGCTGGTGCCTTTGATGGGGCACGAATAGTATCAACAACACCATCTGTGACAATGCCTTTATTCTTGTCTTTAAAATTGGATCCTGATTTGTACTTGTCTTTTTAAAGTGTGATTTCTCCCTTTTTCACAAGTACTTTTTCAATTTTGATCGCGTTGTCTATCATCTTATCAAAAGATGTATGATCTTGCATTTGTAAAGGGTGGTTGATTTCTAGAATAAGATTATTGATGAAGATTTCCAGTTTCTTAGTTTCTGGAATAGGCCTAGCATATAGAGAGAATTTCTTCCTCCATCTTTTGAAAAATGTCAAGAATGGTTCCCCTGGATATTGTTTGAGATTGCAGATATCGATCATGGTGACTAGATGTTGAATATTGTAGGAGTATTGCTAATAGAACAATTTGATCAACTCCTCAAAAGTTTTGATAGTAGAAGGTAATCTAGAGAACCAGTGGATGGCTGCTCCGCCTAGAGATCGAGGAAAGAGACGCATCAGATAGGTTGGTTCGTGCATGAACTCCATATATTGTGTACAGAATTCTCTGACATGATCTTGGGGATCTGAGTGTCCATCATACTTATCATACTTAGGCATCTCCACTCTTTTTGGGAATGGTGGCATGTACAAGTCTTTGTCGAATGGAAAAGAACATAGGGCCTCCATGGAGAACTCCTTGGGTTCCTTTTCTTTTTCAAGGTTATTAAGCTTGACTTGCATGGCATTCATCTGTTTCATCATAGCTATGAGTGGAGTTTCTTCCTCATGTGTAATGATATCTTCAACATTAAAGTTGGGAGGAATTTTAGCTCCTTGATGAGCCAATTGTAAAAAGTATACCTCTCTATCTTCTTTCAAGAAATGCTTCATCATTCGTTTGAAGTTATCATCGTTTTGATATTGAGCAATTTCTTTAGGTGTGGGTTCTTGATCTGCACCATGTTGAGATTGAGCTCTTTGAGAGCCAAAGTTTGTCCCTACTTGAGACATGGTAGGAGTTCTACCTGGGATAGATTGATGTGGAGTTTGTTGATTACCTCTGTGAGTTGATGGAGGAATATAACTAGTTTTTAATCGAAGTTGCCAAGACCGTCATCTTTGTAAAGACTAGAATTGTAGAGTTGTTCAAGAGTTGGGCCTACATGAGTAGACAAAGCTCCGGTGTTAAGTGCTTCTCCTGATTTCTTGTGAGAGGAAGCTCTAGTTTCCACCATTAACCTTGGGTGAATCCAAAGAATAAGATGATGACAACTGAAGAAGGATATGATTCAATAAGATCAAATGACGCAACCTTGTCAAGGTTTGATTGATTTAAGCATAGATTAGACATAGACGAAGGAGACTGTGCCCGGATTTATGGGTAGACTCCCAAAAGATAGCGGACATGAGTTCACAACATTTAGTTGTTTTGATGATTGATTGAAGATTGATAGTTATGACAAGGTTTTGACACAAGATGATAAAGACTCAAATCGATTAAACAGAAGGCTAAATCAGATTCAAAAGGCCACTTTAGGAAAATGATTGGATTCTCAATATTTGCTGCTTTATTCCTGACACAGTGATTTGCTTGACAGATTCTGGAAATGGGCTGAAAAAGCCGGGTCTCTGATAGTTCTGACAACTTTTTGACAACTTTTTAAAATTTCTCAAATGACTCTCTGCAGGCTCGTACGACAGTGGGTATAGGATGAAATGACAATTGGCAAGCTCGTACGATAGTTGACAACAGGGAAATTGACTGGTAGTAAAACTCGTACGACAATATACCTGATACCATATGACAATCTGGGGGTTCTAAAATGACAATAGCCAAAAGTCATACGACTTTCTAACTTTATAAAATGACTGTTGACTCCAGAAAGGTGTTTTACTTCAATTTTTGCAAATTTTGGGTTTTCAGTTTCAGATTGTTTGCAAATTTCAATGTCCAGATTTGAGGATTGCAATAGATTTGTTCATTTTCAGTAACTAGATAGATAAGCAAGCACACAAAATAGCAAGCAAGTGATTTCAAGCATGTCTGAAAATAATGAACAAGGGCAAAAGCAACCTTGTGCATGAACAATCAAGTGACTTATTTGTGCTAATATTTAGAAGTGCTAATTGTGTATGTTCCAAAAAGTTTTGCATTAACGCACATATTCCTAGAAAATGAAAATTTGGCCTCACTAGGGTTTTTAGTAATGGTTTGACTCTACAACTTTTATGATCCAAGAGGGCGAACTCCAATCCAGGCGCACCAGAGTTTTGACACAATCCGAGAACTTAATCTTCAGGATTTGCTAGGGAGATCTGACAGCCCAATAAGAGACCACACCTATGGAGATTTCTTCCAACAGGACATTTATACAGTGGTTGTCACTTCCACGGTGAAAATGACTATTACCGCTTGAGGTTCCGTCAACGTGGTTGACCCAATTAAGGGAATGTCCACTATGGTTAACCCTCTCTAAAGGTGACTCACAAGATATACCACATGGAGACTGGTTCTAGATTCAAGGATCTGAGTTTCTGTTACTACCCAAAAAGGGAGTAGAGCATAATCCTCTAGCCTTTTCACTTTTAACCCAAACAAAGCAGACAGATTAATCCGATACACTAAGACCAAGATTATCTCACAAAGATCTATGACGTCAACCCCTCATGATCTATCAACCTCTCCAAAGAGAGAATGCATTGATCAAAAGTTGAAGACACACGGATCTAGTGGAATGTGAGACTCCCTCAGTATCCTCCCTACCTACAAGGGTTCCTTCGTTGAGAAGAGTTTCGCTGGAAACTCACTCTCTCAAGAGCCACGAATAGTGTTCATAGGGCCTATTTACTATGTGTAAAAAAGATGCTGAAAGTAAATCTATGTTCATTTTTAGAGCCCAAATGAAATGTGTGATATGGAAAAGAAAGGCACTCAAGCTAGACACGCAAGATGTTCATTTTAATCCAAATCGAAACTTTATCAGCTGAGAAGGTTACCTGAATTCCTTGCAACACGCTTAGTAGATTATTACCTATTTTTAGCAATTCTTGCACTTTTTCCAATAAAAAACCAGTGAAAATCAATAAAAAATAGAGAATTTCAATTGTTAGGGTTAGCTGTTAGTCGAAATCTAAAAATCAAATCTGACAAACTGCCTAAAAAAGTGAAATGACAATTGAACCTTGGCACTAAAACTCGTACAACAGTGGGTTACCTCCCAAATGATAGTCCAAAAACTCATACGACGATGGGTATCAGATCACACGACAATCAAGCTTCCAGACGACAATGGGTTTCTGCTTGTGTGATCCTTGATCAAATCAACTATCGTATGACAATGGGTATCTCTTGGTATGAGTTTCTGACAAAACTCGTACGAAAATTGTACGGACAGAGAATAAAAATCGTAGCTTGGAACAAAAAAAGATAAGAAAATGATAGAAATTGATAAAATTTGAGGGGAAACCCGTTTTAGGGCCCCACGGTGGGCGTAAAAAATGTGTGTGTGAATTTTATACCTGTTTGTAGACACAACACTTCAATAAAACATTAGAGGTTAGTTAAAATCAAAATCATGCAAGTAATTGAAAACTAAACTAACCAGGCAATTTACTGCCTTCTAGTAGATGTGAGTATGTATTCTCAGATTATACCGAGATTAGTGACCTTGACGACACCTAAACGAAGGATTTGAATGCAAAATCTAGATATGGAATGAATGCAATTAATCTATTTTTTTGGTTTTTCTGTGCAATTATGATAATGAAAGCTTGATATGAATCTATACTAATATGAAAGTTGATATGCTAAAATGATCTAACAATAATATTCTAAATGATATGGATACTATGCAAAAATAATGAAAATCTCACAACAACTCAAATTTTCAAGATCAATTCTTCAGTCTCCAATTCGACAGTGTGAGTGTGCAATTCGTGGATGGATCTCAAATGAAGAGCTGAAGCCTTAATTTATAGAAATCTAGGGCTTTGGAGGTGCATGAAAAAAAGCCATAAATCACTCAAATAACTCAGGTTGATTTTTGAGTTATTTTTAAATAAAGGATATTTAACTCACAAAAACATGCAAAAGCAGAGTTCAACTCAAAATAGAGTTTAGATTTAATTGATAATTGATAGTTATCTACTTTTATGATTGTGCATGTTTTATTTATGAATTAATTTAATAATAAAGTGATTTATTCTCGACTTAACTGATTTTGAAAATTAAAACAATTGATTTATGGGTTAATCAATTATTTTTCAAACTTTTATTCAAAAATAATATTATTAAAAATTGACAACTTGCTTTAATTAATTAAATAAGAATTTAATCAATTATTCATAAGATTTTAGATTTATTGTCAAAATTAAATAATACAATTTAGGAATAAATAGAATTAACTTCAATTAAACAATTAAGTGGCATAATTAATATTGAGAATATTCAATTAATCAAACTTTAGGATAAATAGGATTTATCGCCAAATAATCATTAAATCAAAGATAATTATGATAAATAGGAATATTGCTAGGAATATTCCCCGATGCAGAATTTATGATAATCAATTAGGATTCGATGATGTTCAGATGTGCCTTAGGTTAGGACTTTTGTATCAATTTCATTCGATTTTGAAGATGTAGGAAGTTAATGAACCTATAGCCCATTTTTGGGGTATTACACAACTAATTACATAACTTAAAGCAAGTACTGGCTACTAGTCTTGTTTATTTTAAGACTGCATTCACAAGGCCAGTTGGATTTAATTCAACATTTAATAAATACTAAATAATGTGTACATGTTATGTCCTCACCATCTGTCCAATTTTAATAATTAAATAAATAAACAAGCCACCTGTGTACAAAGAGGAAAAATGTCAATAAAATTGTTTAATACTTCATTAAAAACCTTATGAAATTAGTCTTATGAAAAACTTTTATCCATAAAACATTAGACAAATGTTTAAATTTTTCCTTCCTCATTGTTCATTGGTTGGAAGATACAATTTTTAATAGACAAATTTAAAACTCCAGCAAAATTCAAAGAAACCAATCAAAAAAATAGAAAAAAAACAATTTAAATAAAATTTTAAAAATCTGACCAATGAAAACTTAAGATAAACATTTAAATTTTTTATTAACACGATTCCCAAAAATTGATTAATTGCATTTTAGGTGAGGGAAAAAAAACATTAGTCCCTACGAGGGACTAATAACATAACTAAAATACAAAATACCAAAAAACTAAAATGAAAGACTTGAGCCTTTGATAAAACTAGATACTTCATGCCTAAGTCAATAGGGAAAAAAGTAAAATTAGATACTTCTAATTTAGACATGATGTTTCTAGGGTCTATCATAAACCTCATGCTTCTAGAGTCTATCATAATTTCTAACTTAAAATTGTGCATTATTTTATTATCCAAAAGAAGATAACAAAAGTAAGAAGGCATCCAAAGATTATCCAAGCGAATGGATTAGGGTTGAATCCAAGTGGTAGCCCACACAACATATAAAGGAACCACGTTAGGTATTTCTTTAACCAGGCACAAAATTCCGTGTTTGCTTTTAATTTGCAATAAACTGAAATAAATTAAAAAAGAAGCATAGTGGGAAATGTGAGGATGGCCACAGCCCCATAGTACAGGCCACGTGTCTCCTAAATGGCTGTCTGCGTGGCAAGAATCTTACGTGGCATGTGTTGGCAGAGGTGTCTATTGCAAATGTTGTGCGGGTGATAATTGAAGTCCTGCGTGCATGGGATGAGGTGGACAAATGGATATTGCAAAATAATAAAATATTAATTAATATGCGCATTTCCCTCTCTTCATTTTCTCACCTAATGTCAAACGCCATTTGGGATTTGTTGAGAGAGTTAGGTAGCTGAAGGTGAGGCCGCTTTCCTTTCCTTTCCTTTCAATTCCATTCATCTTCTCCTGGTGCTCTGATTTTGGCGGACATAAGAAAAACTGGAAATTGTTTGTGGATTTTGCCTGCGATTCGTCTGAATTTGAGAAGGTGTGTATGGTTTGATAGGATTTGGGTTTCCTGCGATTTGGAAATTTGTAGAAGGTTAATGGAAATGTTTTTCATTGATCGCGATTTCTTGGTTTTGTAATTTGTCGAGTCTTGCTTTCTGTTTGAAATCGCAATCTTTATACGATTTCAAGGTTCTTATGGGAATTTGTTGTGGAATTTGCAGCTGTTATTGCTGGGTGTCGACCCTTGGTCGCTCTGGGACTTTTTGTGATGCCCGTGGATTCAGATGTTGCCTAATGGCTGTCAATTGATCGTATTGAAAATGATTTAGGGCTTCTGCAGAGGTGTAACGGAAATATTAGGGTTTTTAACAATGATCGAAAAATAGAGTGTGTGAGGGATCGATAAGTGCTTCTAATGGGCGGCTTTTGACAGGACTGTGTACAATTAGTTTTGGGACGGGGTTAGGGGTAGGATTAGGGATAGGTTGCGGTACAATTGTGAGCAGAAGCAATGCTTATCAAGGAAGTTGAAGAGGTTGAGGAGTCGGAGGGTAAAGAACAAGAGAGTGAAGAGGTTGAGGAGTCGGGGGGTAAAGAACAAGAGAATGAAGAGGTTGAGGAGTCGGAGGGTAAAGAAGAAGAGATTGTGAGAATTGACAGGGTTGCCAAAAGGGCAGTCGTAGGAGCAGGGGCTCGCGTCCTCTTTTATCCAACACTGTTTTATAATGTTGTTCGGAACAAGCTTCAAGCGGAGTTTCGATGGTGGGACATGGTTGATCAGGTTATTTGTTACCTATTTTGTATTTTTATTTATTGATCAGGTTATTTGTTTCCTATTTTGTATTTTTATTGATCGATCTTTAGTTTAAAAAAACAAGTTAAATTTCTGACTGGCGAAATTATAGATGTTATCTTTGAAATGATGTTCTCCTTTATTAAATCTCGCAGACGAATGTCCCCGAACTTCTTAATTTAGAAAAAGTTGCTTGATAATTTTGTCTTTGGCACCAGTGAAAGAATGATGATATATTATCCATAAGAAGCCATTCTACATGGTCAATTTTTAAAGTCACCGATGCCACTATTTATTTTGTACACCTTCAGGTTTCCTTATTTGTTTTTGGAATAGGCTCAGCATATTTGTTGTGAATGGCCGTTATGTGACAATTTATTTGGGAAACCTCCATGCTTCCTTTTTTATTAATAATAGTTTCTGCATTTTTTGAAAAGCTTACCGAAAATGAAATTTGTTTTCTATTTATGGTTGTATTAGAATTATAATTGTTCGACTTAGTTGTAATACTAATTTTTGCCTTTTTTGAGCACCATTGACTTCTTGGTGCTTTGGTTCAATGTTCTCATATTTTTGTTTCTTTTTTCTGGATTGACACTTTTTTTTGGCCCGTAATGTGGATTTGCCATTTTTATTCTGGGATGAAGGCATGAGGGTTAAAATTGACTTTTAACATGGTTGTTCTTTAGATCCGTCTTCTTCCAGGCTCTGATCTTTTAAAAAATTTAATGCGTAATTTTCACGTTTCCATTGTCTTCACTTGTATCATTTTTACTTAGATATTTCTAAAATCCAACAACTTACACTCTTCAAGTTGCTTTCACCAAGTTTTCTGATGATATTATTATGGTTTTTGACAAGGTCATCATCATGCATTCTGTTTATTCTCTGTACTTTTCTCTAATAAGTCATCCGTCTAATTTTAATAAGTCTTCTCACATTACACCATGTTGTGATATGGTTGAGTGCCTCATTTACCGGAAACTGTCATGTATTGTTTAAACCTATTATCAATTGGCTGTTCTGGCTAGCTCCCATTGCCTATAATTGCAAATTGAAACCAAACCATGGATCAGATTGCTGTTCATGTAAGATCCATTTAATTCTCGTTGGAAACCAATGTCATTTTAGCTGCTATATTCTAGAATTATAGGTTTTTATGATAACTGTTTCTTAAAATTGCAACTATTCTTATAATTAAAATGATATCTGGTTTTGAAGATTAGTGGTGCCTTGCAATTCCTAAGTACCATAGAGCTCTATCTGGGCTAATTTCCCAAGGATTCTGTTTCTCAATTTATCCATTTTCTGTGTTGGGAGGTAATCTAAGTACAAGATGGTAATGATACAAAAATATATTTGTAAGATCATAGGTACTGCTGCAGAGTCCTTTGTATGTCTCACAGAACACATTAGATCTATGTTAAGATGGATCTGTGCTGGTGGTAAATCCTGTAGCACATTTGTGTCAACTGTAGCAGAAGTAAAACACAAAGTACAGGGATGAATAGAAATGTATGTCTAAGATTCTGAATGCTTTTGAATTTCTTCAGTATGCTGGTCAAAGAGATGATTTAGTCCTCTCTGTGTTTCAGTATGTCTTATTAGGTGCTGTGCCATTTCCTAAAGATGTTCAACGCTTGAAGGATCTGGGTGTGGGAGGAGTTGTTACGCTGAATGAGGCTTATGAGACGTTGGTTCCTACCTCCATGTATCAGGTGATTTAGTCTTTTTGATTGGCATATTTAATATGTAAATGATGGCTAAATTTTCAGAAGTTAGCTAAGAATATGATTTCCTTAGGGTTTCAAGGCATTAATTTTTACTATTTAGAAGCATAGGATAGCGCTTCCCAGCTATTACATGGAATATTACAAGTACAATCATTGTTTTTTTGTTTTGATTTATTGTAGTATGTTTTCATTTTGATATTATATATGTATAGTTTATACATACACACATACGCAGCACATGAAGATTGAACTACACCTTTGCTTATAAGTTATAACTAATGTTATTGGAGGTTCGTTATGTTCCTTATTTTTGTCTAAATGATGAGTTATTATATGTTCTCAACTTAAATCTTTAAATTTTAAATAATTACAATTTCTTGGGTTTGGGTCCTCTAGTTGTTTGACATGTGTTTTGCTTGCATACAGAGATCCCCGCACTATACATATGTGTATTAGCTTAGTGTACAATGGATGAGAGTATTTAATGGGTTTGGTAGATTTTTTGACTGATTTTTTGTATGCTCTTCTTGAATTCTATATGTTATTAAAGCACTATTTTTTGTTCTGGGGATTGCAGAACAGATTCAAAAGCATTTTGGTGGTTAGGGCATATTTCAGAAGCTGGAAATACATGCAATTAAAAATTTAGTTTCCATGAGTCAGTAGATAGAGTCTTTTCATTTATGTATTTTCTATTTCATCCTGCATTTTTATAAACCTGAGATTTCAGGCTGCAAATTTTATTTCGGTTTGTGTTTTTTAAAATCAGTTTCAACGTGCCTTTTCTGCAAATTGGAACTTCCAGTGAGTTCTTTCAGCCTACCAAATGGAGTGTGCCACCTGCTTCTGTGTGAATCAAAGTTATTATCTTTCTGTTTTTTCTAAATTTGATTTTGCAGCCTGATTTTCATTCTTTTCTTTTTAGGCCCTTTTGTAAATATTTTAAAGTGCAGGTGTAATTATATAATTTGGGAATATTTATTTTTTAATGTTAAAGATTGGGTTTTCAAGAATGAATGATGGAGGCGAGTATACATTTAAGGAAGCTGCACATTTTTTCTTCCTCAATGGAGTATGAAGCAACTATAGACACCACATGTGGCTTGGAAAATTAAATTAATAGAAAGAAGGAAAATAGTGTGTAATAAGATAAGATACGTGGACAAGTTTGTTTAAGTTAACCTGGTCGTATGTGATATTTGCTGGATTTCCTAGATCTTGATGGTACAAAATTATTCACATCTCTCTTGGAAACATACAATACATGATCATATTTATTGCAGGATGGCGACGTGCTAATAATTATCATTATGATCATTTAAATTTCTATACCTCCTACCAAGAAGCATGAACATGACTTGTAATGTGCTTTCAGAACAAGCATTGGAAAGCTAAATGTGGACTTTGTGACACTGTTTCACGGTGTTCCATAGCCTGAGTTGACATTCTGTCAAGTATCTTGATTATTGCTTTGTTCTTAACGAGTTCTGTTTCAGTGTTGATTATATTTATATATCTTGTTGAACTTTTTGTATTTAGACTTTAAATAAGAGAACAATTTGAATATTTTTTGGATCATTTTCAAAAGTTTCACTTATTTATTGTACGGTTTTAATTATGTGTCAGTATGTAGTCACTGCATTTGATTGTTGTTAAGCTATTTGAATTATGTTCAAAACTTCTAGATGACAATTTTCTGCATAATGCTGTTGGAGGTCCCCTTTTTTAATGATAAACGATTAATGATATATTTCTTTATTGTACTATGCCATCTGTTTCAGGAACAAGGCATTAAACATCTCGTGATTCCCACAAGAGATTATCTGTTTGCTCCTTCATTTGAGGACATACATCGAGCTGTGGATTTCATTCATGGTTAGCAATTATGTTTCCTTCATTTGTGCACTTATAACGCTCTGTTTACGTTAAATCATTTGAATGCAAAACAATCTTCCTTTTGGTCACTCCCACTTGGAACTGTGAGCTGCAACGCCTGATAAATTTAACTAACCATTTTTTTCATTTGGCTGATGTATATCAGGACACATCTTTGTTGGACTGATTTATCCTATTATGCAGAACATGTGCTTCCAGCTTAAATGTTGTAGTGAGTGTGAAAAGTTTTTCCTGTTTGTGACTAAAGTGCAGAGTTTTGTTTGCCCTGTGAAACATTTTGGGTGATGTTACTGTATGAAGTTTATAAATCTGCGGTTGCTGATGATCTTTGAATTGGTCAGTCTCTACTAGTCTTAGGGCTTTCATTAAGTTTGTTTTGAGTATAATGTTCTTCTGCAAAGTTGGTCAATTTTTCTTGTTAACTGTTTCTTGATTTTGTTAATTTCATGCCTGATTGAAAGATATGCTGAACCATGTTTGAAACATTTTTCTTGATTTTCTGAAAGTGAGTGGATTCTGTACTTGATTTGCAGCATTATGATTTTCTGTTAATATCAGTGTACATCGTCCCTTGACTCCTCAGGGGACGCCCAGACGTCCCCTGTAAACCCCCCACTGTTCCGAGATTGAGGCCCCTCTGTCCCTCCTACCTGGAAACTTGTCCCCCCTATCAATGTCCCCCTATCCCTTGGGGCGGTGTAACTATGGTTAATATTGTTAAAATGTGAGTTTTTTCAAACAAATAATCAATAGGGTTATTATGGAGTGCGGTTTATAGCACATAAATGGTTAGTTTTTGCATTAAATGGTTAAGGTCAAGTGATTCATTGTTTGGCAATAATATTTACTTTTCAGGTTGTTGCATTTATTATTCTTTCTTGTGCATTGTAAGATAATTTAAGATTGAATAAGTTGATGTTTTCAAGAGGTGAAACATGATGTGTGCCTTTTTCTTTGGAGACAATTTTCTTAGGCAGGCCAACATTACTTTTCGGCATGTTAGCTGTGTAGTAAACACCAAATGATAAGGTTTAATGAATAGTTCAAGGCTGGTAGATTTTTTAGCTGAATTATATTTATTCTCATCGCACAAGGAGTTGATCCTGTAGATGGATCTAATGTGCTTACTAACACATATGAGTATGTACAGGAATAGCTTATTGATTGTTATAGCCTTATAGGGAAATGACTTTTATGTTAATAAAGCAGCAAAAGCAATCTGCTTTAGTTTTTAACATCTTCAATAACAGGTTGCATGTATAGTTTATTGGATCAGTTTTATAAACTAATTTGGTAAAATACTCACCATTGTTATGCCCATCCATCAGCCACTTCACCTATAACCTTATCAAGATATAAGCACTCCTTGATAGTTCTGTTTTGGCTGTGTGCATGTTCTCTGGACGTGGTTTTGTGGACTGCTCTTCTTCTCCAAACTAGGTTTTTAAAATCTCACTATCACGATAATGGCTCATTGATAATACACAACAATTAGACTCCACCAATAACCTTATTATGATTTAAAGAGCCTTTGATAGTTCCATCTTTGCTTTGTGCATGTTTCCTGGACATGCTTTTGTGGACTTGCCTTTCTTCCCCGTAGATTATAACACAACCATTTTTCACAGTACAAATAGCCTAATTTCATTGAGATTATAAATCGTTGAGATAGGTAGAATTAGGATAAGTGCATATCTTTCTTCTTCTTTGATGGTTTTGAATCATGAATTATTTTTCCATTTCACACATAAACACTCTTTACTCTTGTTGCATTTATGAGTGTATAACTAGGATAGAAGTGTTGTGTGGTCCTACAAGGTTAGTTGCTTGAAATTTTACAAATTTATAATTATGTTAGTGTTCATATTGGTTTGACCGGGATTCTCCCATGCCATTCCCTCTCAGTTTGTCCTGTTAATTATTGGTGCTTGTTGCAGTGGACTCCAGTGTTTCAGTAATTTGCACGTGTTTTTAGTATCTTTATACTGTTAATAGTAATGGGTAGTACCTGTACTGTTAAATGTTGAAATGCATAATGGTGTTAAAATAAATGGGAAATGGGTGAATGAGGAGCATTATTAAAATTTAAAATGACAAGTCACTGGGAAGAGGATTGGGCAGCTATACAGGAAACTTGGAGGTCAGTTAAGTTAACAACAGATGGGATTAAGTTCCAAGTTTTTTCATACGGTTAAAATAACGGTGTTTAAATAAATGGGAAATGAATATGATAAATGACTGGTTAATGGACTAGGCAGGCCAGTCAAACAACTTGGAGGTGAATCTAGTCCACAACATATGGGAGAAATAAGTTTTTATAGTGTTAGATTTAGTTGAGCATTGGGCTGAAAAAAGTCTTATGTATATTTTCCCTATGATGTTCTAAACACTCTAGATATGTAAATTTTCCAGGTAATATTAACCACCCAACTCAATGTGCAAAACATTGGAATTCACTAGAGTGATATTCTGATCATATTTGATATTTGCATTTTCCTCCATAAGTTTTGTACTTCTGAAAATTGCCATTAGAATGGGAAATGCTTTTTATTCATATTATGTACTTATGAAAATTGTCAAAAGAGTGGAAACTTATTTTCTATGTGCCTGTACTGATTTTGTGTAATTTCTCTGTCGATTATTTCAAGTTTGCTTTAACTGAATACAGGGATTCTATTTTGTTTTCATGTCTTGAATGTACAGAGAATGCAAATTGTGGGAAGACAACATATGTTCACTGTAAAGCTGGAAGAGGTCGAAGTACTACAATTGTTCTTTGTTACCTGGTATTCTTTTTTGCTCACTATATATTAATTCTGAATGAGAAGCATCAATACAGCTGCATAAAAATGTTTCCTCCAATAGTCACATTTTCCATTTTCTGATTTCAACGGAGTGCCAACTTGAATTGAAGAGCTATATGTTAGTTGCTTTTCCCGTGTTTGAAGGAATTTAAAATCTACATATATGGTTGTAATACCCTTGTCTGAATATATCTAGTTTTATAGAACTGCCAGTAGTAGATGTTGAAGTGATCTCTATTATTGCAATCACTCAATCCTCTTGGCAGGGAACTTATCCCATGACAAGAGCACCTCTATGTTCTTAGACCGTCTTGAATAAAATGTTTGTTCCAATAGTTGTACTTACCATTTTCTGAATTTCAATGGAATGTCAATCTCAATTGAAAGAGCTATATGTAGGTTATTTTTGTTTCAAATGCAAGTTGTGCTGGATAGGTAGTTGTGGTTTTGTCAGGCAGATACAGTATTGACACCATTACATTTGAGCATAAAATCCTTTTTCGCCAATATGTAACAGGTGGAATACAGGCAAATGACACCGCATGATGCATATGCATATGTAAGGTCCAAGAGGCCAAGAGTTTTGCTGGCAGCTGCCCAATGGAAGGTTAGATAGAAATTTTTTTGGTCATTACTGGAAACAGTTGTCTTAAAATGAAATCTAAATTTTAGTGTTTGCAGGCTGTTCAAGATTACACTAAGCAGATAAATCGGAAGCAGACAAAATTGATTGTTCCTGTTGGATTTTCCTTGCCAAAACAGTTTCCTGTGATGCCTCTATACATATCCCATACATCATATGAAGGCAATCTAACAATGAACAAAACACAGATGAATGTATGTTTTGATGATTCAATTGTGATTGTGACAAGTGCTGATCTTGAGGGATATAGAAGTATTGAAAGCTCTGGTCTCATTGGAAACGATATATGGAATGAACTTGGAGTAACTTATCGAGTGAGTTTTGTCGCCGCAAGAAGAGTTGTGGGAGTAGCAAGAGCTTCAGCAGCACTTGCAAGGCTCTCCTACCTGTGGCTTGGCTGTCAGGCTGAAAGTAAATTGTGCTCAAAAGATCTGCCTGTGCCATCACTGAAGGCTTTGAAAACTTATGAATGCTGTTCATCTCTAGCAGAGCAGTTGTCCGGCATGAGGACTGATGTTCCTGTATGTCCACAGGGTATAGTAAATTGTTGAGTTATTTATTAGGCTTTAACATTTTATGCATTGAACAGTCATGTAAACAAGGATTGTGTACAATTTCTTTTTCTTTCGTCCATGGTACTTCAATTGCTGCCCTTTTTAAGTTCTTATGTTAGCTTGCACAGCACATTCCAGGAAACAGGGCTCATAATGATACTGAAGTTGAATGCTGGTAAGGGATTTTAAGAGCTTGCCCTTAATTCAGGCATTGGCACGAGACAGTGCCAGCTGCCAGCTTACTTGGATATAAGTTGCATTTAAAATAAGACGAGTGTAGTGACTTGCAAATAATTGCACTACAAATGAGCATTGACCGAGCATGTTTTTGTTCCTCCTAATGGAACAATATGACAGTGCCCGAGTTACAGAAATGTATATGCTGACAACTAGGAGCGTAACGCAACAATGTATGTTACTGCATTATATATGTACAGGGTTTCAGTGATAACTTGCAGTTTTATAATCTTAATATATGCGATGTTCTTGTTGGTTGATTGCTATGCCTCCGTGATTTCCGTTGGTAGTTAACAGTAAGCCAAGAGCTTCTGCTGCCTGTCATACTTTTTCTATTTACAAATATGATTATTTGTTCCTACTGTACAGGTCATGCAAGGTGTATACTTTTTAGGTTACATATGTTTATTTTGGCAATTTTCTTTTTGTGGACGATTTTTAATCCACAATGCGTGGAGGCTAAGTGCCAAGGATTGAGGGGTGTCCATTTTGCCGAAGTCTTTTAGGCACTATTCTCACCTTATCCCCTATGGTCTCGGAGCCTTGCATTTGACAAGATTTAATTGCTAGTGGGTTCATTCAACTTCACAAGCAGACTAAAGGCCCGTTGGTGCTTTGGCTAATTTCTCCTTTTGTGAAAACATTTTTTTTTGGGGGCGGGGGCGGGGGCGGGGGCGGGCGCGGGGGGGGGGGTTGGGGCGCTTTTAGGGTAGGCGTTGTTTTGGACAAAGAAATGATGATGATAATAAAAGGGTAGTGATTCATTTATTGAAGTATGCTATACCGTTATTTGGTGAGGGTGCTTGATTTTTGCGTTTTCCAATTAGTGATAATTCATTTTTAACGAGTGAATTCGGACCATTTTTTTTTTAATTGTGTTATTGTAAATATTCTAAATAAGATTTTAATCTTCTGAAGTTGATTGTTTTTAATGGAGAGACCACGTGCCGGACATCTTGTTGTATTGCATTTGTGGCATTTTGATTAATTCAATCATCTCATTAAAAATATTAATATATGTCATAATATAATTGTATAATCAGAGCAAATCGATTCTGAAAGGCAGGTTTTGAATACACGTAGAAACTGGTTAAATCATCGATCTTTAGTTATCGTTTGACATTTCACGTTGTTGACAAATTAGCAAGAAAGTAGATTTTATGCGTTTAAGTAGACTTGAATAAATGAAAGTTTTACGATAGATGAAACTATCGTACATCGTTATCTTCATAGGGTGATAGTTATATGACGGACCTCACAATCCATTTCGAGGATTAATAAAATAATGAAATGGATCCTCACCAAGTATTCGGTAGGAAGGATCAAATGCGAAGAGATTCTTGTCTCTTATTTAGAGGGACGTTACGAATTGACCACCTTGTCGAGATATTCGTGTTCTATTTTGAGGGAAATGCAAGGGAGCATGTTGAGTATTATTACATCTGGGTGTCATTAATGCTAATATTAGGCAATTTGCCAAACTATAAGGTGTGATGATTTTTTATTTTCTAAGACTCCAGGCTGGAAGGATCTATATAAAACGAATGATGGAAATGGAAATCGCCTTGTAAATAAAAAAATTTAAGTGCCATTTCACTTAAGGGAGAAATCGCTTTAATCCTTCACTTATGATTGATACCTATATGTTTGTGTCTTCATTTAGTTAGCGTGAAGACGGCTTTAACTGTTTTAAAGAAAACCAGTGTATTAATATATTTTTATTTGATCCATGTGCAAAATTAAAACCAATGCATTAATATATTTTTATTTGATCTAAGTGCAAATTAAAAACCAATGCATTAATATATTTTTATTTGATCCGAGTGCTAATTTAAAATAACCGATTCAATAGCATAAAGTGAACTAGACAAATGAAAACAAGACCAGATTTATGATTCAAAAAATGGAAACCGTGCACCCAACATCCATGCGGTGGGCTTATATAATGGATGAGTTAATTATCGATATTGATGTTCATGTCGAAAATGTAATTTACTATTTGACTTGAAATTATTTTTTACTAAAACCTGAAGTTGCCATTCTCCATTTCAGCATTAAATTTAAATCCTATTTGAACATCCTCGTTTACAAATTTTATAACGTCAAATTATTTACATATATGGCTATTCTCCATTTGCTTTGCACTTGCAGCCTTGGAAAAATGCATGTTCATCTAATTGTCCAGAGAAATAATTTATCGCGTTAAAATGCACCATACTTTTTAATGTTTAATGTGTAAATACGCTATGATTTCAACTTGTGCATTATGAAGTGATTAATGATATTTTGAATTGATCATTCATGCATGTGTGAATGTGTGTATGTGCATGTATGTGTAGATACATATATACACATTATGTGTGTACATATCTTTGATGTGGCTCATTTTTGTTAGTTCATGCGCAGGAGTTCATTTCTATGGAATGATGAGGTTATTATAGAAAGATTAGTATTGGGTTAGAAGAAGTCTATTATAGAAAGATTAGTATTGGGCTAGAAGAAGTCAGTTCAGTTCTATGGAGTTGGGCTAGAAAATAGAAAAATAATCTTTTTGTTAGTTCATGCAGTTAGTCTAGATTTTATTTTGAGCATGAATTCATTTCTATGGAATGACGAGGTTATTATAGAAAGATTAGTATTGGGCTAGAAGAAGTCAGTTCTATGGAGTTGGGCTAGAAAATAGAAAAACTGATGAGATTACTATAGAAAGATTTCTATAGAATAATGAGGTTATTATAGAAAGATTGTTAGATTAAGTATTGGACTAGGAAAAGTTAGTTTTATGGAGTTGTCCTAGAAAATAGAAAAACTTATGAGTTAATTATACAAAGATTGTTAGATTAAGTATTGGGCAGTTTTTTTTAAAGAAGTTATAATCATAGATGAAGGGTTAGATGAAAATATGGGTGGCGGTGGTTACATGCATGGTTGGGAATACAATTGAACTAGTTAATGAAGTTGGAGAAAGGACTAGAAACTCATTTATCCTAAAACATAATTAGAAAATGTTTAGTGGATGGAAGGCATCGCTTGAGAGAAAAATGGCCCTATCATTTGGGGGAAATCACTTAAAAGTACAGTTGTGAATAAGTATGTTGCCAAGTAGTGTCATGGTTGTTATCCACATCACTCAATATAGCTCACAATGTTAGCTCAAAATGTTGAATTTTAAGTTCCTGCTATGCATGGAACTATAGCAGAGGGCTGAGATGTTAAATGGTGATTTAATTTTTTTTCCCTCTTTAAATCACGAACCAACTTTTGCTCCCAATCTTCATTGTGAAGTAAACATAAACTGGAAGAAATAGTTTCATCTTTTGCCAAAACTGGCAGAAAGCATAGACTCCCAAGTCATCTTTAAAACAAACTAAAATCTGTGTAAGCATGATCAACTTTCATGATCGGGATAACGGAAAAGCCGTCCATTCGGAGGAAAGTGAAGGAGAAAATAACAGATCTGCCGGCAATACCGATAGTTACTCCCTCGAGCGAAAAGCTTTGGGCAATGCAAATGATTTGATAGCTTTTGGTTATTATTATTATCTATGGCATCTTACATTACTCCAACCTCTTCGATATATATTATTATCTAGGGCTAAATTTGACAGGGAGGATCTTATGGCAGATGATTGTTTTGAAATAGATTAACCTTCCACTTTGACTTGTGGATGCAAGGAAGAGAATTAAATCATTATTTAATTGGTGGATTGAAATGTGCTCTATGGTGGAGTTCAAATATGGTATTTTTAGCTGATAGGTTTTTTACTTGGAGAGCCTACGCTGAGTTCTTTTATTTGGACAACCTACACTGAGTTTTTCATGTCTTCCGTTAGTTTTTTTTGATATGGCTAAGTTCTATACAAAATATATCTTTGATTAAATTTGAAAAATAGAAAATATAACAGATATTGGTGAAATTTTTACCATTTGTTTTTTAATGATCTGTCATCAATATCTGTTTTTTATGATCTACATATTTTGAAGTCAAAATCACAGAAATTTAAAAAAAAAAATCAATATATTTTCGCTATGACTTTTTTTTTTCCCCATTGATGCGTTTTTGTAAGGAGCTTAGTCGCTGGCGTTTTCTTTCCACCGATGTCAGTTTTCGGTGGTTCTCGATTTTCCGGTTATCAAGCGTGGCAAGGCAGAGACATAGCAGCGGCGGAATCATCAATTAGATGGCCGTGAATGTGCAGCGAATTAGTGATTTTTGGTGGTACCTGCACGACATCTGGGTGTTGCCTCTCCAAATCGTTCTTGCCCTGGCAATTCTCTTCAAGAACGTGGGCCTCGCTTCACATTTCGCCGCTGTTGTTTCTATTCTCATCAACACTCCGCTTGTCAAACTGCAAGAAGAGTAGCAGGACAATCTCATGGCTGCTAAGGATGATTGAATGAGGAGCTTGTCCGAATGCCTCAGGAATATGCGCATAATGAAATTGCAGGCATGGGAGGAGCGCTATAGATTGAAATTGGAGTTAAGACAAGCGGAGTTCGTGTCATTCTATGCACAGGCGTGTATCACCTTCATCTTGTGGGGCTGCCCTATTTTTGTGCCTGTGGTGACTTTTGGTGAATTTTCCCGACCTGTTGTCCATGATTGCTCAGGCAAAAGTGTCCCTGGATCGCATTTCAAGATTTTTGGAAGAGGAGAAGCTGCCTCATTATGCAACGATATCCCTGCCCAACAATTTATCGGAGCTTGCTGTCGAAATTAAGGATGGAGATTTCAGTTGGGATCCCATTTCAGACAAGCTAACCTTGTCTGGAAATAATTTGCAAGTGAAGAAGGATATGCGGGTGGCAGTTTGTGACATGGTTGGAGCTGGAAAGTCGAACTTTCTGTCCTGTATATCGGGAGAAACTCCTATGCCGATAAAGCTCTTTATTCGGGCCCCGTGATTTCCCCTGATTGTGTGGCTATAATGATTTTATATCCCGCCCTTTAGGAAGACTCGAAACACATAAGATACATTTTCATTGATGAAATGAGTTTCATAAGTTACTACTCCAAACTTTTCCATTGACAACAACTACACATTGGTGGAGTATGTATAATATTGATCACTGGCCTAACACGGCCTCGGCCTCCCCTATGATGGACAAGCCAATCTACACATTGCATTTAAATGTTAAGTTATTGTGAGACCAATTTATAACAATTGTTACTTTGCAAACAATGTTTCGACAATAGGGTGAAAGTACTAACACAAGCATAGTTTTGTCGACGAACACAAGAAGGTTGATAGCTCTCAATGATCCGCACATACAAACACCTTACAAGAAGTGAGAATGAAGAATTCAACATCTCTACATACCTGTTCACTACTAAGGATTCAGTAAGGCTACACACTAGAAGGATGTTGAAATTATTGAGTCGTCCAATTGCAATAAGTGCAACGACAAGTACCAAGAGCAAAACAAATAATGCAACTATAATGATGAACAACTTGAAAAACAAGTACTTCTTTGCAAAGGGCAACACATTATGCTTGTGACAAACATATGGATAGAGGCAATACTTGTAAATGGAGTTCTTGGTGAGGTTATTGATAGTGCGTACAGCTCAAGTTGTAAACAACCAGATGTTCCACTATTTTTCAACAAACAACAATCAATATTGGAGAAATAGAGAGGCAAGGATTTATATTTACAAATATATCTAGAGTCAAGTCATTAAATGACCCCCAGATTCAGTTGACTTTCTCCTTCGACCGATACTCCAAAATGCAAAACAATCCATACACAATTATATGGAAAATGGAGGAAGCTCGACTAAAGCTATTATCTCTCTAAGCAATCAATTATTTGATTAAGGAAAAATTAGGGTTTGAAGGGATCTGAAACCTTTTTCAACAAGAAAACTTAAGATATAACATTAAAGCCCATAAAGAAAAGATGAGACAAACAAAATGAGAAAAATAAACAGGCTCCCACAACCCAAAATACAAGCTGCAAGACCATCAAACAGCCAAAACCAGCGAGAGGACTAGAGGAAACTCTAGCCCAAGCTCCCCCAACCAAGAGCCATCAAAATTTTCCTTTAGCACAACCCCTGTGGGAACAAAGAGTCATGTCAAAAGAGGGTGTAGACATCTTAGCTTTCTTACCCTTAATAGTAATCCAACCCTCATCTACCTTCGCAATAGCATCATACCAAGCCATCAAACTAATCATAGGACCACCATCATCTTGAGAGAGAGTGCCAACAGAGAGGGCAACCCGTAATTCTAGAGTTGAGCACCTTCCTATAGATAGAGCCAAATTGCCGATGCCACCAGAATTGGTAGCCAAGACACAATCACTGGAAATAGTAGCTTGAGCCACATTCCCACCCACATTCAGCACAACCCCTGTGGGAACAAAGAGTCATGTCAAAAGAGGGTGTAGACGTCTTAGCTTTCTTACCCTTAACAGTAATCCAAACCTCGTCTACCTTTGCAATAGCATCATACCAAGCCATTGAACTAATCATAGGACCACCATAATCTTGAGAGAGAGGGCCAACAGAGAGGGCAACCCGTAATGAAATGAGTTTCATAAGTTACTACTCCAAACTATGGGTGGGCACTACAATGCACTTTGTAATGTTGTTAATTCATGGTGTTACAACTATTGCAGCTCTCTGTAAGATCCCACCTCTCATGTGACTAATACAAACCTAATTTGACAAATGAATAAATTATTTATAGAAGCTCAACAAGGCTTATGGTTAAAATTGAGGTGTTTGAGTGGATATATTATTATTTTTATTAGCAAACTGGATATCTATATGAACCCTAAGACACATTGGTAAAAATGAATTTAAGTAATTATTGAAATTAAACTAAGTTTCAAAATAGTTTCTAATAAGAGATCTAAGGATTCTTGTAATGCATTTATGACATCTTTTTTTCTTGTCACTATCCAATGCAATAATGATGTATTTTACTTATAGACTATTGGATATGAATTAAAATTTCATGATGAATCATTGTATAAATTAAAAATATGAGAATGTGATTACTAGTTAGATTTGATTTATTATGGTGATTTAATTATGCTTGTAGTTGTGTTGGCAGGAATTTAAGTGTTCCTACAAGAGGAAGGAGAAACACCTTTAATCAAAAATCCCTATAAGGAGTTAAAAGCTTAACCATTTTGACTACATTAAAAGTAATTAGGATTTTTGAGGAAATGACCTTGTTTTGGAGGAGTTAATATTATGGTTTATGTGGAAGGGATTTTTGTATAAGCTCAAGTATAATGAGAAATCATCTAATTTTAGTGTTTAAGTGGGAGCTAGGGTTGGGAGACCTTAATTTTTGATATGACCTTGTTTGGATTTTAAAAATGCATTTAAAAGTCAATTTTATGTGGATATTTATTAAAAAATATATCTCTAAGGTCTATATCTATGAGAAAGGTACTTCTTGGACATATAATACTATCCTTTTGGCTTGATATGACCTCTCAAAATCTACCATTAATGAGGGTGACGAGTTTGAAAGTTGATTTGAGGGTTCAAGTATGGGTAGGGTGTCTATGGGCATGTTACCCTCTTAAGTGAGGAAATGACTTTTATTTATGGATAGGACTACAACCCAAACCTCCCTATCCAAGCCTTGCAAGTTGAAGGTCCTTTATATGGGGTTTGGGAAGGAAGAATGAGGGAGTTACCCACTTCTCCATTTTTGGAGAAGTCTTGTAGAATTTTGAGATAGAAAAGATACTTTTGGAGAGAAGGAAGGAGCCCTTGTATGTAGAGATGGAGTCCAATAATGCATAGACTTGGGGAGATAAGTCTTCTCTACTCATTTTTTGTAATGTCCTCTTTCTGAATTTATATGATATTTAAAGCTTCTAATCAGATTTTAAAATCAAACAACCAATATTTCAAAAGATCAACCAATTTCTCAATAAAACCCAAATCGGGTATGTCCGAAATAGTGTCAAAAACTTCACAACTTCACATATTATGGACAAATTTGAAAGTAGACATTTTTATAAAAATTTCTTCAGCATAACCTACAAAATGACATTTCCAAATTTGTATAGAGTTTACACAAGAGCTCCCAAACGGAGGACAAAAACAATGCTCATCGGGCTCTCGAAAACAACACAAAATAGCCCGGAAACACCACAAAACACTAATAATCTATCACAGATGTATAACCATGACCCAATACATATATTCAGCTCTATTTTAACATCAAAATGTCTACAATACAACAACAAACCAAACTGACATGAAATACTCAACCGGAAACACCAAACTCATACAAGAAACACACTCGAAAACTCACAAATTTGCACTATTAAGCACAAGGGCAAACTCTGCATGAGCTTGCACATGGAATGGACTCAAAATCCCATCCTTGGCCTTCTTGGAAACCTGCAAACTCCCATCCTTGGGTCTCCTCCACAGGTTTGGCAGCCTCTGAAGAACAACAAAACAATGAGCAAAAATCAAGTTCTAGAATCAACCTGAAATGCCTCCAAACCCCTTTAAAAGAGGGCATAACTGTAACTCGTGACCACGAGGCGTAAACAATACATATTTTAATAATAATTTTTATTTATTAATCCATTGGTTTCCAAAGATTAGACCCTTTTCCCGAAACTTCACTTTTTGAGCCTGCCAGCCCTAGCAAAAGTTATTATTTTTAATTATTTGAAAAGGGGACATGACAAGTCCTCCATCCCAAATATTGCTTGTCCTCAAGCAATGAAGGTTGGGATGCTCAAGAATATGTGCTCCTTCCCAAGTTGCATCCTCCAATGGTAATCCTTTCCATTTGACCAAATGCTCTGTGATACTCCTATTTCTCAATCTTTTCTCTCTTGTATCCAAAACCTCTTCTGGTATCAAAACTAATTTCCCTTCATCATCAAGAGGTGGTAATTCTATAGATACTATGGTTTGCTGGCCTAGAACCTTCTTCATGCAAGATACATGGAAAACATTATGTATTTTGCTATTTGGTGGGAGCTCCAATTCATAAGCTACCTCTCCTAACTTCTCGATGATCTTATAAGGCCCATAGAACCTTGGCTTGAGCTTCTTTGCCCCACTCCTCTTCAAGGTGCTTTGCTTATATGGATGCAACCTGAAAAATACCAAATCTCCCACCTCAAAAGATCTTTCAGTCCTTTTCCTATCAGCATACAACTTCTGTTGGTTCTGTGCATGTTGTAGATTATCCTTGAGGGACCTTATTACGTCTTGGCTTTGCTTAACGAAATCACTTGCTACAAGTACTCTGCTATCTGAAAGTACTAGATCAACAAAGGAAAGGGCATCATAACCATAAAGAGCATGAAAAGGAGGCATACCAATAGACATGTGATGAGATGTATTGTAACAATACTCCCCTAGGTGCAACCATTTCACCCAAGCATGTTGTTGATTTGAAACATAGTTCCTCAAATATCCCTCTATCCATTTATTAACTATCTCTGTTTGTCCATCTATTTGAGGGTGATAGCTAGTACTGGGAGTGAGTTCAGTTCCTGCCAAATGAAAGAGCTCCTTCCAAAAAGAGCTGAGGAATCTACTGTCCTGGTCACTGACATGTTTCTAGGCAAGCCATGTAACCTGAAAATTTCCTTGAAGAACAATTCTGCCACTTGTGATGCCTTGAAATCAGATATGATGGGAAAGAAATGTGCATACTTAGTTAGTCTATCTACCACCACATATATGCAATCCTTACCTTGAACCTTGGGAAACCCAGTGATGAAGTCCATGGAAATACTTTCCCATTTTTGTTCAGGAATAGGAAGTGGCTGCAACAACCCTGTAGGAAAAATTTGCTCACTCTTATTTTGTTGGCATACCATACATTCCTTAATGTGTTTAAGGACATCCTCCTTCATACCCTTCCATGAAAACCACTCTCGAAGTTGCCTATATGTCTTGAAGTATCCTTGATGACCAGCCAAAGGTGTGTCATGAAAGGCCCTCAATATCCTCTCCTTAGTTTTTGATCCTAACACTAAGAAGATCCTGTTCTTGTAATAAATCAATTCATCAACAACCTTGTACCTATTATAATCCACTAACTTATCCAAAATCTTGGTGGCAAAGGGATCTTTAGCATACTCTGAAAGTATGGAGACTTTCCAATCAGCAGAGATAGATGTTAAGGAACACAAAGTGGGCTTTCTTGAGAGAGCATCAACAACCACATTATTCTTTCCTTTCATGTATTCAATATCAAAATCATAAGCTTGAAATTTGCTTACCCATTTTTTTTGACGATCATTCAAACCCCTTTGGTTCAAGAAGAACCCGAGGCTATTATGGTCTGTCTTTACAATGAATCTCCCACATACCAAATATTGTCTAAACTTATGAATTGCATGCATGATTGCCAACATTTCCTTATCATAGATGGAGTAACCTTTCTCTGATTGATTTAATTTTCTACTCTCAAATGCTATTGGATGTCCCCTTTGAGTTAGGACAACCCCTATACCTTCTCCAGAAGCATCACATTCAACAACAAAAGGTAAAGAGAAATTTGGAATTGCAAGCACAGGGCATGAACTCATTACCTCCTTAAGCTTATCAAATGTTTTTTGTGCCTCTTCTGTCCAAATAAAAGCTCCTTTCTTTGTCAAATCAGTCAAGGGGGCAGCAAGCTGAGAAAATCCCTTGACAAATCTCCTATAGTAGCTACACAACCCGAAGAAACCTCTCAACTGTGTAAGATTAGTGGGTGGAGGCCAATCCAAAATTGCCTGAATTTTTTGTTGGTCAACCTGTACTCCTTCAGAACTTATAATATGTCCCAAATATATGATCTCTGTCAAACCAAACTCACATTTAGATAGCTTAGCATAGAAGGATTGCTGCTCCAAGATTCCCAAAATAGTGTCTATGTGCTTTAGATGCTCTTCCCGTGTTTTACTGTAAATCAAGATATCATCAAAAAATACCAAAACAAATTTTTGAAGATGCTTGTTGAATACCTTATTCATACAAGATTGGAATGTTGCTGGTGCATTAGTGAGGCCAAATGGCATAACAAGAAATTCAAAGTGCCCATAGTGACATCTGAAAGCAGTCTTTTCCACATCTTCCCTCCTCATGCAGATTTGATGGTACCCTGATCTTAAGTCAATTTTTGAGAAGTATACAGCACCATGTAACTCATCAATGAGTTCATCTATGCGTGGTATGGGATACCTACTTTTTATGGTCTTCTTGTTTAGAGCCTTGTAGTCTATACACATTCTCATTGTACCATCTTTTTTCTTGACAATTACCACAGATGATGCAAATGGACTAGAGCTAGGCCTTATGAATCTCATGTCCAGGAGTTCCTTAATAGTTTTTTCTATTTCTTCCTTATAACCTTTTGGATGGTGGTATGGAGTTGTTATAACTGGTTTGGCACCCTGTTCTAACTCTATAACATGCTCAAAACTTCTATCTGGTGGTAATCCTGGAGGCAAATCATTGAAAACTATACTATGCTTATCAAGAATTTTTTGAATTTCAAAATGAAAATTACCTTGATTCTTTGGAGAGCTTGTTGGATGGATTATGACTCCTGCTGCCCATGCATTTGTCCTCTTTGAAAAGTCCTCTCCATCCTCTTTGCAGTGACCACCTTAGGTGCTCCATTCGATAAGCCTCTCAATAAGACTTCTTTCCCATTGGAATGAAATTTAAACTCCATAGTTTGATGGTTCATGTAATAGCCTCCAATAGAGTGCAACCACTGAACACCCAATACAAGATCTGTCTACCCAATGCCAACAACATAGAAGTCATCACATAACTCATAATCTCTTAAGGTCATCTTGAGTTGTTTCACCACTCGTGTGCAAGGCATAGTGAATCCATCAGCTACAGTAACATCGAATCCCTCAAAATCTTCTGCTTTAAGCCCTCTTTTCATGACAAATCCCTCATCAATAAAATTGTGAGTTGCCCCACTATCGAGAAGAACTATCAACCTTTGCCTTGCTAGTACCCCTTGAATTTGGAAGGGATGGTATCTTGGCACTCCTGATAATGTTGCTAAAGTGCCATCCTTGCTGATTTCTTTTTCTTTCTCTTCTTCTTCCTCCTCCTTAGTGTCATGAAATTCCTCATGCTCATCTAAATCTGATTCTGAAGCAACTTCAATATAGTGCACTTGACTTTTCCCCAAACATCTGTGTCCTAGAACCCATGGTTCTCTACAAGTTAAACAAAGCTTTTTCCTTCGTAATTCACCCTTAGTCTCTTCATCTACCTTCTTTTTTGCTACATTTATCACATTCTTTGGTGGTGGTGCTGGAAAAGTTTTTTTTCTGAAAATTCCCCTTATGTTGCTAGAGATTTGGGGTTTTTTTATTAGTGACTGGTTTCATAGGCACACAAGTTTCAAATTGCAAGCTTCTTTTGATAGCTTCCTGTAAGGTTGAGGGTGAGAGAGCCTTAACTAAACCCTTAACAAAATCTTTCAAACCATCAAGAAAAAGATAAACAATCCTCTTTTCACTCATATCAGGTACCATAACAGCCACCTTTTGAAACTCTTCTATATACTCATTAACTGATTTAGTTTTTTTCAACTTTGACAATTCTTTAAAATACTCTTCATCATCCTTGAGATCAAATCTATCTATCACTCTTTGACTGAAATCATCAAATGTAGTTACCTGATCATGACCTTGAGTAGTCATTTCATGATACCGCCAATCATAGGCTGCATCTTCCAAGTGTAGACTTGTGAATTGAACAACATCACTCTCCTTCATGGGGTTAAGTGTGAAGAAGGTCTGTAATTTTTGTAGCCATGCTCTAGCTAAAATTTTATTTGTTCCATCAAAAGTAGGTGCTGTAAACTTGCTTATTTTATTTTTGAGCTCTCTTCCACTTATGTCATGCTCCCTCTTGTACTCACATATTCTCTAAAAGGAACCGAACTGCGAAAGTCATCATCTAAGCCATTATAAGTAGCTCTTAATGCAATCAAGTTACCTGTAACCTCTTCCATAGGACTAAGGGCTGGATTTGGTACTGGTGGCTCATCTGTAGGCAAGAAAATAGTTTTTGTTGATTTAGAGGGTGTGGGTTTCAAATTTCTTGGCTCCTCTGAAGTGCTCCCTTTCTCATTAGTAGATAAACCTCCTTGCAGTTTTTCTGTCAATATCCGCAAAGCCTCTCTAGTTTCTGCCAAACTATCCACTGTTTGCTTCTGAGTATTTTGGATGTCCTGGAAGAATTTCTTTGCCATCTCATCTGGGTCAGCCATACTTTTTCCTTCCTTGGATTTTGTACTTTTATTTTCAATTGGAGGTTTGATCAAAATTTCTTTATTCTTTTCTCGCTGCAAATATCTCTTTTCTCTTTCACTTAGCTCCATACAAACTTCTACAAACCCTCAGGCTGGCAAGATCATAGCTCTGATACCATTGTGATGTCCCCTTTTTGAATTTATATGATATTTAAAGCCTCTAATCAGATTTTAAAATCAAACAACCAATATTTGAAAAGATCAACCAATTTCTCAATAAAATCCAAATCGGGTATGCCCAAAATAGTGCCAAAAACTTCACAGCTTCACATATTATTGATAAATTTGAAAGTAGACATTTTTACAAAAATTTTACCAGCATAACGGCCTACAAAATGAGATTTTCAGATCTTTATAGAGTTTACACAACAACTCCCAAACGGAGGACAAAAAGAATGCTCATCGGGCTCCCGAAAACAACACAAAATAGCCCGAAATCACCACAAAATACTAATAATCTATTACAGAGGTATAACCATGACCTAATACATATATTCAACTATATTTTAACATCAAAATGTCTGCAATACAACAGCAAACCAAACTGATATGAAATACTCAACCGGAAACACCAAACTCATACAAGAAAGACACCCGAAAACTCAGAAATTTGCACTGTTCAGCACAAGGGAAAACTCTGCATGAGCTTGCACATGGAATGGCCTTAAAATCCCATCCTTAGGCTTCTTGGAAACCTAAAAAATCCCATCCTTGGGTCTCCTTCTCCACAGGTTTGGTAGCCTTTGAAGAACAACAAAGTAATGATAAAAAATCAAGTTCTAGAATCAGCCTGAAATGCCTCCAAACCCCTTTAAAAGAGGGCATAACCCTAACTCACAACCAAGAGGGGTAAATAATACATATTTTAATAATAATTTTTATTTATTAATCCATTGGTTTCCAAAGATTAGCCCCTTTTCCCGAAACTTCATTTTTTGAGCTTGCCAGCCTTAGCAAAAGTTATTATTTTTAATTATTTGAAAAGGGGACATGACAAGTCCTCCCTCCCAAATATTTCTTGTCCTCAAACAATGAAAGTTGGGATGCTCAAGAATATGTGCTCCTTCCCAAGTTGCTGTAATTCCCCTCCAACCCTAACAAATCTTGATTATGCTCACTAGGGATTTAGATCATGCTTTAAGGGATTTCATGGTTATTTTGTAAGAGAATGATCCTTCTTGAGATGGTTGTTTACTAATCATGATAAATTCATATTTTAATTTGAGGAATAATAATATTGCATAGGTATGTTACTATACATCTTCTTGTGTGTCAATGATAGTTGAGGACCATAATGATAAAAGGATCACCTGATAGACTTATAGGCTTCTTTGTGAAATGCTCATGTTTACCTTAGGTTAATTGATTTTAATCACTTAAGGGTTAGATCTGTTATCTTCTCTAATAATGTCACTTGGGATTAGAGATGATTAATGTATTTAGGGTTATATGATTTATTTATCTTGTTTTGATAATGAGACATTTTGAGTACATGCCTGATGGTTAAATGGGTTTGTGAAAGTTAATAGATGGTTTACATTTACATGAATATGTTATGATGCATTCCTGTTATACAATATGGAAAAGAGATTATTCTGGTACTAGCCACACTAATCCAATTATGCTTTGTTGATGTCACTATCTGATGTGAGTGTAGGATGAGGGGAGGCAGTCGTAGTTACTCCTGTAGGAGGTCCACATGATGTCGCACTCTCCCTTCTTGTTTGCCATTGTCTGTTTATATATATGTATATATGCATGTTGGTTGGTGTTGCAGGATGCAGGTACTAGGCATCGACTCCACCTGGCTACACAGGTCTGAGCGTGCCTTAAAAATCTTCGAACTATTGTTGTGTGGAGGTATTACCAAGATTACTCTCAAGGTTACCCATGGATTTAGATTTCTGTTTAGGAGGTTACCCTAGTTGGGGGATTTGAATACCATTCATGTTATGGTCATGTGAATTTTAATGTGATGTTGTTCTGTGATTTTGGATGTGAGTTAGAATTATCCTTGTAAGTATATGTGTATATATATATATATTTATTTTATATATTGATTGTACGTTATATAGGTATGTGTATATGTGGGTGCACACGCATATACCCATGCTTATATAAATAATAATAATATTTGTATGGATTTATTGATTGTTTTAGTGGTATGTTATTTAAAGTGAGTTCAATGAAGTGTATTAAATAAATGTATTAAAAAGTGAAAATAATATTAATAATAGTAATAAAAAATAAATAAATGCTCTTTGTAGTAAAACTAGCTATCTAGGAGGGAGTTGAACTCGAGACCTCCTAGAAGTTAGGCTAGTTGGTTTCCATGTGTGCTAAGTGGTTTTCTTGAAAGTTACTTGTTGGATGTTCTTGTTATGTTTTTCCTTCGTAGTTATTTATAATTAAATTCATTAAAACTTTGTTAAGTGCTTACGGGAATAATTGGTTTAATTTTCAACCAACTATGGAAGTTGGAGAAGTTGCATCCTGTAAAGCAACTCCTCCAACCACATAGTTGGGGGATAAATGTTTGAAGATTTTGTGTGCGAAGGAGGATAATAATTTTTGGAAGATTTGTTTTTCTTTTGAGTGGTGTGTAAATGGTTTCTCTAAAAATTTTTGGTGGAAGTTATGTGAGTTTGAGAGTCTCTGGTTGGTGAAGTCTTATGTGTGAGGATTGCTTGGAGTTGATTGCCAGAGGAAGATTTTCAGAAGGATATCTACTAAAGGCTGGAAAGTTTGCAGAGAGTCTCCAACCAAGGGAGGACGATTCTTCGCAGGACCCTAGGTAGGGTCTAAACTGGGATGAACCTCCATTCTTCCCATGTGCATGATTATGTATATGATTGATATGTTACTCGATGAGAAAGTGATGGTTTAATTTCTGTTTGAAAATGAGAACTATATATATGTTTTGTTTTTCTATGTATTTGAAATATGTTTCCAAGAAGTAATTTTTATGAGTGTTTGTTTGTTCACTGTGGTGAAATCTTCCTGGGAGGGTAGAAGTGGTTTCAATCATGTAGGATAGTGTATTATGTTGTTATTGAATGTATTATGAATGCTTCCAGAATTTAGAACTGTTATATCAACCTTACTGGTCCATGTCAGTTTATGCACCACCTTTTCTTGTCCAGATCTAGAAAAGTTTTGTTAGATAAATAAGATAGATTGATGAGTTGTTTCTAAAGGGAAACTGGGAGATCTCAAATGGGTAGTGCTCAGATTAGGCAACCACAGTCCCCATAATGCCTAGTTTTACCCACAAGACATAGTTGATTGTCGCATTTTGCAGTTTCTGTCGGTCTAGTATTAACCGAGCTAGGTCGGTTCAGTGTTGACCGAGCCAGGTCGGTTCAGTGTTGACCAAACCAGGTCAGTTCAGTGTTAACCAAGGGAGGTTGGTGTAGTGTTAACCGAGGGTGGTCGGTGTAGTGTTAATCTAGGGAGGTTGGTGTAGTATTAACCGAGGGTGGTCGGTGTAGTGTTAACCGAGCAAGAGAGGAATGCTAGTGTGAACTGAGCTAGATAGGAAAAACAAGCTTTATACCTTCTGAGATGATTGAGATAGGTTCCAGATTCATAGGAGTTAAGATGCAATTTCTAATTTTGAGTTTCTTAAAAATTAGACTTAGTTATTTTCAGGCACATGAGATTTTGCAGAGCATTGTGTTTTGGTATATGAAATTTTGTGTAAACTTAAAATATGTTCATTGCTTGTTTTTTTTGGGATTATATGGTGCATTTAGATGCTTGAATAAGGTTAGGATGTGTTTTAGGGTTCGGGTTGTCCAATAGACTAGGACTACTCTAAGGCCTCCTAAATGTTCCCCAAACATTCCTAAACTTTCCTATTCTTTTCTATGCTTTGATTCTAGTTCTTGAAAGTGTTTATGATGTATTTTATTTCATGTATGATATATTTGTGATGGGTGGAGTTTGTAGCACCTATGTACATTTGTTACTTGTTTTGTTGAGGTTGTATGGTTTACTTATGATGATTTTGGCATCGACTTGAGTTTAAGTTTATGAGGCTAGGACTTATCTTGGTGGCCTGTGTGCATGGGAGGGTTCCTTAGACCTATAAATGAGCCTCGAAAAATTTTACTTGTGCATGAGAAAGGTTTTATGTTTCTCCTTGAGATGTCTTGTGATAGACATTCTTCCAATGGTTCTTGTTATGTATATGGCTAAGGTTAGGACTCGTCCTGAGGGCCTGAGTGCACAGGGGAGTTTCCTAAACCTATGAATCGGGACTTGGAAGTGTTATCTTGTTTTGTGACTTGTGATGGGGTAAGGGAATAGGAACCTTAAGTGAGTGGCTCACCATAGGTGCTAAACCCTAAAGTGGTTGCCGGAGGATCCTATGGGTGGGTTTGTAAAAAGTGATAACCTGGGAAGGGGGGATTCAAAAGATAATGAAAGAAAACATTAATGGCCACACAGATATGATTGGAGTACCAGGACCAGGGATAACTGCCAGGGTGGATCCCTATTCATAAAGAGGGGACCAGGGTTACATGGTTTCCAGGGTGGATCCCAATACACAGGTTGTGTGATGATACTCACTTAGGTGGTCTCCTAGAACCTTAACCTCGGTGTTATAGTAGGATGATATTTTATGTGATTTATTCTTGTTCTTTTTCTTGGATTTATTGGTATTTGAGACTTAGATTGCCTTAAGGTCTTGAGAGTACCTTGGTTCTATCTCCTAGCATGGGGGGTGGAACTTTATTAGTTTCACATGGTTGGGTGGCAAATCTCTTTCGAGGTATTGTTCGTGGTTTGTGCCGTGGCTGAGATTCTGAGTTGTTTAGTGGTGAAGATTCTGTTCTTGTATCATGTATCTCTATCTTTTGTTATCAAGATGTAAAGATGTATTATAAGCCCTTGGGCAACTTGATGTATTATCTTTCTATATGCCTTCGGGCAATGTGCAGTAACTGTAATTATGTTTGTAAAAGAAAATTGTAAGGAATAAGTTATGTATATGTGAAGGGTAGAATCGTGAATCTAAAGAAGGGATTGAATATGGTTAAATCAATGAGTAATTTATTACCTTATATCTCTTGTGAATTTTAAATGATATTGAAAGTAATGGTTCTATGCAAACCTTTGTAATGAAAGTACTTATGGATGTAAACTTCTTTAAAAGGGAACTTGTTTTGATACTTGGTTAGTGAAAAGATGTGCTAAGGGTTCAAGGGTATCTCTAGGTGAAATAATAAGGGAAAAAGGAACATGTATGTTATCGAAAGAAGTAATGGGATGTGATTTCTTAAATGTATATTTCAATGTGACTGATGTTGGGTTATTCAACTAGGTTTAATATAAATCCTTTACTAGATGTTTACAAGGTTATGGTTGATAATTTGTGGAAGTTAAACTTATGGCAAAAATGATTCGTTTAATGATTTATGTTGGTTGCCAATATATGATTAAGGACTCTTAATGGAAAAGCTTAAATGAGTTTTGATGGTGCCTTTGAGTTGAGCATAGTTATGGTTAAGGGGTAAATAAATATGAAAGAATAAATGTACTTAGTGGATGTGATAAGTAACGTGTGCTTGTTTCACTTCTAAGGGTAAAATACGTGTTAGTCGGTAAGGAAAACTAGTTCCACTAGTTCATTAATGTTAATTGAAGTTCTAATGAAAACATAATTTGTTAGATTAAGTAATTAAATGAAATACTTGAAAATGGTAAATGAATTCATTAAGGGAACCTTAAGGAATGTACTTGTGGATGGTAATGATGATATGTTAGAGTGTAAAAAAAAAATTTAGTTGTAATTTTAGGTCATTGACCTGATTCCTTATGGGTTCCCTAGTGGGGACATTACAGTTGCATCCTCCAATGGTAATCCTTTCCATTTGACCAAATGCTCTGTGATACTCCTATTTCTCAAATTTTTCTCTCTTGTATCCAAAACCTCTTCTGGTATCAAAACTAATTTCCCTTCATCATCAAGAGGTGGTAATTTTGTAGATACTATGGTTTGCTGGCCTAGAACCTTCTTCAGGCAAGAGACATGAAAAATATTATGTATTTTGCTGTTTGGTGGGAGCTCCAATTCATAAGATACCTCTCCTACCTTCCTGATGATCTTATAAGGCCCATAGAACCTTGGCTTGAGCTTCTCTGCCCCACTCCTCTTCAAGGTGCTTTGCTTATATGGCTGCAACCTAAAAAATACCAAATCTCCCACCTCAAAAGATCTTTCAGTCCTTTTCCTATCAGCATACAACTTTTGTTGGTTCTGTGCATGTTGTAGATTATCCCTGAGGGACCTTATTATGTCTTGGCTTTGCTTAACGAAATCACTTGCTGCAAGTACTCTACTATTTGAAAGTACTAGATCAACAAAGGAAAGAGCATCATCACCATAAAGAGCATGAAAAGGAGGCATACCAATAGAAATGTGATGAGATGTATTGTAACAATACTCCCCTAGGTGCAACCATTTCACCCAAGCATGTTGTTGATTTGAAACATAGTTCCTCAAATATCCCTCTATCCATTTATTAACAATCTCTGTTTGTCCATCTGTTTGAGGGTGATAGCTAGTACTGGGAGTGAGTTCAGTTCCTGCCAAATGAAAGAGATCCTTCCAAAAAGAGCTGAGGAATCTATTGTCTTGGTCACTGACAATGTTTCTAGGCAAGCCATGTAACCTGAAAATTTCCTTGAAGAACAATTCTGCCACTTGTGATGCCTTGAAATCAAATATGATGGGAAAGAAATGTGCATACTTAGTTAGTCTATCTACCACCACATATATGCAATCCTTACCTTGAACCTTAGGCAACCCAGTGATGAAGTCCATGGAAATACTTTCCCATTTTTGTTCAGGAATAGGAAGTGGCTGCAACAACCCTGTAGGGAAAATTTGCTCACTCTTGTTTTGTTGGCATAACATAAATTCCTTAATGTGTTTAAGGACATCCTCCTTCATACCCTTCCATGAAAATCGCTCTCAAAGTTTCCTGTATGTCTTGAAGTATCCTTGATGACCAGCCAAAGGTGTGTCATGAAAAGCCCTCAATATCCTCTCCTTAGTTTTTAATCTTGGCACTACGAAGATCCTGTTCTTGTAATAAATCAATTCATCAACAACCTTGTACTTGTTATCATCCACTAACTTATCCAAAATCTTGGTGGCAAAGGGATCTTTAGCATACTCTGAAAGTATGGAGACTTTCGAATCAGCAGAGATAGATGTTAAGGAACACAAAGTGGGCTTTCTTGAGAGAGCATCAACAACCACATTATTCTTTCCTTTCATGTATTCAATATCAAAATCATAAGCTTGAAATTTGCTTACCCATTTTTGTTGACGATCATTCAAATCCCTTTGGTTCAAGAAGAACCCGAGGCTATTATGGTTTGTCTTTACAATGAATCTCCCACATACCAAATATTGTCTAAAATTATGAATTGCATGCATGATTGCCAACATTTCCTTATCATAGATGGAGTAACCTTTCTCTGATTGATTTAATTTTCTACTCTCAAATGCTATTGGATGTCCCCTTTGAGTTAGGACAACCCCTATACCTTCTCCAGAAGCATCACATTCAACAAAAAAAGGTAAAGATAAATCTGGAATTGCAAGCACAGGGCATGAACTCATTACCTCCTTAAGCTTATCAAATGTTTTTTGTGCCTCTTCTGTCCAAATAAAAGCTCCTTTCTTTGTCAAATCAGTCAAGGGGGCAGCAAGCTGAGAAAATCCCTTGACAAATCTCCTATAGTAGCTACACAACCCAAAGAAACCTCTCAACTGTGTAAGATTAGTGGGTGGAGGCCAATCCAAAATTGCCTGAATTTTTTGTTGGTCAACCTGTACTCCTTTAGAACTTATAATATGTCCCAAATATAGGATCTCTGTCAAACCAAACTCACATTTAGATAGCTTAGCATAGAAGGATTGCTGCTCCAAGATTCCCAAAATAGTGTCTATGTGCTTTAGATGCTCTTCCCGTGTTTTATTGTAAATCAAGATATCATCAAAAAATACCTAAACAAATTTTTGAAGATGCTTGCTGAATACCTTATTCATACAAGATTGGAATGTTGCTGGTGCATTAGTGAGGCCAAATGGCATAACAATAAATTCAAAGTGCCCATAGTGACATCTGAAAGCAGTCTTTTCCACATCTTCCCTCCTCATGCAGATTTGATGGTACCCTGATCTTAAGTCAATTTTTGAGAAGTATACAACACCATGTAACTCATCAATGAGTTCATCTATGCGTGGTATGGGATACCTATTTTTTATGGTCTTCTTGTTTAGAGCCCTGTAGTCTATACACATTCTCATTGTACCATCCTTTTTCTTGACAAGTACCACAGATGATGGAAATGGACTAGAGCTAGGCCTTATGAATCCCATGTCCAGGAGTTCCTTAATAGTTTTTTCTATTTCTTCCTTATAACCTCTTGGATGGTGGTATGGAGTTGTTATAACTAGTTTGGCACCCTATTCTAACTCTATAACATGCTCAAAACCTCTATTTGGTGGTAATCCTGGAGGCAAATCATTGAAAACTATACTATGCTTATCAAGAATTTTTTGAATTTCAAAATGGAAATTACCTTGATTCTTTGGAGAGCTTGTTGGATGGATTATGACTCCTGCTACCCATGCTACTTGTCCTCTTCAAAAAATCCTCTCCATCCTCTTTGCAGTGACCACCTTAGGTGCTCCATTCGATAAGCCTCTCATTAAGACTTCTTTCCCATTGGAATGAAATTTAAACTCCATAGTTTGATGGTTCATGTAATAGCCTCCAATAGAGTGCAACCACTGAACACCCAATACAAGATCTGTCTCCGCAATGCCAACAACATAGAAGTCATTACATAACTCATAATCTCCTAAGGTCATCTTGAGTTGTTTCACCACCTGTGTGCAAGGCATAGTGAATCCATCAACTACAGTAACATCGAATCCCTCAAAATCTTCTACTTTAAGCCCTCTTTTCATGACAAATCCCTCATCAATAAAATTGTGAGTTGCCCCACTATCAAGAAGAACTGTCAACCTTTGCCCTGTTAGTACCCCTCGAATTCGAAAGGGATGGTATCTTGGGACTCCTGATAATGTTGCTAAAGTGCCATCCTTGCTGATTTCTTTTTCTTTCTCTTCTTCTTCCTCCTCCTTAGTGTCATGAAATTCCTCATCCTCATCTGAATCAGATTCTGAAGCAACTTCAATATAGTGCACTTGACCTTTCCCCAAACATCTGTGTCCTAGAACCCATGGTTCTCTACAAGTGAAATAAAGCTTTTTCCTGCATAATTCATCCCTAGACTCTTCATCTACCTTCTTTTTTGCTACATTTATCACATTCTTTGGTGGTGGTGCTGGAAATGTCTTTTTCTGAAAATTCCCCTTATGTTGCCAAAGATTTGGGGGTTTTTTATTAGTGACTGGTTTCATAGGCACACAAGTTTCAAATTGCAAGCTTCTTTTGATAGCTTCCTGTAAGGTTGAGGGTGAGAAAGCCTTAACCAAACCCTTAACAGAATCTTCCAAACCATCAAGAAAAAGATAAACAATCCTCTTTTCACTCATATCAGGTACCATAACAGCCACCTTTTGAAACTCTTCTATATACTCATTAACTGATTTGGTTTGCTTCAACTTTAAGAATTCTTTAAAATACTCTTCATCATCCTTGAGATCAAATCTATCTATCACTCTTTGACTGAAATCATCAAATGTAGTTACCTGATCATGACCTTGAGTAGTCATTCCATGATACCACCAATCATAGGCTGCATCTTCCAAGTGTAGACTTGCAAATTGAACAACATCACTCTCCTTCATGGGGTTAAGTGTGAAGAAGGTCTATAATTTTTGTAGCCATGCTCTAGCTGAAATTTTATTTGTTCCATCAAAAGTAGGTGCTGTAAACTTGCTTATTTTATTTTTGAGCTCTCTTCCACTTATGTCATGCTCCCTCTTGTACTCTTTCTTGGGCATCAAAGTGTTCATCATATCCACATATTCTCTAAAAGGAACCGAATTGCGAAAGTCATCATCTAAGCCATTATAAGTAGCTCTTAATGCAATCAAGTTACCTGTAACCTCTTCTATAGGACTAAGGGCTGGATTTGGTATTGGTGGCTCATCTGCAGGCAAGAAAATAGTTTTTGTTGATTTAGAGGGTGCGGGTTTCAAATTTCTTGGCTCCTCTGAAGTGCTCTCTTTCTCATTAGTAGATAAACCTCCTTGCAGTTTTTCTGTCAATATCCGCAAAGCCTGTCTAGTTTCTACCAAACTATCCACTGTTTGCTTCTGAGTATTCTGGATGTCCTGGAAGAATTTCTTTGCCATCTCATCTGGGTCAGCCATACTTTTTCCTTCCTTGGATTTTGTACTTTTATTTTCAATTGGAGGTTTGATCAAAATTTCTTTATTCTTTGCTCGCTGCAAATATCTCTTTTCTCTTTCACTTAGTTCCATACAAACTTCTACAAACCCTCAGACAGGCAAGATCATAACTCTGATACCACTGTAATGTCCCCTTTCTAAATTTATATGATATTTAAAGCCTCTAATAAGATTTTAAAATCAAACAACCAATATTTGAAAAGATCAACCAATTTCTCAAGAAAACCCAAATCGGGTATGCCCGAAATAGTGCCAAAAACTTCACAGCTTCACATATTGTTGATAAATCTGAAAGTAGACATTTTTATAGAAATTTAACCAGCATAAAGGCCTACAAAATGAAATTTCTAGATCTTTATAGAGTTTACACAACAACTCCCAAACGGAGGACAAAAACAATGCTCATCGGGCTCCCGAAAACAACACAAAATAGCCCGTAAACACCACAAAACATTAATAATCTATCACAGAGGTATAACCATGACCCAATACATATATTCAGCTATGTTTTAACATCAAAATGTCTGCAATACAGCATCAAACCAAACTGATATGAAATACTCAACCGGAAACACCAAACTCATACAAGAAACAAAGCTGGAAACTCAAAAATTTGCACTGTTCAGCACAAGGGAAAACTCTGCATGAGCTTGCACATGGAATGGCCTCAAAATCCCCTCCTTAGCCTTCTTGAAAACCTACAAATTCCCATCCTTGGGTCTCCTTCTCCATAGGTTTAGCAGCCTCTAAAAAACAACAATGCAATGAGCACAAATCAAGTTCTAGAATCAGCCCGAAATGCCTCCAAACCCCTTTAAAAGAGGGCATAACCCTAAATCACGACCAAGAGGGGTAAATAATACATATTTTAATAATAATTTTCATTTATTAATCCATTGGTTTCCAAAGATTAGCCCCTTTTCCTGAAACTTCACTTTTCGAGCCTGCCAGCCTTAGCAAAAGTTATTATTTTTAATTATTTGAAAAGGGGACATGACATTTTTCTTCCATCTCTTGAGAAAAGTTAGGAATGGTTCTCCTGAGTTCTGTTTCAGATTGTAGATGTCGATCATAGTGACCAGATGTTGGATGTTGGAGGAGTATTATTGATAGAATAGTTTGATTAACTCCTCAACAGTTTTGATTGTAGGAGGCATTTTTGAGAACCAATGAATAGCTGACCCTCCTAGAAATCGAGGGAAAAGATGCATTAGGTAGGTTGGTTCATGCATGAAATCCATAGATTGAGTATAGAATTCTTTGACATGATCTTGAGGGTCAAAGTTTCCATCGTATTTGTCATATTTAGGCATCTCCACTCTTTTTGGGAATGGTGGCATGTACAAGTCTTTATCAAATGGAAAAGGGCATAGGGCCTCCATGGAGAACTCCTTAGGTTCCTTCTCTTTTTCTAGCTTGTTGAGCTTGACTTGCATGGCATGCATCTGTTTCATCATAGCTGTGATTGGAGTTTCTTCCTCATGCATAATGATATCCTCAACATTAAAGTTGGGAGGAAGTTTAGCCCCTTGATGAGCCAACTCTAGGAAGTAAGTTTCTCTGTTGTCTTTTAAGAAATGCCTCATCATTTTCTTGAAGTCAACATCATTTTGATATCGAACAATTTCAGAAGGTGTGGGTTCTTGATCTGCACCATGTTGGGATTGATTTCCTTGGGACCCTTGGTTTGCGCCTCCTCCTTGAGACATAGTGTTGTTGAGAGGACTACCAGGGATTGATTGATGAGGAGTTGCTTGATGACCTACGTGGGTTGATGCAGGAGGGGTGACGTAACCTCCTATCAAGTAAAGATTTCCAAGAGCATCTTCTGCAAATTTAGTCATGTCGAAAGGTTGATGAAATATCTCAGCACTCACAGAAGATGCAGCTGAAGAGAATTTGGGTTTTTCTCCTTTTTTTCACTGTGATGAAGCTCTAGTTTCCACCATTAACCTTGGGTGAAACAAAAGAGCAAGATGAAGACAACTGAAGAAAGACTTGATTCAAGAAGATCAAATGACACAACCTTGTCAAGATTGGATTGATTGAAGATTAGATTGGATGCAAATGAAGGATATTGTGCCCTAGTAGTATGGGTAGATGCCCAAAAGATAATTTTGACAAGGTTTTGACACAAGATGGAAAAGACTCAAATCGATAGATCAGAAGGCTAGATCAGACTCAAAAGACCACTTTTAGGCAAATAGATTGGATTCTTTCTAGTTTCTGCTCTGTTCCTGACATAGTGAATATTTTGACAAAATCTGGAAGTAGGCTGTAAAAATTGGATTGCTGACAATTTTTCAAAAATCTCATACAACTTTCTATAGGCTCATACGACAGTGGGTAAGCTTTGGCACGACAATTGACAAGACTCGTATGACAATTGTAAAGCTCGCACAACAGTTGATAGCAAATTTTGACTTTTTACTTGTGATTTTTGAGAAAACTCATACGACAATATACAGGCTCTCATACGACAATCTGGGGGTTCTGATACGAATTTCTGATCCCGTGGGATGAATTTTAACTCCAGAAAGGAATTTTGCGTCAGATTTTACAAATTCTCAATTTTCAAAATCAGTGTGTTTTGCAAGGTTTTCTGTCCATATTTGAAGTTCATTTCAAGATTGTTCATTTTCAATAACCAAGTAAGTAAACAAGCATGTAGAACAACAAGCAAGTGATTTCAAGCATGTCTGAAAACAATGAACATGGGACACAACAACCTTGGGCATGAACAATCAAGTGACTTAATGCGCTAATCCCTAGGAATGCTAATTGTGTATGTTCCAAAAAGTTTTTCAATAACGCGCATAGTCCTAGAAAATGAAAAATTTGGCCTCACTAGGGTTTGTAGTAATGGTTTGACTCTGTAACTTTTGTGATCTCAAGAGGGAAAACTCCAATCCAGGTGCACCGAGGTTTTGACACAGCCTGAGAATTTAATCAATCAGGAGCTGCTAGGGAGATTTGACAGCCCAACAAGAGACCACACCTATGAAGATTTCCTCCACAAGGACATTTATATAGCGGCTGTTGCTACCACGATGAAAATGGCTATTAACGCTTGAGGTTCTATCCATGTGGTTGACCCAATAAAGGGAATGTCCACTACGGTTAACCCTCTCTAAAGGTGACTCACAAAAGATACCATAGGGGGACTAGATCAGATTCAAGGATCTAGATTTCTGGTACTATCCAAAAAGGAAGTAGAGCATAACCCCCTAGCCTCTTCACTTCACCAAACAAAGCAGATAGATTTATCCGACACGCTAAGACTGAAATTATCTCACCAAGATCTGTGATGTCAACAACTATGGTCTATCGATCTCTCCAGAGAGAGAATGTATAGATCAAAAGCTGAGGACCCAAGACCCAGTAGAATGCAAGATAATCTCAGTATCCTGCCTACCTACAAGGGGATCCTTCGTTAAGAAGAGCTTCGCATGCGTGAACAAGAGAAAGAAGCCCACTCTCTCAAGATCATCCACAAATAGTGTTCATAGGGCCTATTTACTATGTGTAACAGATATGCAAAAAACAAATCTATGTTCGTTTTATAGCCCAAAAACTAAAGTCTGTGATATGAAAGCAGGAAAAGTCACACAAGCTTGACACAAGAGAGTTCATTTTATGTCCCAAATGAAGTGTTATCAGTTGTAGAAGAATACTTGAATTCCTCGCAACACGCTTAGTAGATTTTACCTATTTTAGCAATTTTGTTGCGCTTTTCTAATCAGAATCAACAAATACCAATTAGAAACATCAGAGTTCAATTGTTAGGGTTAGTCGTTAGTCCAAATCTAAAAATCAAATCTAACAAACTACCTAAAAATTTGAAATGACAATTGAATCCTGGTATCAAAACTTGTATGATAATGGGTTACCTCTCATACAACAATCCAAACCTCATATGATAGTGAGTCACCTCTGGCATGACTTTCTGGAAACTCGTACAATAGTGGGTATCTGCCCGCATGACAAAGAAGTCTCCAAACAATAATCTGTAGTTGCTGGTATGAGCCTCAAAAATGTTGAATGTTGTATGACACTCAGAGGGTCTTGGCACGAGTTTCTAACAAAAATCATACGAAAATTGTACGGATAGAGAATAAAATTGCAGAATTGATCAGAAAATGATAGAAAATAGATAGAAATTGATAGAAAAGAAATGAAAACCCATTTCAGGGCCCCACAGTGGGTGCCAAAAATGTGTGTGTGAAAATTGTACCTAGTTGCGGACACAACACTTCAGTAAAACATTAGAGGTTAGCAAAATCAAAATCTGCAAGTAATTGAAACTAAGCTAACCAGACAATTTACTGCCTTCTACTAGGTGTGAGTATGATGTTCTCAGATTGAAATTGAGATCAGTGACAATGCGACACCTAAATGAAAGATTTAAATGATTGAAAGCAATGAGATATGAATGCAAATTAATCTATTTTTTTGGATTTTGTATGCAATTAGGATGAAAAATCTGTATGAAACTAACCTAGATGAAAATGAGATGATATGCAGATTTAAACTTAGAATGATATGAATGAATGAATTCTATGAAAAACTATGAATGTTTATGACCAACAATGAAAAATCTCACAAATCGCCTGTCGCAAGTGCTCGATCCTTGAGCTGCAAATTTGCCAAAGTAATTGTGCAAATTCGAGAGTGGTAAATTGTGAAGAGCTGAGCCTTGATTTTATAGAAATCTAGGGCTTGAGGATGCATTGAGAAAAGCCATAAATCACTTTTGATAAACTCAGGTTGATTTTTGAGTTAACAAGAAATTAGAAACAGATCAACTCACAAAATTATGCAAATCATGCAAAAACAACTTTTTAACTTAAATCAGAAGTTTAGATCAATTTTCAACTCAAAATAGATGTTGAGTTTCCAAAAGATAACAACTTGAATTGATTTTCTGATTTAAAGTTTAACTGCTCCTTCAAATGTGCATAGATAATTATGAATTAATTTAAAAATAAGGTGATTTATCTTCAACTTAACTGATTTTAAATTTAAAACAACTGATTTATGGGTTAATCAATTATTTAATCAAACTTTTATTCAAAACTATATCATTAAATATTGACAACTGACATTAATTAATTAAATAAGAATTTAATCAATCAGTCATGAGATTTTTGATTTATTGTCAAAATTAAATAATACAATTTAGGAACAAATAGAATTAAATCTAATAAATAATTAAGTGGCAGAATTAAATTTGATTAATTAAATATTCAGAATATTCAATTTATCAAACTTTAAGATAAATAGGATTTATCACCAAATAATTATTAAATCAAAGATAATTAGGATAAATAAGGAATATTCCAAGAATATTCTCTAATGCAGAATTAAGATAAAATCAATTTTTGATAAAATGATGTGCAGATGTGCCTTAGGTTAGGACTTTGATGTTGATTTCGATTGAATTGACGATGTAGGAGGTTAATGAACCTATAGCCCATTTTTGGGGTATTACAAGATGAACTAGTTTCTCTTCAAGAAATACTCAAGTATCATTTTTCTATTGTTCTTTAGGTCTCGAAGATAAAGAACACCAACAAAAAATATTGTACATGAATAGTATGGGACTAATGATTAACATGTCTTGTAAGATTTAAGTTAATTTTCCTCTTAGATTGGAATTAAATTACTTGAAATTTTCTTCCCCACACTTCAATATATTACCCAGATATATCTTCCTATCGGTATAAGCATTGCACCGTATTAAGTTGCAATTTCTAGTAAAATAAAATAGGTGAGCCAACTTATCAATTTAATCAAATAAAGTGTGTTTTGTGATGTTCATAAAAGAATAGACATTCAAGGGATAATGGTGAACTCATATGAAATACGGTGGACAAATCCTAAAGTTTGTTTGCTACCCTTTTGTTTCTCTACTTCAAGTAATATTAATTATTTGTAGAAATTTATAACTTTATTTTATTTTTTGAATATTTTACGTTATTTCTATTTAGAGTGGAAAGAAGCTTGCACCACATATGTTCATAAAAAGTAATGAAGTTGATGATTTTAAAGTTTGGTGTTTGCATAGAGAACTTATGGTTAAAATAACTTGTGGAATGTGGTCGCTCTCACCTACTTTAGTTAACATTTTAGGGAGAGAATATTAACACTTTTATATTTATTTAACAAAAATAAGAGCCCTTAATGTGCCCTCCCTATACGAAGTCCTTAATCTCTACTAACATAAAAAAATAGACATGTTATAAGTAACTCAGACTATTAAAAAGATACCTTAGATTATAAATATAATCTAGTGTTTTGATACAAACCACAAACACAATATTTTGTAGATCACAAAATCTAACCATTGAGCAAAAATACATGATCGTAGATGAACTAGAGAATTTTTAATATGGTCAACTACCCAAACCTTTCACTCTACAACATGGTTCTCAATGTTATTAACACTAATCAAGTTCCTATTTAACACGTGCATTTCATCATAATACTTGACACTTTTCTTGACATTATGCAATGTTCAACTCCTATCAATTTGTACATCTAGTACCCGATGTCATGACTTCTCATAGTTCGAATATTTGTTTCCTCTTATTGATAATACCATATGAAATTAACTCATTCAATATTCCTTTTCCTGTACCAAAGTATGCATAAGGTAGGACACAAAAAAAGCATGTTATAGGAGACGACCATCATGACATATGCATGCTCCACCCAAAATAACATGCATTTATATATACCATCCATCCAATTAAAGTCAAAAGAGACAAATGGGATGACAAACAGAGTGTGTACATTTATCCTTCACAACTGTTCGAAACAAGCAGACGATTATGGGAAAGTAGATAATTTTAACTTAAAAAAAATAGAGACTCAACCACATAAGAAAAGATGGTCGTTGAATTAACTCCTTGAGTATTTAAAGGCGAGAAAAAGAGCAGGGAAGAAAACACGTAAAGAGATGATATATCACATTGTGTTAGAAACACTAAGTTGAGATCCAAGACATGGATGCTTCACGAGGAACAAGTGGTGGCAAAAGATGAAAGTGAGGCAAGAAAATATGACTATTTTTTGTTGCAGCGCGAGATAACATGACAAAGGACAATGAGAGGCAACAAAACCAAACACGGGGAATAAAACCTATGCAAATAATTCATTACATTAACCCTAATATCAAGAAATCATTTTATGTTGGATAAGTGCACAAATATGGGGACTAAAAATGGGTATAAGTTGTTACTTTTTATGAAATCAACAAATTTTGAACTTTGATGAGAAAATTAAGATAGTTTGACACAAAATTTTAAGATGCAATAAGAACAAGAGTTGTGTTACTCTAAATCTAGTTCGTAAACTACTAAATGTTTTTTTGTAATTGGTTGAGATTAAGGGCCTCAAAAAGGGGGAGCACACAAAGTGGTCCTATTTTTTGTTAAAAACATAACATAGAGTTTGGTGTGCTCTCCTTAAAATGTCAATTTTTTTTTGAAAAATTAATTGCTCTAGTGAGAAGTTATCTAACATCTCGCAATTTATCCTAGATGTTTTGGCTAATTTTTTGATGAACGCAAGATTTTTTATAAATTTTCAAAGTGGACACATTGAAAATGTGTATGCAAAATATTTGTACTAATTACACAAATGAAACATTAGTTTGAAGAGTAAATCCTAATGAGCATAAATCATTAAAAATACAAGAAAATAACTCTTCAAGAGAGTCTCGTTGTCCTCTAATCTTAATGACCTATTTAGTCTATTGATTTTCTCTCTGTAGCATTTAGACTTCATAGATGACAACTTGAAATATGATATTGTATGAAGATTTCTTAAATGTGCATAGTCCTAAAAGTTAGCACCCATTAATTTGGAAGCTCAAGGACATATTAGGCCCCATTTTAGTGATATCCTAGAAAATGGATACATTTATGCTTGATATTACACTTTTCCCTATATATTTCACCATATTTCCCCTGACACCCTCAATACCTCTCGGGATCTGGGGATGTTATCTTGATTTTTCCACCCTCAAGTATATGTTGACCTCGACTTATACCTTGGGTCTTAAATTATGATTGGCTCCTAGGCCCGATGCAAGGTATCTTTCTTTCTCCATCTTCCTTGTTGGCCTTTGCAGATTTGAACCCCAAATTGCTCTAAAGAGAGGCATTTTCCCTTAATTTGACAAACATATACATACCATCTACATGATCTGTAAGCTATCAAGTTTAAGGAGAATTCAAGGAGTTCAAGCAAGGAATATCAAGCATATGGGCATCCATGATCTATGATTTGGTGATTTTAGATCCATTGAATTTGTGAAGACATCTAACATTCTAGATTATATATGAGCATACAAACATTCAAACATTTTTGTGAATAGAGGATCTATCCATTCATGAAGATTTGGAAAGCAAGGTGAATACTAACATTTATCTTGATTTTACAAACTTTTCATTTTTATTTTAAGGTTAATTCCTAAATAGGAATTTGACCAAGGCAAGACCCTTTCACCCAACAAATTTCCTTTTTCTTGTATCTAGGATTAGATTGGCATACTTTCAGACTTTCGCCATCAGATTTGGCAAACTTGGAGCTATAGTTTACACCGCACATTAGAAATTTACAGTTATTGGCATCTTAGGTATAGGTCAACCTTGAACTATACCCCAAGTAGACTTATACAAAGGAAGTTGACATGTTATTAGGACCTTCATAATTTCACAGATTGTAGCTTTTAGCCTTTGGTTCCAAATCTAGCTCTATTCGGATTTCAGACACAATCTGATAGTCTATTTTCTGATTTGAACTTGCATTCTTCATTTTAGTTAGATTTCCTTTACATCATTATCTGTTTAGGTTCACCTTCATCATATATTTTTGTGAACCCTCCTCTTTCATGCTTCATATATTTTGATGTGGTAGTTAGATATTCATTGCATGCATTATTACATTTATCTTTGTGCATTGATTGTTATATCTAGGATCTACTTTGTATGCATTGCATCTTTACTATATTAATAGTTCATTTCCTTTCTTTCCATACCTTTTGGCATGAGCTTTATCACTTTGATTCCAACCTATAGAATTCCAATTAGAAGAAGTTTTAGGCTCATGGGTTATTTTGATCTTGAACCCTCCTTCTTTCCTAGGAATCTTGATGAAACTAATATACTCCCTCATGATCCTAATACTCTCACGGAGAAAAAATCTTCTCATTCTTACCATAATGAAGATGAAGCTTTAAGAGTTCATCTCACCCAAATTGACAAACTCACTCAAGATTTTGAAAAAGTAGAACATTGGATAGCTCAAGAGAATCATAGCCTTGAGACTATTTATGCTTTAGAAGACTTAATGAAACTTATTTGTACTGATGAAAATGGTCTTCATATTTTGTGTAATATTTCTCATCTTGTTGGTTCTAATGTATAACCTATTTCAAAATGTGCTAAAAAATTGGGCTATGTCCCATCCACTACACATGTTGAAACCTATTTTCCTATCTCTACTTCCATTCCTAGTATCTCCACTCATGTTCCACCACTTGTTACAACTTCAATTCAAACTTATAACCCTACACATGTGATTCTTCCTAATCCTATTCTCCCTTCACTTCCTACAAGTGTTCCATGTACTTCATTTACATCCTCTATGCCTTCTTATCATAAAGTACCCTTTTCATATTCAAACCTTCTTTCCAATAATGCTCCTAATTTGCTTCATGTTGTGTCCAATATTCCTTCCACTTCAAACAACTTTCCTAACATTTCCAACATTTTTTCCTCTTGTTATCTCTTCAACTGATTCCAAAATTAATAGCTTAGCTCAAACCATTGTTAGCATAACTAATACAGTGATGCTAAGTGTTGCATTGATGAATATTGATATAGATTTGATGATAGGTCAATCAATTATTAGGTTTTGTAGTGGATAAAATAGGTTACTGAAATGTAATATATAATATATAGGATTGTGGAAGGTAAGATCTTCTTCTTAACCCCAAATTCCCAAAGGAAAGATCCAAATCGATTAACCACAAGAAAATGGTCAGTGCATAAATGAATCAATTGATGAAGAATATGAATAAAGAAGAAAACCTTATATTCCATTATGGAAAGAAGTATTGAAATCTTAATTGAATTGAAGACAAATACTAACCTCAAAGTATGATAGATCTGGAAAATGCTATTTTTTGGTGTCTGTACTTGGTTTCAGGAAATTCTACAACCAGATCTGATTTGGAAACACAGAGATAGAGAAAACCCATAAACCTTTTTCTTTTTTGAAAAAGGTTGACCTTGACCCAAAAACAGTCGACCTTGACCCCTTAATGTCGACCTTGACTTGCGCTGTTCTGATAGAAATTATGTTCATGGATCTTGAAAGTTTTTTGAAAAGGGTATCCAGATCTGTACTACAATTCACTGTTTCATACGTGTTCCTACAAGAAAAATGGTTGTGTTGTTTGGGTGAGGGGTTTTCCTTAGTCAAACCTCGGTTTGGAATCAACCTTAAAATGGAATTGAAATAGAGAATGCTAGCAAGTAGTAAAATCAGATCTAACAATGAAGCTATGATATTCAATAGATATGCAATTGTATTTGAAATGTAAACAAGTATATTAATATGAAAGCTTAGACTCAACACTAATAAATTTAAATAAAAACCTCCATGATTGTATGCTTGGAGGAAGAATGAAGAATGAAGAATGAATAGATCTTGAAGATGAACAAAGGATCTTGAAGGAAGATCACACCACCATGATGGATAGATCTAGGGTTTGAATGATGAATCTTGAATGCTTGAACCAAATCCCTTCAAAAGCTTGAATGCTTGAATCATTTATCTTAAATGGAGAACTTGAATGTTTTATCACTTGAATGTAGATGATTTATTGAATACTTCCTTGATTGAGAATGTTTTCTTGAATGAGAGTGGATTGCACACTTGATTGATTGAAAAGATGGATTGAAATCAGTGGAGAAATCTTCCTTTTATACTAGTCTAGGGCACAAACTTCTAGAGAGGCCTACATAGGATAATTAAATTACCATTTAAACCTTTACCCCTAGAAATGGACCTAAATTAAATATAATTTAATATTTTACCATTTCAAAGCCTGAAACAGCCGACTTGGAAGCAGGAAATAAATCTTTTCGAAACCCGACATCCAAAAACTTTGGGATTTTGAAATTTGGACCCTGGATCAAGGTCGAGGTCTACCTTGACCTAGGTCAAGGTTGAGGTCTACCTTGAATTAGGTCAGGGTCTAGGTCAATCTTGACCTAAAAAGTTGACCTTGACCCAGAGGTCAAGAATCTCAAAATTTCAATTCAGGATGCCAGAATTATGCAAAAAAGAAGTGAAAAATGGGGCAAAATAGGGGGAAAAGCCAAAAACAAGTCAGAGACCTATTCAAGGTGTTTGAAATGACCCCAAACCACCTACTCAGAGGGCTAAACCAGTCCTAAATGGAAGTGCTTCCATTTTTTGATGCTACATTTAGCCCCCACTTTAGCAAGAGTATGGATTCAATGTAAACTCTTGGTAAAGGAGAAGAAATATTCCAATGGATTCATAATGAGATAGAATATCACTTAGTTGAGGACATGAGCCCCCAAGCCAAGGATTCTAACTTGACATACACGCATGAGGGTGTGAAAATAAAGAGAAAATAAAGACAAAGCTAAAAGACACAAAAAGAGGGATTAGTACAAAAACAAATCCAAATCAACTAGCAAAGGAAACCTTGCTAAGAAATGCTTCCTATACTAATATCATATTTGGAAAGCTATTATAAAAGCATAAATGATTACATAAGAAAGACAAGAGAAATACTATAAATAACATAGCTTCATGATCTAATTCTACTAGCATGAAAGTGAAAAGAGAGAAAAAGAGAAAGTGATTACCTCACCCAGTAAGATGCCCACCTTACTGTGAAACACCAAGGAGGGAGAGCCCAACAGGTAGCAAAACCTAATAGTTCACCCAAAATTTGTGCTTTGTAGTTGTAGTGTGTCTTCTGATGGCTTTTGGAATACCCATAGATCCACATTCTTATATCACTATGGAATATAAAATGTGTGTCTCTTTAATATTTAGCAACTTGTGTGTCTTAGCTTCCAAGTATTTAGCATATTAAAATTGAAAAATGCGTGTCTCTTCAGGATTTAGCAACTTATGTGCATTACCTTCCGAGGATTTAGCATATTGAAATTTGAAAATGTGTGTCTCTTTAGGATTTAGCAACTTATGTGTGTTACCTTCTGAGGATTTAGCATATTTGAAATTGAAAATGTGTTTCTCTTCAGGATTTAGCAACTTATGTGTGTTACCTTCCGAGGATTTAGCATATTTGAAATTGAAAACTATAGCATAAGGGAGACCCTATATATGCCCCCCTCCTTATCGTGGCTACCTACTAGACAATATAAGGAAGAGAAGGAGGATACCTACTTCGCAAAGTAAGGAGATATCCTATTAACAACAATGTACACTGTATTCTTAGTGAAAGGTATTGACCCTTACATCAAAGAGCATAGATAATCGTGAAAAAGGATATGTCACGTATGGAAAAAAAAGGATCCTCAAAGAGAAAGAGATCTTACCAACAAGACCCCCACCATAGAGGAGTGCTTTGGATAAAATATCATCTTTCAAAGAAAAAGAAAAGAGAGACCAAAGATTCAATCATTAAGCCCCCTACAATCAAGAGGAAGAAGAATCTTGGAACAAAGGAATCAAACTATAACCCTATAGAAAGGTTAAGAATTTATAAAGAACATAATTTGCAAAATAAAGAAGAGGTGATGACCTAGGACAACAACATCTCACATTAAAGGATATCCATAGCCAAAACATCAGTTAGTATAATGAAATAATGTTGCAAAATAAACAAATTCCACTAAGGTAGGGAAAACAGATCCCTAGACAAAGAGAAAGAAGGAAGAAACCCCCCAGAGATGAAAGTAAGGGATACATTTGCAAAAAAAATGTCTTTAGAAAAGATATCTTGAATAATAAAAGATAACTATGGATGATTATGAACATAATACAAAACCATAGGGATAAAATATAGAAAGGATAACCAATTAAGCTAAAAAAAAAATACACGCTAAGAGCATAATGGATCCTAGAGAACTGGAAGAAATACCTCTTGCCCCCCAGTCAAAAGACAAGAGGAGAAAATATCTACATTATAGAAGAATGAAGGGGATACCCCTTATCAAAATTATGAAGGAATTGTAAAACTACACGAGAGTGGGATATAATTCCTAAAGCAACTCTTTCTCTAACATACATCTTGAAATGCACACAATCAGAAAGTAAATGTGTATTACTATAGTGAAAAGGACATTTTTATTTGGAGAGAGCATCTTTTGGCATAGGTTTAAAGATTTATTTCTTAGAATTCATTAACTAAACATACACCTTCTTAGCCACATCTTGAGGAGTATCAGGGAAATCTAAGGTAGGTGTTGGAAGGAGAACATGAAGAGGAGGATGACAATCAAAATCAACCACCTTAAATTGAGATAGCGGAAAGCCAAGTCCACACATATCTTGTTTAGGGGATAGATGAATGGGATAATTAATACCATGTTCATTAACACCAATCCCTAAACCATTATAACCTTGTTTAGCCATCATATTATATCATGTAGTGTACATATCTTGTAAAGCTTCTGCAGGAGGTGATTGTTTATTGTGATCATGAGAAAAGGTTGTATAAGGTTGAATAATAGGTTTAGAAGAAGTCTCTTTTGTCTTCAATTTAATATCATCATGGATCCATTAAGAAGGGGAAGGTAAATCTAATAATTCTTGCACATTTGCATCATGAACCATAGTTTGAACCTCATCATAAGTGTGGGAAGAACTAGGAATAGCAGATGGAGGATTAGGCATGTTAGGAATGTTAGGAATCAGATTAGGAAGAATAGGATTAGGATTAGGAAGATTAGGAACTATATTAGGAAAGATAGGATTAGCATTAGGAAGATTAGGAGATGGTGTATCATCTACAAATTCTTCACATAGTCCAAAAGAGTAATAAGTCTGCCACATAAATCCTTAATGAAAGTTTTGAAATTAGGAAGACTAGTATTAGTTAATCTTACAATAGCATAAGCAAGTGAAACATGAAGAGTGACAAACATAATTAAATGAATGATACTCTCATAAACATCATAAGTATGATAAAGAGATACTAAGAGGAGAATAATAAGAAAAATAGCCACACCCCAAAGCATCTTAAGGATCTTCATAGTAAATGAAATGCAAGAAATATTTTTGTATTTTGTAGAGTATATAGATTTTTTTGTTTTTGAATTTTAAAATGCAAGAGCATAAAAGAAATCTAGGATAATCTTAAGGAAAGGAGGAAAAGCATCCAACACCAAAAATAAAGAGTTTTCTATCATGGGTTCATCAAAATGTAATGGATAAAATAGGTTACCAAAATGTAACATATAATATATAGGATTGGGGAAGGTAAGATCTTCTTCTTAACCCAAAATTCCCAAAGGAAAGATCCAAATTGATTAACCACAAGAAAATGGTCAATGCATAAATAAATCAATCGATGAAGAATATGAATAAAGAAGAAAACCTTATATTCCATTATGGAAGGAAGTATTGAAATCTTAATTGAATTGAAGACAAATACTAACCTCAAAGTATGACAGATCTGAAAAATGTTGTTTTCTGGTGTGTGTACTTAGTTTCAGATGATCTGGAAACATAGAGAGGGAGAAAACCCATAAACCTTTTTCTTTTCTAAAAAAGGTCAACCTTGACCCCTTAATGTCGACCTTGACTTGCATTGTTCTAATGGAAATTCTATTTGCGGATCCTAAAAGTTTTCCAAAAAGGGTATCCAGATCTGTACTATAATTTGTTGTTCCGTACCTGTTCCTGCAATAAAAATGATTTTTTTGTTTGGATGAGGGGTTTTCCTTAGTCAAACCCTAGTTTAGAATCAACCTTAAACTAGAATTGAAATAGAGAATGCTAGCAAGTAGTAGAAGTAGATCTAACAACAAAGCTATGATATTCAATAGATATGCAATTGTATTTGAAATGTAAACAAGTATGTTAATATCAAAACTTAGACTCAACACTAATAAATATAAATCAAAACCTCCATGATTGTATTCTTGGAATCAACCTTGAAGGAAGAATGAATAGATCTTGAAGATGAACAAAGGATCTTGAATCACACCAACATGATGGATAGATCTAGGGTTTGAATAATGAATCTTGAATGCTTGAACCAAATCCCTTTAAAGGCTTGAATGCTTTAATCCTCGATCTTCAATTTTAGAACTTGAATGTTTGAATGCTTGAATGTAGATGATTTCTTGAATACTTCCTTGATTGAGAATGCTTTCTTGAATGAGAGTGTATTGCACACTTGATTAATTGAAAAGATGGATTGAAATGAGAGGAGAAAGCTTCCTTTTATACTAGTATAGGGCACAAATTTCTAGAGAGGCCTACGTAGGAGAATTAAATTCCCATTTAAACCTTTACCCCTAGAAATGGACCTAAATTAAATATAATTTAAGAGTTTACCATTTCGAAGCTCGAAACAGCCGACCCAGAAGTGGGAAATAAATCTTTCCAAAACCTGACTTTTGAAAAATTTAGGATTTTGAAATTTGGACCTTGGGTTAAGGTCGAGGTCGACCTTGACCCTAAGGTCAAGAATCTCAAAATTTTAATTCAGGATGCCATAATTATGTAGAAAAGAAGTGGAAAATGGGGTAGAACATGTGAAAAAGCGAGAAACAAGTCAGAGACCTATTCAAGGCGTTTGACATGACCCCAAACCACCTACTTGGAAGGCTAAACTAGTCCTAAATGGAAGTTCTTCCATTTTCTGACACTATAGGTTGTTATTGATGTCAACTGATTGACTTGGTGTTTTCAGTATATTACTAGATATTCTGTGAGAAAATCATGAGTTGCAGTATGTTTCTAAAATTTCTATTCTAATGGAACAATATGTTATTTGTTGTGACTCTAAGTTTGTAACCATGAATTTTGATATTAAGTATTGAGTTGGTTATGTTTGAATGAAATCAAACCGGGTAACTGTTAAAATAGTTAGTGATAGACAACAAATGATTTGGATGTTATTTAAAATTGGTAAATTATTTGATGGAGTGGTCATAGGATATGGTTGATAATAATCTCAAGATACTATGTTGAGGATCATGACTCATATTGTTGATCGGTGAAGATGGTTTAATTGACTGGAAGTATCATAAATAGAATAAATAGGAAAACAAGACATAGTTCTTGAACAAGTAATGAAGATTTGTGAATCGGTGAAGAAATTCAAAGTGGAAATGAGATCGGTGATTTTTTTAGTGAATTAGTAAGGTAGTTCCATGATTTGTGGAAAGTATTTGACATCACATTGTCTGAGGTATGAATTTGAGGTGGATTCTTCAAGCAGTTTCTTTTGGTCAAACAAGTTTTTGAAGATGGTTCAATTTACAAGGTGAAATTCATATGGAAGCCGACGCGGTATGAGAAAAATAGTTTATGAGCTATTAGATACATTGTACCTTACCTAATATGATCTAGATCATTCGTATCTTAGATCTAGGGTTTATTTTAAGGTGGCTATATATTAGAAACTTGAAAAAGAAGTTATTTGTTGATTGTGAATTGCAGAAGGATTCAATGACAAAGCAAGTGAAGGAATCAAGTTTGATCAAGCCAAGGAAGAGTATAGTGTGTGGAGAAGATTTTTAGAGCTTAATAGGATTTGATCATATAGAATTAGTACAAGTTCATAGATAATTTTTTATCTATTGATTTCTAACCATTGTAATAGTGAAATCCCTTAACAGGGTGGATCATAATAGATCTTTGTTGTAAATCTTGTAAAAAGGTGGAATTTGTATTGAATATTTAAAGTCCTCTAATAAGATTTCTTCTAATAGGGAAAAGATTCTTACAAATCTATAGGAAAATCCCTTAATTGGGTAGTGTGTGTGTGAAAATTGTATCTATTTATGGACACAACACTTCAGTAAAACATTATTGGTTAATAATAAAAAAATAAGCAATAAATGAGTATATCATTAACAGTCAATCTACTGCCTTCTAGTAAATGCAAGTATGACATTCTCATAAATTGACCGAGATCAGTGAAAATGCAACACCTAAATGAAGGATTTAAATGATAAAAGCTATGAAAAATGAATGCATATTTAATCTATGTTTTTGGATTTTCTATGCAATAATGATGACAACTATGTAGAAATTATCTAAAACTAGATAAAAGATGAATTGAAATCTAAACTATCAATGCTATGAATGTAATGAAATCAAGAAAATGATGGTTAGCAAAGAATCTCAAAAATTGCACAATCTCCAAATTCTCCAGATTGCACGTACAAAGATTCTCCAAATTTGTGGTCATTTGTAAAGGACTGAAGCTTGTTTATATAGAAATCCAAAGTTTTGAGAACTCATGAAAAGCCAAAAATCTCTCCCTAATCAACTCAGATTGATTATTAAGTTATCAGGAAATTAGTGTGTGCTAAAATATTGACACACTTCTATGAGTCATTATATCCAAGATTGTTCAAGAATGAGGTCTCAAATGGTGACTCATAGCTCTCTATTCATGGAGTGCAAGGGTTTATAATGGAGGCCCTCAGTTTAGACCTAGTTTGTGCCCATGAAAGTACACCATAAAATAAGAGATTCAAAGAGGAAAAGCAAGAGTTATAGTCTCCATGATCATCAAATATGCATGCAAATGAAAATGGAAGCTATTCTATATAATAACAATGCATGAAAGTAAACTAATCTATGAAAGAAAATACGCATGCAAAATTATTCTATGAAATGAAATATGAATCTAATCTAATATGCAAGTGCAAGAGTAATCTAAATAGATTTCCATGGATGCATGAGAGAAGAAGACAAGAAGAAAGAAGTTGCAATGTTCAAGCTCAACTGCTCAAACTCTCTTCCAAAATCACTCTCTAAACCTGCTACATAAAAATAACATAAAATCTAGATCTCTAAAATTTGGATGCCTAAATGAGAAGAAGAGTGCTCCTTTTAAAGAGAAATGAATGGTAGAGATTAAGAGGCAAAATCCAAGGGTGGAGAAAAATTCTCATTTTGACTTTGGTGCACAAGATTCTCAAGAGGCAAAATCAATGGACATGATTAAGAGGCAAAAAGATGTGTGGAAGAGATTAAGAGGCAAAAGGAGATTCCACTCATCTTGGAAAGTGTGCATTCAATGTGTAGACAAAAAGTCTTTTTCTTTTTATTTTAAATTTAGAAATTCATTTTTTATGTGCACACATAGGATAAGGTGGATTTTATTATTTATTTAAAAGATTTTTTTTATTTAATTAAAAGGGAGCATGTTCTCTTAATTAAATAAACCTTAGGGTAAAATGATCAAACCTTAGGAAATATTTGAATTAATTATGATTTGATCAAGAAAATTGATTTGAATTGAAAATATTGCAAGGCGTTGATTCAGGAAATTGATAAATTGATTCCGTCATTTGATAAATTGAAGAATGGGGGCCCATAGTCTAGGCGACCATTTTAGGGTGCATACATTTTCCCATTTTTGACTAATGTGTGATCTTTATGGGAACACATGTAGTCAAAGAATGCAGTTGAAGTGTGAGATCGATTTGGGATCACAAAATAGCCTAGACGTGCGATCGACGGATGGGAACACATCAAGACAAAGATAAGCTGATTGAAAAAGACAAGGTCAACACCCCTGTAAATAGGTAATTGACATGTCCAAGATAAGAATCTCAAGCAAGGTTGCCCCAAGTAGAGCAATTGATAGGATTGATAAAGCTGAATCAAGGATTGAAGTTTGATAGGTACTGCCCCCTCATGATCGAAATCGAAATGAGATGGAGGAGAAATAGTAAATTGATAAATTTGATCAAATCAAACTAAAAATAAGATTCTTGATGTAAGATAAAAGATATAAGGATCACATAACCAAGGTAGATCATCAAGCATGAAAGATTATGCCCCAAGGTTGAATTAGAAGAAAAGAAGTGGAGTGAAAGTGAATGGAAGATAGAAGTTTGGAAGAGGTGGAAAGAAATGGAGAGAAGAAAGAGAATTTGCCTTAAGAAAGAGAATGCCCCAAAATCAATCAACTATTTAAGATCGAAAATTTTGATTGAGATCACACAAGAAGATAAGGAAATGAAGATCAAAACATGACCATAGTTGATTAAAAGTCCAAAAGAAAGATGAAGGAAAACCCTCTCAAACTCCTAATGCAGCCTAAAAATGCAAATTAGCATGAAGTCTAACAATGCAAGCTACATGAAAATGCAAAGGTGTACTTGCAATAGAGTAACTGTAACATAGGATTTTGTGTTCATCATTCATTAGATAATGTTAAGGAGCTTATTTTCATCATTGGGCCATTATTAATGGACATCAGAAAATCACACAATCATCACTAGTTACAAGCGCAACTATGAAGATATGAATGTGATTTATATCGGATTAGAATGTGGAAAGATTCTAACATAAGAATCAAAGACATAATGGTCAAGATGACTTTGATGTTATCTTACCCAATTTAATGTAGCAAAACCATGCTCGCATCAAGGCATAGATGCTAGGATGACCATAAGAATGGTTGTGCAAAAATAGTCAAGGATGATGCCTCAAATCTCCTAAGTGCTTCAAGGGGACAACAAGAGATACTCTAGAGTTTCAAGACCACACCCACATGTAGAAAGAAAATAAAAACATGCCCCATGCCCCAAGTCCTCTAGTTATGCATATTGGAGAGACTTATTAGACAAGGACACTCAACGAAAATCAATAACAGTCAGCACACAAAGAAAAGATCATGACATAGCTCAAGCATTAAGTGTTGTGTTTAAAAATTTAAGTGTGTTAACTGATAATGAATTACGAGGATAAGGATCGAATGCTTTCAAGTAGGTAAGATCACATGACAAAATTGGGTAAGACCAAACTGATAAGTGTTGAAAAACACTCGATGTCAGGGGTTGTGTTGAAAAACACAGTTGGAGTGGTGTTGAAAAATACCATTTGTGAGGTGTCCTAAAGACTAACACATCCAAGAGACCAAAGCTAACACAGTTATGCCCCCTAGACAAAGACAAAGACCAATTCCAAAACAAGGCAACAAGGACAAGACATGATGGAGAAAGGCTAAGTGTTGAGGATGCGTCCTAAGAAACATGGGTGCAAAGGCCTCAAGTAGTGCTCGTTTCCAGGTTTTCACCACTTGGATTTTATTGCAATTTTTATTTTTAATTTTTTTCATTTTTTTTTCAAGACTTTATATATATATTTTTTTCTACCAAGGTGCCTGTTTCCAGGTTTTCACCAAGGAAATTTTTCTATTTTTTTTGAATTTTTGGAATATATAATTTTTTTGGAGATACATCAAAGCTCCTATTGGTAGGTTTTCACTAAGATGATCATTTTTTTAGGACATTTTTGGATTTTTAGAATTGTTGACAATATATCATTTTTTTGGGATTTTTTTAGGATCAATAAGTATGTACAAAGGATGCCCCTAGATAGAACGAGCATCATGGATAGAACTTCTTCAGGTGCAAGACATTGATAGGATTAGGGAGCTACTCTCCTATTGTTGTAGACAATAAATAAGAAGCTATCCAAAAAGCTGATGTAATGATGTGAGGTCCAAGCCAATTAGGTTCAAATTTGCCCTTTTAATCTCTATGATGTTGATTCTTAGGATTTTCATGTAGGACAAGATCTCCCACTTGGAATTCTCTAGGACAAACCTTTTTGTTGAAGGCTTTGGACATGCACTTTTGATAAACCCTCATATGGTCAAATGATACTTGACATTTCTCATCTAGAAGTTCTAACTCTTGAAGTCTCATGGCACGCTAGTCTTCATCTGTAACTAGACCTTTAAGGGAAACTCTAAGTGAAGGAATCTCAACCTCTAAAGGTAACACTGCTTCAACACCATATGTAAGGGCAAAAGGAGTAGCCCTAGTAGGAGTATGAATACTCGTTCTATAGGCCCACAAAGCTGGATTTATCTGTAAGTGCCAATCTCTATCACTCTTACAAATTGTTCTATTTAGGATTTTAAGAATTATTTTGTTTGATGCTTTTGCTTGGCCATTTCCTTGCGGGAAGTAAATGGAGGACCAGTGTTGTTTAATCTTAAATTTCTTGCAGAGTTGTTTAAGGTCTTTATTTTTGAACTGGCCCCTATTGTCAGTGATAATCTCGAAATGCACTCCATATCAATAGATGATATGGTTTAGAATGAATAGAGAGACCATCTTTCCCGAGGCAATAGAAAGTGGGACAACTTCTACCCAGTTAGTGAAGTAATCAGTAGCAGTGATGATAAACTTGTGTCCACCCGATGAGTTGGGATGAATCTACCCAACAAGATTAAAGGCCCAACGCTGAAATGGCCAATGAGATATAGAAGGAATGAGCTCCATTCTTGGACCATGTATCAGGTTACCATATTTTTGACACTTTCCACATGACTTTTCAAAAGCTACCGCGTCAATTTGCATCGTAGGCCAATAGTACCCTGCCCTAAGAAACCTTCAGGCCATGGAAAGACCATTGGAATGTCCCCCAAAGATGCTCTCATCAATGTCAACTAACGCTTGGTCAAATTCTTCCTTTTCTAAGTATCTAAGAAGTGTTCCATCTAGACCCCTCCTATACAAATCACCAGAGATAAGGGAATGGCAAGAGGAATTTTAGGTAAGGTTTCTATGTTCAGATCGGTTAAAGGTTTTAGGTATAATGCCACCATGAAGGTATGAGTAAATGACACCATAATGGGATGATTCACAACTAACAAGGGTATAAATGACATGACTCTCTTGGGATTCATAGATAGGGTGATGTAGCTCTTCCACCAGGAATTCAAATTTGGATTCATGTTTCTCTAACTAAAGGAGTGAAGCAAGTGTGGCCATAGCATCAACTGCTCTATTTTCTACTCTAGGTATTTTTTGAAATGTGACAAATGTGAAGTATCATTTCAAGGAATCAACCATTTTCTTGTAAGGTACCCATTTCTCATTTTTTGTTTGATATTCATCATTGACTTGGTTGATTATCAGCTGTGAATCCCCATAGATGTGTAACTCTATGATTCTCTATTCCATGGCCATCTTAAGTCCATTTGTTAAAGCTTCATACTCAACAATGTTGTTTGTACATGGGAACCATAACTTGTAAGACTTAGAAATCATGTATCTATGAGGAGAAACAAACAACACACCAGCTCATGAACCGTTTTACATAAAGGGTCCATCAAAGAACATCTTCCATGTTCTTTTAGTCATATACATGAGGTGTTCATCTGGGAAGTCAACTTGAATAGATGCATTATCTTGTATTAGGAAATCAACCAATTGATCTACTATGGCTTGTCCTTTGATTGCTTTATGCTCAATGTACTCTATGTCAAACTCTGAAAGGATCATCATCCATTTAACAAGTCTACTTGTGAGGGAAGCCTTACCTAGTAAATACTTGAGTGGATCTATTTTTTCTATGAGGTGTATAGTGTGCGCAAGCATGTAATGTCACAAATTTTGGGAAGAAAACACAACTGCAAGGCAAGCTTTCTCAATGCTGGTGTAGTTAACCTCATATGAAACAAGAGTGCGGCTAATGTAGTATATTTCTCTTTCTTTCCCATGTTCATCAAGTTGAGCTAGTAATGCCCCCAAGGAAGATTATGTCACTAAAATGTATAGAATAAGTGGTTTCCTTGGGATAGGAGGCATTAAAATGGGAGGATTTGCCAAGCATTCCTTGATTTGATCTATGATTTTTGATAATCCTCATTCCAAACACATTTGACTCCTTTGTGTAAGTTCTTGTTGAAAGGTTGAGCTCTATCTGCCAACTGTGAAATAAATCTCCTTATGGATTGAAGACATCATTGAAGGCTCATCATTTGACTAATGTTTCTAGGAGATGGCATATCTATGATTACTTGGACTTTTTCAGGGTCTACCTCTATTCCTTTTGCTGAAATGATGAATCCTAGTAGTTTTCCAGAGGTGACACCAAATGCACACTTTTTAGGATTTAACCTTAGTTGAAATTGTTCCATGTGATCTAGAATGACTTCTAAATCATCTAAGTGTGTGTCTCTTTTCTTAGATTTGGCCAAGGTGTCATCCACATAATATTCCATGTTTTTATGCATCATGTCATGAAAAATGTTTGTCATAGCTTGTTGATAGGTGGCTTCTACATTTTTTAATCGAAAAGGCATAACGTTCCAACAATAGGTACCCCATGCACAATTGAATGCAATATTTTCTTGATCTTCAGGAGTTACCTTAATCTGATTGTATCCAGAAAAATAATCCATCAAGGAATAAATCTCATAATCGCTGTCATATCCACTATCATGTCTATATTGGGAAGTGGAAAGTCATCCTTTGTGCATGCTTTATTGACATCTCTAAAATCTATGCAAATTCGAATGGATTTGTCATGTTTGGAAACTGGTACAATGTTTGATATCCATTCAACATAGTCAATAGCTCTTATGAATCTTGCACCAAGGAGTTTCTCTAATTCTACTTTGACTAAGAGAGCTATGTGAGGATGCATCTTTCTCAATTTTTATTTAACCGGTTTAACACCCAGAGCTATGGACAAGGGATGCATGATAAGATTAGTGTCCAACCCTGGCATATCTAAATAAGTCCATGTAAAGTTGATCTTCTTTTTCTATAAGAACTTAGTGTAAGCTTCTTTTTCTTGTGGTGACAAGGACTAAGCCAAGCGAACTATCTATGGAGCCTCATCTGTACCCAAATTGACTATTTGTGTTGGTTCAATAAGCACTAAAGATCTATCTTGAAAGTAGATAGGGAGATGATCAAGTACCTCATCCTTAGGTACCTCAGAGATGTTTTCACCCTTGGATACATAATTTCTTTTTACTTTTTTTTGGTTCTGATACCGCCACATAGTGGTTTTCACCATCATAACTCATATTATTTTGATTTTATTTTCTTTTTATTTTGTGACTGTGGTACTTGATGTTTGGATCTATCATGTTGGTAGCCGGTTCACTGGTGGAAGAGACTATGGGTTCAATGGCATTCAAGTAATAGGTTATCTCATAATCATTTTGGAATGTTAAGAGCTCAAGTTATTGATAGCATTGGGACTAATCAATGAGGTTAGGATGAACAAGAGGTAAGTCAATGACTTGTTCAAGGTTGTAAATGTGAATGATATCATCTCTGGTGATCGAAGAGTTAGAGTCTGTCAAGTATCCTTCTAAGTTGCCCAAATTGAGATTCATCCTAACAAGTGAAGAATCGTCCACTAAGGAAACATGTGGGTTCAAATCCTCTAATCCTACACATGACCCATCAGCTACCTTGGGCTGAGAACTATAAGTGTGGATGACATCAACATCCATGTCAAATGTGGAAGGCTCTGAGAAGGAGTCCCATTCATACGCATATGAACTTGTTTATGAACTTTGACTAGGATGTTTACACCATGAAGGTTTGGGATGTCTTAATGTGGAAGTTCTATTGTCATCAAGGGTAAAAACTTCTCTTTCTATTAAAAAAACAAGGTTCTTTCATTCATGTTCTCAAATAGGATCTTCTACATCTGATTCATCTTGTTCTAAGCTTGCAACTGTCTCATGGGTGATTGGATTATCTGAATCTCTCCAAAGGAGATTAGTGGAAGGGACCCAATCTTCACACATATCTTTTTGATTTTTCAAATTAGGTATGTATTCTGGTTCATCTTCATTATCTGACTCATCAAGGATAGGAGCAATGTTCTTGTTTCAATTCACAAATCCTAGGCCAACCATCTTCTTAGACTTGCATCCAAAGAGATCATGATCAAGGGGTTCAACTCTAGAATCCAATCTATGACTAAGAGGGCCATGTCCATGATAGCCCATCTTTTTGACAAAAGTATACCCTCTTCCATAAGCCTTAGGAGAGGGACAGAAGTTCTCATTGTGAATGTATTTCTCTTCTCTATAATTCCATTCTTTAACAACTATCTCTTCTTTCTCATCTTGAATAGGCATTGAGGACCCTACAAATGTGCCAAATAAAGTCATAGCTAAAGAGGAAGGTCTCATTTCTTGTGAAGGCTTGCCATAAGACCTAGGTGAAACTGGTAGATTTGTGAGGGAGTTGAGTTAATACCCCTCATGCCAAGGTCTACTGACTTGAACTTGTCTTTACATTTAGCTAAGGTTGCATTGAAGTCTTATGCTTCTCTATTTAGGGGAACATGAGCACTCGTTGAAATTGAGTTAATAGATAAAGTGTTATCCCTAGGTATACAAATCTCTACTCCATTGTAAGGGAACTTAACACACTAATCATAGGTAGATGGCACTACTTTCATATCATGAATCCATGGTCTATCGAATAAGATATTGTATGCAAGGGGGCCAGTGTTAACTATTTGGAATAGAATATCTTTTTCAACAAGGCCAATCCTCATAGGAAGGATGGCCAACCCCTTGGAACTTCTTTCCACCTCATCATAGGCTTTGATAGTGATCTTTTTTCTGGTATTTATAACTTGTTCAGAATAACCCAACATCTTCAAAAGACTCAAGGAACAAATATTAAGCCCAACACCCCCATCTATCAACATGTGCCTAACACAGGTTTTGTGGATCATGACCTCAATATGAAGAGCGAGATTGTGTGGGTGGCTCAAAGCTTTATCATAATCCTCCAAAAAGGTAAGGTAATGAGGGCTAGCAATCTAGTTAACCATGTTCTATAATTGATCAACATCTAAGTTGTTGGAGATGTTAGCTGCATGCAAAGCATCCTCAAGGACTTGCTTGTGTCTCGGGGATAACTCTAAGAGCTCAAATATTGAAATATGAGTGAGTGTTCTTTGCAACTGATCGACAAGATTATAACTCAACTTAGTATTGAATACTGGTTTTGAGGTGACATTCTTGGATGCCACTTTCTTTGGTTTACCTGGTTGACTTGAACTGAGTCCTCTAATGACAAGGGGACCTTGACTTTGTGTGACAACATTGAGAGTTTGAGATGACACTCTGGAGTTAGGACCCCTTAACACTAGGATAGGTTCTTCATCAAACATAGGAGGAGAGTCCATGTCTAGATCATAACCATAGGGATCTTTATCCCTCATCATGGTCATACTCTCTTTTACAACTTCAAGAACATTGACAACATTCTCTGCATTTATGTAAGTGTAATTGACCTCAACCTTGCCATTCCTAGGTTTAGAGGTTTCCCCCTTCTCATACTTGGGAAAAGGTTCTTTGAATGCCTTATGGTTGGCATTGGTGTTCAATCCATCTACCTTAATTTTTCCATTCTCAATGAGATCTTGGATGATATGTTTGAGTTTCCAGCAGTTTTCAATATCATGTCCAATGCCATTGTGAAACTTGCAAAATGCTTTCTCATCCCACCAATGTGGCTTAACATCAGGTATGTAATTCTTTGTGGGATCTTGAGGATGTGCAAGGTTTTTGGAAATGAGTGTTTTCGAGACATCCTCATATGAATCACCAATTTTTGAAAACTGATGTCTCTCTTTCTTAGGCTTATCTTGGTATCTTGGCTTGTGCTCTTGTTGATTAGATGCATTGAGTTTCATGGCTTGAACCACACTAGACAAGTGGAGAAAAACTTGATCTTTGGGTTTGGAGGAGTCCACAACTCCATCATTGACCACTTGTTTGTTCCTATTCCAATGCGAGTTCTTTCCTTTATCCTTGTTAGGGTTGTTATTTTGACCATTGTTGTTGTTGTTGTTTCCATGTTTGGTCAAAATTCCTTGTTCTCTCAAAACCTCCTCAATCCTAAATGCGATTTCAACCATCATGTCAAAGGAATCAAAAACCATGTTCCTAACTTCATACCACATTTTGGGAACCAAGCTACTAACAAGGATGTGAATCTTCTCATTTTCAGGGATGGTCCTAGAGTAGTAAGAGCATTATCATCTCCACCTTTGCAAGAAAGTGATGAAGGATTCTCCTTGATTTTTCTTTAGGTTGCATAAGTCCAACATGGTGATAGATCTTGAAAGGTTGTATGCAAAATGTTAGACAAATCTATAGATGAGCTCTTTGAAAGTCTTAACGGGGGGATTTATGTTGGTGAACCATTCCATTGCTTAACCCTTAAGACTCTTTGGGAACAATCTCATGAGGTACGAGTCATCTTGATGGAACTCAAAAATCATGGTGTAGAATTGACGTACATGATCATGTGGATCTCCATTCCCATCATACTTGTCATATTGAGGGATCTCAAACTTTCTAGGAAAGTCTTTCATGCTAACACTTTTGTCAAAAGGATTAGGACAAATTGAATAAAGTGAGAATGAACTCTTGGGTGCCAACATCTTTTCCATCATACTCTTAATTTGTTTAATCTCTTCTTCTTGAGATGGACCTTTCTTCTTAATCTTCTTGTCCACATCAAATTTGTAGGGGACTCTAGCGCCCTTGTTGATTAAACTCTCTAGGAACTTGTCTTTGTTTTTCTCTAAGTATCTCTCCACATACTACTGGAAGAGTAGTTATTGTTGTATCTTCATGAAGTCTTGGGAGTTGAGGTAAAAAATTGACCTACTACCCCCATATTGTGAACCATGGTGAGCATGTTGTGAAGGTTGTCTTGAGTTCCTAAGAGGTGTTCATCTCCTATAATGATCATGTCATGAATCCCTTCTTCCTCTAGGACTAGGAGATCGTGAAGGTATTCTTGAATGTCTTCCACTTTGTGGAGTCTTAGGAGGGGTGGATGGAGGAGATTTGTTTCCACCACCAACACGCATGTTGTTAAATTGATCATTAAGTTGTTGAGCCAAGAGTCTATCTTGCTCATCCTGGAAGGCTCTCTTTTCCATCTCCAACAAGGTTTGTCTCTCCAATTTGAGGAGTCTAAATTTCTCTTCCTTTTTATCTTGTTCATCTAAGAAGGCTTTCTTTTCATGCTCAATTCTCTTAAGTCTTTCACTTGTGTATCTTGAAGGTGCTTTGAGTGGTGAACTTGGTCTTGAATGCCTAAACAAGTCATTGTTGTATGTTGCATTCACATGAGTGTCATAGGGTTCATCATCTTGGTTTTCATGTTGTGATTGTTATTCTTGATAGGATTGCCTCTTATCCCTTTGATCCCTTTGGTGTGCATCCAGATATATAGTTGAGATAAGGGGTGAGACTGGTCAATTTTCATGAGAGGAATTGCCAAATGAAATGGTATCTCTATGTTTTTAAAATATGTCATCACAACATTTATCCATTCCTTCTCTCTCTCTCATCAAGTCATTGTGTAACTCATATCCATATCTGAGTGAGAAGATGCTAATGGTGTACTCAACTCACTAAGGTTACTCTTGGGATCAAGCCAAACTTCTAATTTTTTCCTGGGTGATTGATAAAATACAAGTTCTTTTCCCTTACATTTTTGGCAAGTTTGAACTAAGAGTAATTGGTTAAAGACTACTTGAGGTCTCTTTCCTTGATTTACTTGATATCTTGTTGTAAGCGGCATGAAATAAAAGTTACTAGGTGATAGGATGACCCTAAGAAATGTTGGTACCAAACTAGGATAGTAAGAGCATTGACTTGTCCAATAGAGAGGTGATAAGATATAATTTTGCAAGAGGCATAAACCAACATTTCCATAGAGGTGCCCACTAAATGGGTAAATACCCTAACACATATGGATCAGGAGGATGATTTACCCAAGTTATATTGATTGAATTTGTATGGAAGTGAATGGACAAGAGATTACTAAAACTCTCCAAGTGTGTTATCAAAGGATCCAAAGGTTTACCTTCTCAACAAGGATGGTTTCTAACTCACCGACTCCAAGAAAGGTCACTCATGAAATCAAATATTACTAGATCAAGAGGTCAAAATGCAAGAATCCAAGGTGCAAACAGGCTTCTAATAGCGGGGTAAGTGACCTGATCTAACCTAGATCAACCGAGGAAGACTAGAGATGACAGGATAGCAAGTCAAGCAAGTTGTAAAAAGTTGGTTTTTTCGATTCAGGAACTCAGTTTGTGTTCATTTTAATTGACCAATGAGATGCATTAACATATTTTTATCATTAATTAGGAATGTAAGATAGTAATCAGGGAGTTCAAGCAAACAATTGTCTTCAAACAATGAGCAAGGGACAAATAAACCTTGCGCATGAACAAGAATAGTGACACAGTATTCTACTCCCTAAGGACTCTACTTGTGTATGTTCTCAAAATGTTTTTTAGTCACGCACATAGTCCTAGAAAAGAAAAATTTGGTTGCACTATGGTTTGTAGTAATGGTCAACTTTGCAACTCTTGCAATCTCAAGTGGGTGAAATCCAATCCCGACGCACTGAGGTTTTGAAATAGTCTGAGAATTTAATCAATCAGGAGCTACTGAGGAGATCTGATAGCCCAACAAGAGACCACACCTATGGAGATTTCTTCCACAAGGACATTTATATAGTGGTTTTTTCTTCATGACGGGAATGGCTAATACCACTTAAGGTTCCCACATCCACGTGGTTTACCCAATAAAGAGAGTGTCCACTATGGTTAACCCTCTCTAACAAGGAAGACTCACAATATGGACCACATGGGGACTTAGCTCAGACTCAAGGGTCTTAAGTTTTTAATGTGCCCAAAAGGGAACATAGCATACTCCTCTAGCCTCTTCACCTCACCCAGACATAGCAAGGAGATTAATTGACACGTTAAGTTGAAATCACCTCACCAAGGTTTGTATGCCAACAAAAATGACTACCGATCTCTCTAAATGGGACCAAGAGAGAACACACCATCAAATGTTGAAGACTAAACCAAGTGGGACAATGAGATGATAACAAGTCCTTCCCCACCTACAAGGGGATCTATCATCGAGAATAGCTTCACATGTAAGGAAAGTGAATGAAGCCCACTCTCTTAAGAACACCATAAATAGTGTTCATAGGGCCTAATTACTATGTATACAAGAAATAATATCTTCATAGAATTAGTATTGACAATAATTGAAATAGAAACTAAATGAACCACAATTAAGCAACTATTTAGCAAATTAATGATCAATTGAGAATCCTATGGCTCTCTATCTAAGGATGTTAATAGGAACTCTCAGCAAGCTACCATTAATGACAATCCTAGAATGATAATTAATAAGATAAACAAGATAAAGCTAACAATTAGATCAAAGTAAATGCTAATTAAGCTCTTAAATGCCTTTCTAGCTATAAAATGCAAGAGGTTTGATGCAATTCTAAGATGTGTGGTTATTAATTATGATGAATTTAGGCCTTCCTTTTATAGATTTTCCCAATGGTAGGGGGTGTAGTGTAGTTGACCATGATTAAACCTTGGTTGAGTCTTTGGTTCCACCCTTTGAAGACAATGCAAAGTTTGTGTCCTCAAAGCTTGGGACAAGTAGACAAGATCAATGGACAAGATTCTCTTTCACTTTGAGTGATTGAGATTCAAGTTGGCTTGATCCATGTGAATGCCTTTCCTTAAATCTCATTGGTTGATTGAAGTTCCTCCCTTTGTGGTTGTTGAGAGTAATTAAGATTTATTAATTGATTTATTTTAGCCATGTACCTCTTAAATGGGTTGAATTTGATTTAATCCAAGACTATACAATTATTTTATTTGATTTCATTTGATCAAAATGCTCTCAATTTTGATTTATCTCGAATTAAGACTTTATTTTAATTTTGATTGGCTAATTATGCATTGTGATTCAATTACTTCAATTTTGTCCTGAATTTGCTTTGATTTGACTTGATTTATCATTACATTGTCTTTGTCCATTTTTAGGTGATTACAAATGCCCCTCTTTGAGTTGACGTGTGAAGCATGTCAATTGAAAGAATACTCTGATCTTGATTGATGAAAGGTCTCGATTCATTGATGGTCGATCTTTGATGTTCATTTGATGTCTTCTGATGGTCGATCCTTGATATCCGATATGAGATTGATGCAGATTTTGATGATTTAATACCCTTGATGTAGTTCTGATGATTGTTCTAATATGATATACTCTGATGGTTGTTCTAATGATCATTTTGTTGATGAATCCTTGATATGATGATTGATCTCGATGTGATGCCCCATTCGATTGATTACAAAAAATTTCCTGATAGAAGCTTTCACTTTGATTTGATGATTGGTCTCTCGATTCTTGATGATATTGTTGATGTTTGATATTTCCAATGGTATGCCCCCTCGAAAATGAAATAAAATTTGATCATTGTTTGATGATCTCGATGATTTAGGTCAATTTGATGTTGATGTATGCATATTTTTAGTAAATTTTATTTTGATTTCCGATATTGATGTTTGGTCCATTTGATTTCAAATGCCCCTGCTTTGGCTAATTTGATGATAAATTTGAGTTTTTATGTCAATTGTGATGAAAAATTCCTCTCTTAGGTCAAAGTTACCTCTTTTTAGGTCAAAAAGCTATATAAAGGGGTCAAAATCCCTTTTTTATTATTCATTTTTACTTCCAATTTTGACTTTTACCCTATTTGACTTTTTTGACTTTCCATGATGTATGTCCCTCTTCATGAGCATCGGTATGCTACCGCTATCAGCGTCTACCTGGCTCAGGACCTCCGGTGAGTCCGTATACCTCTTCATTTTTTTTGTTTATGCATTTAAGTTCTATTTTTCTAATTTTTTCCTAGTAAACATCCCTTTTTTTCTCTTTTTTTTTTGAATTCGTGCTTTTTCTTATTTTAATGGTGCTTTTGCCTTTGAAAGTGCACTTCTGCACTTTTAATGAGTGCTTTCGCTCACCAAATTCTTGCCCTTTTCTGCTTTTACCATGTTAATGTGTGCTTTTACAACTTTTAATAGCACTTCCACTATGTATTTGAGCGCTTTTGATTATTTTCTTGCTTTTACAACATGAAATGGCACTTTCACACCTTTAAGTAGCACTTTTGATGTTTTTTGCTTTTGCACCATGAAACAACGCCTTTGCTTTGCAAAATGTTTGAATTTTATTCAAGTCCAAATTGTAATTTTTTGACATCATTGATCAATTGATAGGTTAAGTTCCCAATCTTGATATTTTATAACATGTTATGATATGTCAGTTAGGAATCAGTCATAGTCAGAATATCGTTCGTCAATCTAGATTCAGATGATGGGTGAGGATAAGATTTCCGTTCTATCTGAGTAGAAACACAAAATTTGATTGTGGTTTGATAGGTTTATAAATTTTTGATCGACTTATGATAATCCCATAATTTCTTATTTTAATTCTGATGTGCTTGAACTTGCTTTTTGTAGGAGGATCTTGGGTCTTTACGTATCCGTGGTTCATATCTTTTGTCATGGGATATGATACTTGATTTGAGTGCTGCCGACCGTCATCATATTGCTCAGTGTGGCTTGTCCTTTCTTTTGTATCTTCCTTGATTCTGAGTGAATCAGGGTCTTATTACTGCTATGGCTGAGCATTGGCACTCAGACCATAACACCTTTCATCTTCCCATGGGGGAAATGATGATTACACCCAAGGATGTCTATCGCATTCTGTAGTTACCTACTTGAGGAGAGCTTGTCTACTATGATACTGTCTATGATGGCTCAGCCTGGCGATGAGTCTTCAGTGATCCTTCCATTGGTGATTGTCATATCCAGTGGGCTTAGTTCATTTCATTCCCTGTGTTATCGGCTATTCTAGGTACTCTAATCAGTGGTTTCCTACTTCCTGATAGGCATGGACATGGGTTTTCTATTGGGTGGGGCCTCATTCTGGAGGATTTGATGGAAGATCCTCATCAGTTCGACTAGGGTTCCTGTTGCACACACTAAATAGTGCACTTCTCTAAATCATTTCTTCCAAGAGAATCCATGGATTGGAAACCTTGAGAAATCAATTTAGAGCTCCCTAGGCATGGAGTGCAATGGTGTTAAGAATGCTCTCAGCTAGAGCTATTAAGTCAATAACCTTGCTAGTAAACCATGCAATGGGAGATTCAAATGAAGACAAGGGAAAGAATGCCAATATCCCCAAGAATCAAATGGAAATGCAAATGCAATACAACTATGCTAGAAATGGAAATGCAAGCTAAGCTATAAAAATGAAAGATAGAAGTATTACAAATCCTTACTAATTAATCTATGTGAGATATAAGCTAGAGCTTGAAAGGAAACTAATCTAAGAAAGCATAAACATGAAGCTAAGCTAAGAATGCAAGAATGAAAGCTAAATGTAGAAAGATCTCCAAAAGGCTCCAAAGTCTTCAAAATCTCTAAAGTCTCCAAGAAATCTTGCAGCATAAAGTTAGCATAAAAAGATGGATCTAGAATGAAGAAGAGAGCTCTCCTTTTAAAGGAATTGAAAAGGAATGGACCATGGAGATTAAGAGGAAAAAGATTTAATCAAGGGTGGAGCTTGAAAGAGGAGCAATCCATGTGGAAAATTATCCTCCAATGAGAAAATAAGAGTTGACTTTTGTGTCCATATGAGACAAAAAGTGCTTTTTCCCTTTTTATAAAATAGGAATAATGCTTTATTTGTACAACTTAGGATAAGAGGAAAAGTGGGGGCTTTTTATTTAATAAAAGAGGAGGAGACTCATTTTAATTAAATAAAGACTTAAGATAAGATGGTTAACCCATAGAAAATAATCGAATAAATGATAGAACTAGGATTTGATCAAGAATAAGCAATTGATGATTTAGCAAAAGGGGCTAACAGTCTAGATGACCATTTTTAGGTGTATACATTTGCCCCTCTTTGACTAATGTGTGATCGATCTAGGAACACATTACGTCAAAGAATAGATCAGCCAAGAAGGCAATAGATAGAGATCTGACTCCAAAGAATGAAGTGCAGAGAGATAGCAAATCCTACATGGTCAGCCTGGTAGTGATAGTACTGAACACTTAGGAAAGAGATGGACAGTATTAGAACTTGAGGCGAGAACTAACATATCAAGCACAAAGATAGATCGATCAGAGCAAATGGAATGGTCAAGCATATGCTCTAGAGAATAGCCAATAGAATATGATGTGTCTACCCCCTTGGGATTGAAATCAAAATAAGATAGAAGGAAGGCATAAGCAAGAGCAACATGATCAAATCACTAGAAATCATAATCAAAGAGATGAAGCATGATAGGATAACCATCAAGTAGTGAAGATATGCCCCAGTCAAGGCCTTAGAGAGAGATGAAATGAAATAAATGAAACACTAGAAAGGTGAGAGAGATGGGGGTGAAGATGCCCCAGTAAATATCGAAGGATCAGGCCTCAAATGGTTAGCCAACTACGTGGAAGAAGGAGAAATGTGATTTGGACGGTCAAGGTGAACTCTGATTTTGGTTTCAATCATGAAATGAATAGAAAATGATGTGATATGAAAGACAAGAAGTGAAAGACATGATCGAGAAGAAGTGAAAGGTGAGCATAGTTGACTAACAAGTCCACAAAATATGAGAGGAGAGCTCTCTCCATATGCAAGATGCAAAAATAACTAACATGAACCTAAGAATGCAAGCTACATGAAAAGTGGTTTACTTGCAAGGTCACAAAGCTAATAGACATCTAATAATCATCATCAAGCATTGTTGGTAGCATCGCAAGATCATACAATACACACTAGTATAACTATGTGAATCTGAATATGATCTATATCAGATAGAAATGTGAAAATACCACCTAGGCATCAAAGACATGTAGGTCAAGATGACTAGTGCAGTGAGGTTCCCTAAGTTTGATATAGAAAGATTATGCTCGCATCAAGACACAAGAAAGTCAAGATGACTATAAGCATGCACTTGCACAAAAAGTCAAGGATAATACCTTGTAGATCCTAGAGTCAAGTGGAACAAGCATAAATGCTAATGACAGTTAGGACCAACAAAATATACCCACAAGCAGAAAAAGAAATAAAACATGTCCTCATGCCCCAGTCTTCTAGCTCAGCATCATCGAAAACTATTAGGGAGAGAAAACTCATCAAAGAAATCATCATAGACAGCACACAAAGAAACAAAACAAATTTTAGCAAGTCTCAGTGAGTCAAGTGTTTAAGTGCATGTGTGTAGGTCATAGAGTCAAACTTTGAGTATCGCATCTACCAGTGAGAAATATTGCATCATTCTGGACTATGGGTAGGATATCTGATAAGTGTTGAGAAACACTCGATGCTAGGAAAGTGTTGAAAAACACAATTGGGGTGGTGTTGAAAAACACCATTGGAACCAAGAGGCCCAAGAAACCCAAAGCACAAAGAGACCCAAGATAAGCTAGAACAACATATTCCCCCTAGACTAAGACAAGAGTCAATTCCAGGCTAGGAGAGACAAAGCGGAAAGTGGAGCGGAGGAGCACCATGCAAGACTGATAGACATAGGTGCAAGGGTCTCAAGCAGCACCTATTTCCAGGTTTTCATCACTTGATAGATTTTTTCAAGACTTTTTTTTAATTTTTTTTTTTGGATTTTTGCTACCAAGGCGCCTGTTTCCAAGTTTTCACCAAGGCACTTTTTCTATTTTTTTTGAATTTTTTGAATTTTTTTATTTTTTTGGTGAGACATCAAAGCACCTATTGCTTGGTTTTCACTAGGATGCTCATTTTTTCAGTACATTTTATACTTTTTAGGATTTTTTCAGCATCATATATGAATTTTTTTTGGAATTTTTTCAGGATCAATAAAAATATGTACAAAAGAGCTCAAGAACCTTAGGCATAGAACTTCTGCAATTGTAGAACATTGATAGGCTCGATAAGCTCTGCTTCCTCTGATGGAGATAACTGATAGGCCCCATACCCAAATGCTTCTACTGTGATGATAGAAGGCCCTGACCAATAGGAACCAGCCCTAAGCAATTTCCAAGCTAGCGCAAGATCGTTAAAGTGTGATCTACATATACCGTCGTGAACTTCAGCTAGCACTTTGTCTGACTCCTCTATTTCTAGACACTTAATGAGAGTTCCATCTAGACCCTTCCTATACAAGTCACTAGAGATGAGGGTAAAGTGTGAGGCATTATGGATGAGATTTTCAAGGATAACATGATCTTGGAAATAGGAAAATATGATGGCATTGTAAGGACTATGAGCAAGATAGTGTAATTCTTCCACTAGGAACTGGAAGCGGGATTTATGATTTTTCAATTATAAAATGGATGCCAAAGTAACCAAGGCATTAGAAGCTTTGATCTAAGCTCTAGGAATGTGCTAAAATATGACTGAGGTGAAATAATTCTTGAAAAAGTTCAGCATTTTTTTGTAGAGAATCAGCTTGTCATCTTTTATTTGATAATCATCATTTTTTAGCAGGTCTTTATTTTTACTTTTTTAGGTTTGGATACCACCACAATGTGGTTTTCACCATCCAACCATTGCTCTTTTCTTTTGATTTGATGATTGAGATACTTGATTTCTGATTCAGTCCTTTTTGTTGTTGGTTTGCTGGTGGAAGAAGTAACAGGTTCAATGGCATGTTGATCCTGGGTGGACCAAGCTATGAGATCTGATTTTGCAAGATGAAATGAAGTGACTAGTTCAATAGCATTTATGTGAGGGATGTCATCTCTGGTGACAAGAGAGGTTGAGCCTATAGGGTAAGCTCTGAAAGTGTTAAGATCTAGACTTGTCATAGAAGGACCATCGTGGTCCACTAAAGCAATACATGGATTAAACTCATCAAAACCTACGTGAGACTCATCAACTATGTCAGGTTGGTCACCATAAGTATGAACCACATCCACTTCTATATCCACTGTGGAAGATCCATCAGAGAGATTATCCCATTCGTATTCATTTGAATTTATTGTTACGCTTCTACTTGGATGCTTGCACCAAGAAGGTTTAGGACCTTTAGAAGTAGAGGCTTCAACATCATTATTTGTGAGATCTCCTCTTTTCATTAATCACAAAATATTCATACATTGTCTAGCTCTGGGATCGAATTCATTATCTCTAGACGTAGAAGCTTCAGCTGAATCATGGGTAGGTATGTGTTCTTCTCCCCAAAGGAGTGAAGTAGAAGGAAGATCATCTCTTATTTGAGCCATAGTGTGCAGTGGTGACTCATCTATATCTGTGTCTGAATCACTAATCATGGGAGCATTTCTAGAATATGGAGGGAGGTCATCATCGGCACCATATCCTAGACCTATTGTGATCTTAGAGGGTTGGCCATTAGTATGACTCAAAGGCTTGACTAGGGCATGCCCATTATCATTTATAGGTCCGTGACCTTGATAGCCCATTTGTTGCAAAAAATTATAGCCTTTACCATAGCGCTTAGGAGAAATAGGAGTAGCAATAGTGGTACTATCTTCCTCTTCTCTATAAATCCATTCTCTAACAGCTTGTTCTTCTCTTTCTACCTCTAGGGGTACGGACGCTTGAAAAAAATTACCAAAAATTATCATGGTAGAAGCAGAAGGCTTCATCTTATCAGAAGGTCTCCCATATGATCTAGGAGAAGTAGGCATAGCAGCAATGGAATCCAGCATGTATTCACCCATACCAAGGCTCATCATTTTAAAAAATTTCTCAGCAGTAGCCAGGGATGCAGTAGGATCATTAGAGGGTTTGTTGTGAGGAACAAATGTTTCGATAGCAGCAAGAGTATTGATAACAATAGTATGATCCCCAGCGATCACAATTTCAGCTCCTTTATGTGGGAATTTGACACACTGATGGTATGTAGAAGGTACAACTTGCATGTCATGGATCCAAGGATGACCCAAAAGAATGTTATAAGAAAGTGGGATGTCCAATACTTGGAACATAATATCTTTCATGACAGGGCCCACTTGGACAAGTAGCGTGACAAGACCTTTGGAAGATCTTTCAACTTCATCATATGCTTTTATAGTAATTTTCCATTTAGGATCTACAACAAATTCTGACAAACCCAAATGTTGTATGACATTGAAAGAAATAATATTTAACCTAGCACCATTGTCTATCAAGACTCGACGAACTCGGGTATGGTAGACCATAACTTCAATATGTAATGCAAGATTGTGAGGGTGACTAATAGATACATCATCTTCTATAGAAAAGGATAGATAATGAGGTGATGAGATGTGGTTGACCATAGCCTAGAACCTATTTGGGTTGATGTCATTAGGGACATTAGCTGTATGCAAAGCCTTTTCAAGGATCTCCTTGTGCAAAGGGGATAGCTCAAGCAACTAAAAAATAGATATTTGTGCGGGTGTCCGTTGCAACTGATGGACAAGATCATAGCTAGATAGAGCTGAAGGAACTACTAGTTTGGAAGATGAGGCTTGTTTAGGATCAGGCGTATTTTTAAGGACCAGTTTAGCTTGCCCCCTAGTAACAACATTTAGTGCCTCACTTTGGGAAGATGAACTACCACGTGTTTGCAAGACCAACTTTGGTATACCATGATTGGTTTTATTATCATCTTGAGGTCTCATCATAAGAACACTCTCAATGGGCTCCACCATGTTGATCACTGGCGAATCAAAAGTATATGTATAGTTGATCTTAGCATCATGATTCTTCTTATTTTGTTGAGAGGTTTCACCTTTGTCATACTTAGGTAGAGGATCTTTGAAAGCCTAGTGATCAGAGTTCTTAACTAAGCCATCTATGAGAACTGTGCCTCCCTCAATGAGATCTTGTATAGCATCTTTAAGTGAAACAATTGTCAGTCTTGTGTCCCTTGTTTCTATGATAGTGGCAGTAATGATCCTCTCTCCACCAATCAGGCTTAATTGGTGGATCATAGGGATGAGTTTTCTTAGGAAGTGTAAGATAATTATTTTCAACCAAAGTCTTAAGAATCACATCATATGGTTCAGCCAATGGGGTATAGACCCGTCATCGGAATTGCTTCTTAGGTTTGTCTGCATTCTAAGGCTTAGGAGCATTTTGAGTGTTGGCAAATTCTTGTAGTTTTTCTGCGTAGATGGCATTAGAGAGGTTGAAAGTAGGCTCTTTAGCTTTAGGGACATCTACAACCCCATCATTGACAATATGCTTATTTCTATTCCAAGGTTTGTTCTTATCTTTGCCATTGTTTCTAGTATCTTTATTAATAACAATATCCCCCTTTCTAATGGCCACATCTTCAATCCTATATGCACTTTCAACCATGTCAAAGAAAAAGGAGAAAAGTTGTTTCCTTAGATCATAATATAGCTCAGGCACTAGAGTGTTGACAAAAATGTCAATCTTTTCGCTCTGAGGTAGCAGATGAGAATATCTAGAATACAATGACCTCCAATGTTGCAAGTAGGTGGAAAATGGCTCACCTTGATTTTTCCTTAGAGCACTTAGATCTATCATAGTGATAGGTTGTTGAATGTTGTACGAATAGTGTTGTGTGAAGTGCATAGCCAACTCATCAAAAGTCTTCAAAGGAGGTGTCAACTTTGCAAACCATTCTAAAGCTTGTCCTCTTAAGCTTCGAGGGAATAATCATAGCAAAAATGTGTCTTCGTGAAGGAAGTCCATGCTAAGAGCGTAAAAGTGACGCACATGGTCATGGGGGTCATCGTTTCCATCATATTTGTCATATTTGGGAACCTCAATATCCCTAGGAAATGGGACCCTGTATAGACTCCTATCAAATGGAAGAGCACAAATAGATTCTACAAAGGAGACCTTTGGAGGCTCTCTTTCTATTGCCATTTGGGTAAGGTGTTGATTTGTTTGACGTAGTTCTTCCTTAAGGACTTCCAATTTAGTCAGTACTCTTTGTTGAACAATTTGTCTAACATCATAGCCAGGAGGAAGCTTGTATCCTCTAGAAGTCATATATTGGAAATATTGGTCACCGTTGTGCTCTAAAAGCTTAAGCATCTTTCATTGAGAGTCTTCATCTTGTTCAAATGCAATAAGATCCTCACTAGAAATATCATCAATGACCTCTTCCTCATGGTGAGAGGGAGGTGGTCTAGGAGGTGAAGAAGGTACATCAAAAGTCCATCTTGGAGGGGACCTTGGTGGCGTGTTGTTTCTGTTGTTGCCATTGGTGCGAAAGAAAGGTCTATTTTCATAGCTACTAGTCCCAAGTTGTTCATGGGACATCCCTATTGAAGTCATGTGCCTAGTAGCTTCCATTAAGCTTTTACTATACTCTCTATCCAAGAGTGCTTGTTTATCTCTTTGCTCAAAGTGTTCTTGCATACGACGATATCTCTCTTGTTCGTTCATAGTAAGTGAGACACTGTCTTTGTTTTTGGGGGTTTTGAACGTGAAAAAGAGGAAGCCTCCTTCATACCATGGGGTAGCCTTAGAATCCTTAGAGTGGTCAGAACTAGAACTATCATTGTGAGCTGGTGCTTGTGAGCATCTGGTTGGAGAAGGTAACTGAGTGTAATTGAATGGAGGATGATTCTCCTACTCAAATTGAGACCGAGTTGTAACCGGCATGAAAAAGACTTGTTGGTTGACTAATAGAATGAGACAAAGTTTCTTAGATGTTGAGATAAGAAAAAGCCAATGATGATCACTTGTCAAGATAGAACAATAGAGATGGCAGGTCAAAGTGCTCAAGAACTTACAACAGTCAATTGACAGAAGCCTAGATGTGAGCAAGAAGCTCGATTAGCAAGTAGCTAGATAGGTAACCGTGTTTTGACAAGTGATCAAAAGTGACATTTGATAGGCTCAAATCCAATAGTTTTAGCTCATTTGTTTTAGTCTAGAACAATCCTAAGCATGTAGGTAACAAACCAGCTTAAGATAAGAACAGAAAAAGACATTTTATAGTAGGCTAAAATGCAAGTTTAGCAGCTTTGAATTGCAACAATAGTAGGACAGCAGAATAACTCAAGATTCTTGGTTGAAGGTATGTGATGATGTTTCAGTATCGTATGACTCTTGACTAGTGAATGTGAAAAAAATTCAATTTTGAAAGCAATTTGGTCAATGTTGTAGGTTGCAAGTACAATTTTTTGGTTTCAAGCACAATAATATCAGGAAGTAGACAAGTTTGCAAATAGTAGGTGATCAAACATGTCATCAAACACTTGTGCAAGAGCAAAAGAAACCTTGCCAAGACAAGCAATTGGGATATCAAAATAAAAACTTCTATGAACACTACCGCAATGTTTGTATGTTCAAGAACATTTGCACGGGTATATGACAATGAGAACAGTTCAAGCACTTACTACCTAGAAGGACAAAGGCTCAATACTTAGCAACTTGGCCCACACTTCATGTTCCATTGCCTCACACAAAGTGGTTGCCCACAATAGATGTTGGCATTGTCATGGAAGTGCCAATGGCACAACCAAAGGAACATAGATGGTGAGTAATCTTGGGGTGATTCGGGTTATTCCACTTGGATCAATCCTTGCACCAAGAAGCTAAGCGGAAAAATAGGGTGGCCTCTACCTATGGCCTCTATGAACATGGTTAGATCAAGCTTGGAAAGACCTTTCCAATGATATATCACACTTAAATTTTTGATACCATTTGTGAAAATTTTCAAAAAAATATTTTCAAAAAAATAAAAAAGAGCTCAAAACAACCACTTTCAAGCACAGGCAATAACAGAATGTGCACAGGTGACAACAAAATGTGCACATGCAACAATAGAATGTGCACAGGCCCAAGCAAAATCTACATAGGTGACAACAGAATGCGCACAAGTGCAAGCAAAATGTGCATAGGTGATAACAGAATGTGCACAGGCATGAACAAAATGCTCACAGGTGTGAATAGAATGCTCACAGGCATGAACAAAATGCTCACAGGCATGAACATAATGCTCACATGCGTCAACAGAATATTCACAGGTGTGAATAGAATGCTCATAGGTGTGAACAGAATGCTCACAAGCATGAACAGAATATTCACAGGTGTGAACGGAATGCTCACAGGCATGAACAAATTTTTCGTAAGCGGTGTTTCTCCTATTTGGGCAAAATTGATGAAAAAGTGACGCTGAAAATATACAAAACTTGATAAAAATGCAAAGAATGAGGCTCAAAGCCCCATGGTGGGTGCCAAAAATGTACACACTAAATAGTGCACTTCTCTAAATCATTGCTTCCAAGAGAATCCATGGATTGGAAACCTTGAGAAATCCATTTAGAGCTCCCTAGACATGGAGTGCAAGGGTGTTAAGAATGCTCTCAGCTAGAGCTATTAAGCCAATAACCTTGCTAGTAAACCATGCAATGGGAGATTCAAATGAAGACAAGGGAAAGAATGCCAATATCCCCAAGAATCAAATGGAAATGCAAATGCAATGCAACTATGCTAGAAATGGAAATGCAAGCTAAGCTATAAAAATGAAAGATAGAAGTATTACAAATCCTTACTAATTAATCTATGTGAGATATAAGCTAGAGCTTGAAAGGAAACTAATCTAAGAAAGCATAAACATGAACCTAAGCTAAGAATGCAAGAATGAAAGCTAAATGTAGAAAGATCTCCAAAAGGCTCCAAAGTCTTCAAACGCTCTAAAGTCTCCAAGAAATCCTACAGCATAAAGTTAGCATAAAAAGATGGATCTAGAATGAAGAAGAGAGCTCTCCTTTTAAAGGAATTAAAAAGGAATGGACCATGGAGATTAAGAGGCAAAAGATTTAATCAAGGGTGGAGCTTGAAGGAGGAGCAATCCATGTGCACAAGTATCCTCCAATGAGAAAATAAGAGTTGACTTTTGTGTCCATATGAGACAAAAAGTGCTTTTTCCCTTTTTATAAAATAGGAATAATGCTTTATTTGTGCAACTTAGGATAAGAGGAAAAGTGGAGGCCTTTTATTTAATAAAAGAGGAGGAGACTCATTTTAATTAAATAAAGACTTAAGATAAGATGGTTAGCCCATAGAAAATAATTGAATAAATGATAGAACTAGGATTTGATCAAGAATAAGCAATTGATGATTTAGCAAAAGGGGCTAATAGTCTAGATGACCATTTTTAGGTGTATACACCTATGTGTTGGCATAGTTATATCATGAGTTACATACTGTTGTATATAGACATTCTACCACTTTGAGTGTTGGAGCCATTTTATTATAGCTTTGGACTTGGGAGCATATCCTAGTGACACGTCCTATGATAGCTTGAGATCATCAGCTAGGTTGACCTTTTGCATGGATGTATAGTGGTATCATTATCTAGACCCACATGGGTAAGCTAAATTACTAACGATGTCAAATTGATGACCTAGATACTATCATTTGGAGGCCTTATCTCAGATGTGAGGCTTGGCCAGAGGATGATGGTGAGCTTCCTTACATGTTTTGCCCTCCCTGGATGATTGGTCACTCTACATTTTTTATCAAGAGATACTACTTTCATCATGTTTTCTGTCAGTATGGGTGTGTTCAGGATATGCCATAGGGCATAGCTATGTATGCTCATGTACAAGCTGAGAGTTCATTGTGGGGCCCATGTGTAGACTATGGTAAAACTATACAAGAGATACAAGAGATTGGGTATCATCCTTGGTCTCCTAGATCACATATCATGGATGTCGATATCACTAATGAGTATGGTGCCTGGTTACATTGATATCTTTTTCCCAAGTTCACAGATCCTGCCGAGAGGATTCCCACTATTGAGAAGTTATTAGATGGGGATGATGGTGTTGGTGATGGTGCTAGTGGAGATGGTGGTGGTGATGGTGGTGGTGATGATGATGATGATGATGATGATGATGGAGGTGGTGGTCATGGTAGGATCAGGGGTTGGCACCGAGGACAGGGTCATCACAGAGCTAGAGCAGGTAGATTATAGATGCCAATGATAGCTACTACTCTGATTCCTCCTAGGGGTGATGATCAGGTGAGAGGTCGACAGGTTGACAAGGTTTTACATCAGGTGGCCAGAGATCCAGTGGATAGGCCTAGGGCTAGGTGCTAGAGGGAGATGGATGCTGATATTTCATAGGTATTTCTTGATCAGGTACAGGGTCCTCCTACTCAGCAGGTTATTCCTCTGATTGTTCCTCTGGTTCAAGTAGCTTCTTTTGCTTCTACTTCTATTTTAGCTTCTATGCATTCATCATCTTCACATACTTCATCTTCTCAGTTTTTTCCATCTTTGGGTGATCCATCTTATTCTATGCCATCTACTTCTATTCCTCCTCCTCAATCTTCTGCAGTACAGGGTCATGGGCTAGCCTCAACATCATATGTTGCCTCTTTATAGACTTAGATATCATCTATTTAGTAGCAAGTTTCATAGATGAGCTTGATGATGTAGACTTTCATGGCTACTATGAGTCAACATGGTTTACAGGCTAGTTCTAGTCAGCCTCCAGATAGTGCTCCTGGTCCTGATGGTCTCGATGGTCCTGGTGATACCGATGGTACTGGTGGTACTAGTGACTTTATTAGTTGATCTCTCATGAGATATTTCCATTGTTTCATTTATACTTTGATGATATATGATCTCCTTTCTATTGTTATGATCGAGACATTGGACCCTTGTTGTATCATTTCTGATCGATTGATGTTGTTTGTGTTGATACTTTGATAGCTGATGGACATTGATCTTTAGATATTGCTTTTAAGATCTTGTTATAGACTTTGAGATCTAGTTCCTTTATGATGATAGTATGATGGACTCTGATACTTCCTTTGATAGATTTGACTATATATGATGTCTTCATGTGTTGGATCTCTTTTTCAAATGTTTTACATGATATGCTACTCTATATGATTCTATCTCCTATATGCTTTTTAGAATGCAATTTTTGATGTATGCATATGTCCTAATGACGGTTAAATGACTTGTCTTATGTATGACATAGAATAGATGAATGCAATGTGTAATGGGATTACTTAATGATTATTGATGTATGCAATGGGTAATAGATGTATAATGAATCTAATGAATGCATTTCTTTTGATATGTAAATGTGATGTATTGATGCAATGATCATGAGCTTTTAATGATATATGTAATATGGATGGATGGTACTATCATGTATGATGTGTATTTAATGTTGAAAGATCTTAATGAATGAATGATTTCTAACTAATGCAATGCACTTAAAGTATGCACCTTAAATGAGATGAATGCAATCTAATGATAATTCCTTAATGCAATGCACCTAATAATTCAAATGTTAGACACGTTTAAATATATGAAATGTTTAATGAAGATGACCTAATGCAACTTAAAGAATGACCTAAATGCAAGTGAACTAATGAAATGCACTTTGTGTTTTGATTTGTTTTTTATTTCCAACACACTCGATCCTATATAGTTGTTTTGATGATCCTTTGATTTTTAAGTTGAGTACACCCCCTTTTTATTTTCCTCTTACAAATTAAGCTAAGAAAGGCCAAACAATATATACAATGCACTTAATCTAAGATGTATGCAGTTAACTATCATTATTCAAAATTTGGAGCTTATAATCATCATTGAGCATTTTTTTGGAATCCCATTTTAGTACAATCGTCACTAGTTCAACTATGATGATATGAATACTTTTTGCACCTCTTTATTTGCTTTCCCATCTCTCTTTGGTATGAATATCACTGATTGAAGCCAATCATGAGAGTGCAAATACTGATTTTGTCAGATTCTATGTTGCAAGTGGATGTTGGTATTATGATATTGAAGATCAAAATAACCAAGGTATCCTTTTGCGTAAACAAGCAGAAATCTCAGTTTTATCCTATATACAAGTCCTCAATGATTCTTTGATGATCATGTCCTTAGACAAATAATACATGATTTAAAAATTTTGATTTTAAGACAGTCATTCATAAATCAACAAAAATATCATCCTTTCATCATGGCTTGTCTAGTCTAAAACTTTCATCGATTCGCTAGAAAGACATGATTTCATCAATTGAGTCAACACTTAGAAAAAATTCTTGCAATATTTTTCAAATCCATATTTCAAGTGCAGTTCCATCCATTTCATACTTTTAATCCTGATAAAGATAAGGTCATGTGAGATCTTGGATCAAATTTTGTGTTTTGGCTCAAATTGGATTAGAATCTAGATTTGATTAAGTGTTCCTCTTTCGAATTTGATGAATTGATTCTTTGATTGAATAAAGCTTTCTTTGATGAATCCTTTCTCCTTTTGAGTAGATTGCCCCCAGTGTGAGATAATTTCATTTGTGGGACTTAGGACAATTTTTAGATTAGGTGACCAAAATCTTGAGGTACTCGCAAATGCAACTATGGGGTTTTATTATGCAATATATACAAATGCTGGCGAATGCAATATTTACAAGGTGACCTTCTAGGTATGTGACTGACTTGGACTTTCAGTGGTGCATGTTTACTAGGTTTTCACTGAGTGAATAGATCTTTCTCCTTTTTCTATTTTTAAAGCTTTTCTCTTTTTTTGCTACCAAGGCACCTATTTGCTAGGTTTTCACAAAGGCACTTTTTCTTTTTCTAATGTTTTTGTATTTTTCTTTTTTTTTTCAATTTTTTTCATAGCATCAAGGTGCCTATTTTCTAGTTTTTCACCAAGACAACTTCTTTTTGAGGATCATATATGAATGTTTTTACTTTCTTCATGCTCAATTTTCCACTGTTTTTGATCTTTTCTGCTTTTCAATTTGTTTTCTCTTTTCTGCTTTCAAATGTTTTTGGTATTTTCAAGATCTCTTTTGACTATGTACGATAAATATGATGCTCTTCCATCTGATACTCTTTATACTCTTTCTTCTACCTCATGTATAGAACCTCTTTAGATGTATGGTATTAATAGGTTCTTATAGCTCTTCACTATCACAATATGCTAGTTTGTAGGTGCCGGTCCCAAAATTTTCAACAATGATAAATGGTCCTAACCAATTTGCTTCCCATTTTACTTTCTTTTCTCTTTCTTCTTGATTCTTTAGATTCTCTCGCAAAACTAGGTCACCTATTTGAAATGTTCTTGCCTTGATGTGCTTATTATAAGTCCTTGACATTCTATTTTGGTACACTTTCAAATGATCAAATGCTTGCTTATGTTTCTCATCTAAGAGTTCTAGTTCTTGTAATCTAGCAACCCTATAGTCTTCCTCACTTATCAAGTCATGAAGAGATACCCTCAAGGATGGGAGTTCTACCTCCAAAGGCAAAACTGCTTCTGCTCCAAAGACTAAGGAAAAAGGTGTAGCTCATGTTGGCATTCTTATGCTTGTTCTATAAGCCCATAAGGTCGGGTTTATTTTGATGTACCAATCTCCACCTGAATTGTCCATTGTTCTCTTCAAAATTTTCAAGATGTTTTTATTTGTTGCCTTGGCTTCTCCATTACCTTGGGGGTAATCGATTGAAGAAGAATGATGAATCATGTGAAACTTGGTGCATAATTCCTTTAGGTCTTTGTTTTTTAAATGATTTTCATTATCCGTTATGATGACATGAGGTATGTCATATCTAAAAATAATATGATTAAGGATAAACAAAGATATCTACTTTCTTGTTGTAGTTGATAAGGGTACAACTTCCACCCACTTGGTAAAGTACTCGGTTGCCGTGATGATGAATTTATAACCATTCGAGGATGGTGGATAAATCATGTCTATTACATCTAGACCTCGTTGATAGAATGACCAAGGTGTTGTCATTAGATGAAGCTCTTGTGCAGGCACATGTATCAAGTTTCCATGGAATTGACACTTTCTACAAGTTTTTTCAAAGTTACAAGCATCTTTCTCCATCGTAGGCCAAAAATATCCTATCCTAAGAAGTTTCTTAGCTAGGGTTAATCCATTTGATTTTGATCCAAAAATTCCTTCATGGATTTCTCGTAAGGCTACGTTTGATTCCTCTTCTTCTAAACCTCTAAGGAGCATTCCATCTAAACTTTTACGATACAATGTCTCAGAAATTATGGTGTATCAAGTGGCTTGGTGAATGAAGCTTTTCTTTTGATTCCTAGTTTGGTCTATGGGAAGGATTTGATCTTTCAAGTAAGTGTAAATAGGTCCATACCAAGGTGATTTGTTTGTAGTTAACAAGAAAATGGTATAAGGATGGGTAGGGTCAAATGCAGGTTGATCCATTTCTTCTACCAAGAATTCATATCTGGTACTCTGATCGGGCATCTATAGAAGTGAAGCCAAAGTTTCCATTGCATCCGATGCTTTGTTCTTTTCTCTTGGCACTTGTTCAAAGGTAATAAGTATGAAATACTTCTTAAGACTTTCCATCATTTTTTGTAGGGTATCAATTTATCATCTTTCATTTGATATTCTTCATTGACTTGGTTAATTACTAATTGTGAATCTCCATAAACCTTTAATTATGCTACTTTCCACTCTAATGCCAACTTGATTCCAATAACCAAGGCTTCATATTCTGCTATATTTTTTGTGCATGGAAATAAAAATTTGTAGGACTTAGGGATAGTAGAGCCTTGAGGAGTAATGAGAAGTATGTTGGCCCCTGATCCATGATGATTTTAGGAACCATTAAAATATAGTTGCCATGTTTTTGCCTCAACATTCACAATCTCTGAATCCAAGAATTCCACTTGGATAGGGTGATCATCTTGAAGTGGTGCTTTTGCTAATTGGTCAGCAATGAATTTCCCTTTGATTGATTTTCTATCAACATATTCTATGTCAAACTCACTTAGCACCATTACCCACTTTGCTAGCCTTCCATTCAATGTTGTTTTACTAAGCAGTTATTTCAAAGGGTCAATTTTGGAAATGAGCCTTATCTTGTGGGCTAGCATATAATGGTGTAATTTTTGGGAAGAAAAAACTATGGCCAAGCATGCCCTTTCCATGAATGTATAATTCAGCTCGTATTCGACCAAGGTTATACTTATGTAATAAATTGCCTTTTCTTTTCTTGTTTCATCTTCTTGTGCTAAAAGTGCCCCCAATGAATTCTTTGTTGCTGAAATGTATAGGATCAAGGGCTTGCCTCTGATAGGTTGCATTAAGATTGGTGGGTTCATGAGATATTTATTCAATAGATTAAAGGCTTCTTCACACTTTTCATCCCATTTAAAAATTGTATCTTTATGCAAAAGTTGGGTGAAATTATGACATTTTTCAGCTAGTTGGGAGATAAATCTCCTGATGGATTGGATCCTTCCTTGTAAAGATCTCATCTGACTAATGTTTTTAGGTGCTTCCATTTCCATCATAGCCTTCACTTTAGCAGGATCCACCTCTATTCCCTTTACAGATACAATATAGCCTAGTAGTTTGCTAGATTGGACTCCAAATGCACATTTCTTTGGATTAAGTCTCACTTTGAATTCTTGTAATCTTTCAAAAAAATTCACCAGAATTGGTAGGTGCTCTTTTCTTGAATGGGATTTGGCTAATATGTCATCCACATAGTCCTCCATGAGCTTATGCATCATATCATGGAATATTGTGGTCATTGCTCATTGATAGGTCGCTCAGGCATTCTTCAATCCAAAAGGCATGACATTCCAGCAAAGAGTACCCCATGCACATGTAAAAGCAATCTTATCTTGGTCTTTTGGTGCTATCTTTATCTAGTTATATCCACTGAATCCATCCCTGAGTGAAAACATAGAGTATCCTGCTGTTAAGTCCACAATGACATCTATACTCGGAAGTGGGAAGTCATCTTTAGGACATGCCAAATTTAAGTCTCTAAAATCCATGCAGATTCTAATGGATTTGTCTACTTTTGATACCGGCACTATATTTGAGATCCATTGTGCATAATCAGTGGCCCTTATAAATCCCACTTTCAATAATTTTTCTAACTCTACCTTGACAAGTAGTGCTATATGTGGATGCATCTTCCTTAGCTTTTGCTTAATAGGTTTGGCTCCTTCCTTGATATTTAGATGATGCATTATCAAATTTGGGTCTAATCCTGGCATATCATCATAAGGCCATGCAAAGTTAACTTGATTTTCTTTAAAGAACTTAATGAATTATGTTCTTTCTTCGCTAGATAGTGATGCCACTAGGTGGATGATCTTTGGCTCTATTTTCGATCCAATATTTATCTTTTCTATTGGCTCAATTAAGACTCGAGATATTTCCTCATAATGTTCTGGTAGAGCATCCAAAATCCTTTCCTTAGGTGCCTCAGTTGGGTTTTCACCTTTGGAAACATTCTTTATTTCTTTATTTTTTTCTTCTTGATCTAATGTTGCCACAGTGTGGTTTTCAACACTTGATTCTTTTCCTTTTCTATTTTTTTCATTTTTTCTAGGATTGAAAGTTTGGATGCTCCCTTTGATCAATTCTTCTTGATATTCTTTGATAGAAGAAGGTTCAACCATGTTGAGGTATTGGGACACACATTGTCATTCAAGAAGATTGAAAGGGTAGTTGGTTCAATGGAATTCCATTTGATTAATTCTAGGTGTATGAGGGTTAATGGGTCAATACTTAGGTTTGTTTCAATTGGATTTAAGGTGTATATCTCATTATTGGATGGTTCATACATTGTATCTTGAAATTATCTAACATGGGCTTCCTCTAAATGTTCTAAAGAAGAAGGATCAAAGTCCTCCTCACTAGACTCCTCTAGGGTTTTTGTTGGATAAAATTTGTGCGGATTAAACCTAACGTTCGATTATTCCATAGTAGGTCTCCATGAAGGAATGTATGGTTCACCTACCCATTGATTTATCTCTATTTATATACTTGGTACATCATTTAGAACCACTTGGCTTGAACTAGATGCTTGATTTGAACTTGATTCTGTTATTGGTCCTTTATCTTTGGTAGAAGCATAGGTATGAATAAAATCAATACCCTTATCATGGCATGAATCATCAGATAGGGTCTCCCATTCCAATTCATTAGAATACTCATCACTATGAGATTATAATTGTAATATTTGGCTATGAAGTTTGGGATAATGTTTTGAGTGTATCCTTCTTCAAGATACCCTAATCTTGTTTTCTCCTTGGTATCTCGCCATGTACTTTCTATTGGTTCAACAAGTCCTTCATTCCTTGAGGCTAAAGGCCCTTGACCTTTGTACCCCATCTTTTGCATGATTGAAAACCCTTTCCCATATTGATGTGTGTGAATGGTTATATTTTGAATATGTTTAACATGTGCACTTGACTCTTCAGCTTTATATAACCAATTTAGGATCTCATTGTCTTCTTCATCCATGGCGGATGATGTACTTTCCCTTAAAAAGTTATCATTATATCTATGAGGTATATTTGAGGGTCTTCCAAAGGATTTGGGTGATAAAGGTAGGTCCATCACAGATAAGGAGTATTCACCTACACCTTTTTGCTTGATCTTGAATTGCTTATCAAAATTCTTCATCATTTGGTCCATTTTTTGATAATGGGCCTCTTTATTATACACTTGGATATCTTTGGTATGGTCTTCTTTTGGTTATTCGATAATGTTATCCTCATTAAACTTCTCTTTTCCTTTAGTTGATGTAGTTAGGTTAATGAGTTTTGGTGTGTCTTTAATAACAATCTCTTCTTCCATCTTTTCTTTTCCTTTCAACAAAGGGATCTCCTTAGAACTTTGACCTTGCTCCATTTGATTAGGTATAGACCCTTCCACGTTGTGTGGGACTAAGGATTCATTTATAGGCTTGATATTATTACAATATTGGAATGGGTTTAGATCCCCACTTGCCATTAGCTCTTGCCCTAGATAAGGAAACTTTAGGCATTGATGATAAGTAGACGGAACAACTTGCATCTCATGAATCCACGACCTTCCTAACAAGATATTGTAAGTAAAATTTAGATCCAACACTTGGCATATGGTCTCTTTTTGCATAGGACCAACTCTTATGGGTAACACTATGACTCCTTTTGAAGCTCTTTCTTCATCATCATAGGCTTTTCTGGTTATCTTTTTCTTAGGGTTAATAGCCTCCTCAGAAAATCCTAGGGCTTTTACTAGGCTAAGGGTACAAATGTTTAGGCCGGCTCCTCCATCTATAAGGACTCTTTACACCCTATGCTTGTGAATCAAGACTTCTCTATGTAAGGGCAGATTTTGAGGATGGTTAAGGGACATGTCATCTTGTTTGGAAAATGATAGGCAATGGGGTGCAATGAGGTGCCCCACCATATTTTGGAATTTTTCTACCTCCAAATTTAGAGGCACATTGGTTTCTAATAAGGCTTTCTCCAAAATGTCTTTATGGATTGGTGATAATTTGAGTAACTCCAAGATAGATATTTGAGCGGGAGTTCTTTGTAATTGATCAACCAAGTTGTATTGTTTTGATCACGAGGTTGAGGCTTGATTTGATACCACCACTTTAGGAGCATTAGTAGGTAGAATAATTTTTTATGCTTGCCCCCTAGTGACAACATTTGATGATGCTTCTCTTGAATTCTTATTTACTATGACAACATTTATAGTATTATCCTCTTCTCTTAACGTGTTGATCATGTTATCATAAGTATGAGCAAAGCTCACTTTCTCATTGCATTTTTATTTTATTTTGATTAGCTTTAGATGACTCACCATTTTCATGATTCAAGAAGGTATTCTTGAAAGCCATGTGGTCCTCATTGTTTTGAGGTTCTTCAATTTTGATGGTTCCATTATCTATTAAGTCTTGCACCAAGTGTTTCAATCTCATGCATTCATTGGTTGGATGACCTCTATTTCGATGATATTCACAATGATGAGAGTCATTCCACCAATAGGGTTTATCTTGAGGTTCATAATCTTTCATATCGGATAATGTGATGATTTTGTTGGCAACCAAGGTCTTTAATGCGTTCTCCAAAGGTTCACCTAAATAGGTGAATTTTATTTTGTTATAATTGGAGAAAAAAGATTTGGACTTATTCCCATTAGGATTATTGGCATTCTTATTGGAATTGTTGGAATTTTTTTTGGAATTATTAGAATTAAATTGAGCTTTATTTGATTGATTGACATTATTTGAAGAATTTTCTCCATATGGAAAGGTAAAAGGGGTTGCCTTCAAGTTGTGAGCCTCCACAAATCCATCATTCACAAGGTTTTTTTTGTTATTATTTATCCATGATTTAGATTTATCATTGTAATTATTGGACCCTACATTATTGACATATTTAGGCACATAATTATTGTTGTTGTTGGTGTTATTGGATTTGTTATCTTTAAATAATTTTATTTCACCTCTTTTGACCAATACATCCTCAATCTTGATCCCATTTTTGATGAGTTTTTCAAATGTTGGGGGACATTGGAGTTATAATCTATAATTCATTTCTGTGGTCAAATTATTGGTAAAAATTTCCATCTTTTCTTTCTCGGGGATACTTTGTGGATACCTTGCGAAAATGGTCCTCCACCTTTGTAGGAATCCTAGGAAGGACTCTCCATCTTTCTGTTTGGTATCACACAACTTGAGCATTGTGATTTAGTGCTCAATGTTATAAGAATAATGGGTTACAAACTTGGAGGCTAATTCCTCAAAGGTCTTTATCCCTTGGGGTAGTTTTGAAAACCACTCCATGGCGAGACCTCCTAAACTCCTAGGAAAGAGTCTCATTAGGTATGTGTCATTGTGAATGAACTCAATGCTTAGGGCACAAAACTCCCTTAAATGAACATGTGGGTCTTTTTTACCCGTATATTTATCATATTTAGGAAAAATGGTATTAAAAGGAAAGGATACCATAACTAAGCTTTTGTCGAATGGAAAAGGACACAAAGCTTCAATAGAAATGGCCTTAGGTTTAGCTACCTTTTTCATGGTATCTATTTGTTCTTGAAAGGCCTTTATTTTCCTAGTCATAGAATTCATGGGATTATCTTTCTCTTGATCTTTCTTAAGTTATTCTATATCAAAATCATGGGGAAGCTTTACTCCCGCTTGAGCTAGGTTTAGGAAAAACTTCTCCCTATCCTTATCTATTAATTTCTCCATGACCTCTAGGAATTTCTGATATTGGGCTGCTCTCTCAACTTTTTCTTCAAGTGTTTCTTTGGGATTATGATTGGCATTGTTGATGTTATGATTATTTCCTCCTGGTTGTTAATTATGGTATGTGGAGTTCCTATCCATTTCTCCAAGTCTTTTGTCAAACAAGTTTGGGAAAATTTCTTCTTGATTAGGACCTTTGAAAAGACTTTGGTATTCTTTTCCTTCATTTGAAACAAGAGTGCTATCTCCTTGTAAAGATACTCTACATGTGTGGGACCACATGGAAATCAACATCCAACAAGGGTTTGATTTGGAATGATCCTTGGTTCAAGAATTGTTGATTTTAAATTGAATAGATTAAAATGTATAAGATGAATTTTCAATGGATATCTCTCTCACTTGTTTATGTATTTCAAACACAACAATCACACATTCACTTGTCTCTTTTTACCCACTTAACATAAAATGTTTGATTTGAAGAAGGTTGTCATGGGTTTTGCACAAAAAGACACTTCAAGAAGCTACCTAGCACAAGATTTGGTTCGTAAACATGGCTCTAAAAGGTGGTCTTGCTATTTTATCAAGGATTTAATATAGATTTCGTTCAAATGGAATTTAAAATTTCATCCCCCAAGTATGTTAAGGGGCTTCCCACATGCACAAAAGTATGATTTGGCGCAATCCAAAAGGACTACTAGAGGAAGTTCAAAAAATTTAAAATCCTTTTGTCACACACCCCATTAAGGATGCATGCATTTTGTTTTATAGTGGGTTGGATTCCCGAAACAAAAGCAAGCATATCCCACTTTGGGTTGTCCCTCTCACTGGCCTCATTAAGGCTTGGGAGGTGAGCCCACTAATGTTCTAGCATGTTAATGTAAAGCAAGGAAATGGAGTTAAGGTCAAGTTTTTGGGAATTTGGCTCACCAAAAGGTGAAGAGCATATCCCTAACTTTTCCTTTAGTTACCAAACACAATAAATAATGTTGTTCAATTTCTTTCACCCACTAACTATAGGGATTTGAGTATTTCTACTCTCTTCCACAAACAAGGGGCTTTGATTTTATGTGCTTGATTCGTCAACCTTTCTTATTAATCAAAAAGTTCAACACCTTTGGCATTTTGATTCACTAAAAGAAGTCAAGAGCATAGGCCTAAATGCTAAACTTTCCAAACAAAGAGAGGTTGTTTTGTAATTACTAGATTTTGAAATGCTCCAATGCCATAATTTAAGGGAAAATATTGACTAGTTTGAGGCTTACCTTTCCTTGTAGCTAACAAAAGTTAGGGGCATTTTTGAGTGATTCTTATCATTTTTATCATTACCTTGTCAATAAATCTCCTTTCCCAATGTGCTTTTCCACCGGCAAGTTAGTCAACACAAACAATCACAATGAGGGAAACCAAATCAAATTTGAAGAAGCAAAGTTTATGTATTGAATCTTAAAAACTTTATTTGCAAATTTTAAGAAAAACCTGAACTAAGGAGTAAAAATCTAATTAAGTGATACGAATTTGGTTTTGTAAGCTTCTACAATTTTAATATAATTCTGATATACCTAGTTTTCTTCTTCTTGTGACTCCTCAAGAACCGCTTTGATATGAGCAAATTTTTCCTTCTTGATCTTCCTAGCCAAAGCCTTGCCTTCGTGATTAAACTTGCTCTTTGGTTTTCTCACCTTTTTGTGATCAGACATCCCACAGAATATAGTAAATCATTTTACCATAGTTAGATTAATTAGATTAATAACTTATGCAAAAGCACTCCTGAAATAGTTAAAAGCGCTATTTTATTGCTTGAAAGTGAAAGTGTTGTTAATTAGATTATAAGTACTGCTTTAAGTTTGTCAAAAAATGTAAAAGCGCACAATTATTTAACAGAAGTGCTACTAAAATGATTAAAGGCGGTAAAAATATAGCAAAAGCACTCAGTAAAATATCAAAAGCGCTTAGTAGTCAGGAAAAATGTGCTATTAATCTGTGCAAAAGCACTACAGAATTGATCGACAAATAAAAGAAAGATCAAAAGTGCCATTGATCAGGGCAAAGGTGCCCAAATTTATCGTAGAAGTGTTGAAATAGTGTTTGAAAGCATCATTTTATTGTGCAAAAGTGCCATTTCACCTGTCAAAAGTATTGTTTCTTGAAAAAGCTGAGAGTTAAAGACATGCAAATTTAACAAAAATGATATGAATCTGATCGTTTAGTAAAGTGAAGCATTCTACCCCACGGTGGGTGCCATTTTGTATACAAGAAATAGTATCTTCATAGAATTAGTATCGACAATAATTGAAATAGAAACTAAATAAACCACAATTAAGAAACTATTTAGCAAATTAATGATCAATTGAGCATCCTATGGCTCTCTATCTAAGGATGTTAATAGGAACTCTCAACAAGCTACCATTAATGACAGTCCTAGAATGAGAATTGATAAGATAAACAAGATAAAGCTAACAATTAGATCAAAGTAAATGCTAATTAAGCTCTTAAATACTTTTCTAGCTATAAAATGCAAGAGGTTTGATGCAATTCTAAGATGCGTGGTTATTAATTATGATGAATTTAGGCCTTCCTTTTATAGATTTTTCCAATGGTAGGGGGTGTAGTGTAGTTGACCATGATTAAACCTTGGTTGAGTCTTTGGTTCCACCCTTTGAAGACAATGCAAAGTTTGTGTCCTCAAAGCTTGGGACAAGTAGACAAGATCAATGGATAAGATTCTCTTTCACTTTAAGTGATTGAGATTCAATTTGGCTTGATCCATGTGAATGCCTTTCCTTAAATCTCATTGGTTGATTGAATTTCCTCCCTTTGTGGTTGTTGAGAGTAATTAAGATTTATTAATTGATTTAATTGATTTATTTTAGCCATGTACCTCTTCAATGGGTTGAATTTGATTTAATCCAAGACTATATAATTATTTGATTTAATTGTACTTTGATTTTATTACATTTGATCAAAATGCTCTCAATTTTGATTTATCTCGAATTAAGACTTGATTTTAATTTTGATTGGCTAATTATGCATTGTGATTCAATTACTTCAATTTTGTCCTAAATTTTCTTTGATTTGACTTGATTTATCATTACATTGTCTTTGTCCATTTTCAGGTGATTATATACTATGTGGAACATATATGCAAGAAAGCAAATCTAGATTCATTTTTTCCTTTAGAGCAGAAATTGAAATGTGATCTATGAAAGCAGGAAATCACTCAAGTAAGACACGCGAGAGGTTCGTTTTAATTTCCAAAATCCAAATTTTATAGAGATGCAACAAAATACCTCAATTCCAAAGCAACGCGCTTAGTAGATTTTACCTTATTTTTATTTTTATTGAGCTTTTCTGTGCAAGCAAGCCACAAACTCTCCAACAAGCAAACAAGAAAACAAGATATGCAACATACATTCAACTTATGCAAACCCTAGGGTTAGATATGAAAATCAATTTTTAGGAGCAATAATAACCAACAAATAATCCAAATGAAAAATCATATCATGCATTGAACCATCTGAAAAATAAGTGCAAGCTAATCATTAAATGTCTTTTTTTTTTTTCAATTTTCATTTTTGACCTAGTCAACATGATTGAACCTATATGACATGAATTTAGATCCCAAACCCTAAATGAAGAAAAGAGACCCCTATTAAAATATAGAGAGATTTTTAAAAATGTAAAAATTTCAAAAAAATATCTTCATTTGTGCCCTAGAGACTCATTTTACCAAAACATGCCAGTTTTTGTAAATTGACTATTTGAGCTATGATATTGCATCCAAATTTAAAACACAAAGAATGGACCCCCTGTAGAATTTAAAGAAATTCCTGAAAATGTAAAAATTTCTAAAAAATATGTTGATTTGGGCCAACAATTAATTTTTTATGAAAAATTAAAAAAATTATAAAAAAATTCATAATACCTTAGAAAATTTTGAATTTTTTACTGAAGCTTCTCTGATATGTCACCAACGTGCAAAAACAATTTCAGACTAAAAATCCAAGCCGTTTGGGAGATATGATCAAATCTTTGAAAATCTAGGGTTTTCATCTCCAAGCAAATTTACACAAGGGGGTTAGCTCCAAAAATAACCAAAACTAGTATGTAAAGGTGGGTTTCCCCATGGTGGGTGTAAAAAATGTGTGCTAAAATGTTGACACACTTCTATGAGTCATTATATCCATGATTTCTCAAGAATGAGGTCTCAAATTGCGACTCATGGTTCTCTATTCATGGAGTGCAAGGGTTTATAATGGAGGCCCTTAGTTTAGACCTAGTTTGTGCCCATGCAAGTACACCATAAAATGAGAGATTCAAAGAGGAAAAGAAAGAGTGCTAGTCTCCATGATCATCAAATATGCATGCAAATAAAAATGGAAGCTATTCTATATGATAACAATGCATGAAAGAAAACTAATCTATGAAAGAAAATACACATTCAAGATTATTCTATGAAATGAAATATGAATCTAATCTAATATGCAAGTGCAAGAGTAATCTAAATGGATTTCCATGGATGCATGAGAGAAGAAGACAAGAAGAAAGAAGTTGCAATGTTCAAGCTCAATTGCTCAAACTCTCTTCCAAAATCGCTCTCCAAACCTGCAGCATAAAAATAACATAAAATCTGGATCTCTAAAATCTGGATGCCTAAATGAGAAGGAGAGGGCTCCTTTTAAAGAGAAATGAATGGTAGAGATTAAGAGGAAAAATTCAAGGGTGGGGAAAAATTATCATTTTGACTTTGGTGCACAAGATTCTCAAGAGGCAAAATCAATGGACATGGTTAAGAGGCAAAAAGATGCATGGAAGAGATTAAGAGGCAAAAGGAGATTCCACTCATCTTGGAAAGTGTGCATTCAATGTGTAGACAAAAGGTCTTTTCTTTTTATTTTAAATTTAGAAATTCCTTTTTCATGTGAACACATAGGATAAGGTGGATTTTATTATTTATTTAAAAGATTTTTTTTATTTAATTAAAAGGGAGCATGTTCTCTTAATTAAATAAAACTTAGGATAAAATGATCAAACCTTAGGAAATATTTGAAATATTTGAATTAATTACGATTTGATTAAGGAAATTGATTTGAATTGAAAATATTGCAAGGTGTTGATTCAGGAAATTGATAAATTGATTCCGTCATTTGATAAATTGAAGAATGGGGGCCCATAGTCTAGGTGACCATTTTAGGGTGCATACAATTAGAAATAGTTATTTGACAAAATCATGCAAAATCAGCTTTATAATTCAAATTAGAAGTTCAGATTACTCCCATCTACTTTTCAACTCACGATCACATGTTGAGTTTAAAAACTTAACAAATTGAATTTAATAGTTGATTTTGAGTTTAACTGCTGTTCTGATTTGTGCATAGATAATTATGAATTATTTAATTCTCCACGTGCTTTATTCTCACTTAACTGATTTATGGGTTAATCAATTATTTAATAAAACTTTATTTAAAATTAAATTATTAAATTTGACAACTTGATTTTAATCAATTAAATAAATTGACTTTGGATAAATAAAATTATATCACTTATCACCAAATAATATTTAAATTAGAAATAATTAGGATAAATTAGGAATATTTAGGAATATTCCCCGATGCAAAATTGTGATAGGATTGATTAGGGTTTCGATAAATTGATGTGCAGATGTGCATTAGGTTAGGACTTTAATATCGATTTCAATCAATTTTGTCGATGTAAGAGGTCAATGGTACTAAAGCCCATTTTGGGGGTATTACATTTTCCCCTCTTTGAATTACTGTGTGAAGCGCAATGGTTCAAAGACTAATCTGTGTTTGATGTTTAGACTCAGTTCTGTGATGGAGAAATTGATCCTAAAAGATTAATCGATTCCATGACAAAAATTGATGGAAAGATTTGAAGATGTTGATCCAAGTCCTGATTTGACCAAGGATCGAGATAATGTTAACAGTACCAACAATGAACCATTGATTATGAAGAAGTGATAAAATGCTTGATTTTGAACCTATGATTATGAGGAATTGACTACCCTGACTCCAGACCTGATTGTCCAAAGGAATCGAAAGGATGCCAAGTCTGAACCCTTCAGTTACAATGAATTAAAGAAATAACACTAATGAACCGATGGTTACGAAGAGCTGATACAATTTACAAGTTTATGAGAGAATACCAAATTGATATGGATTTCGATGAATTTGATATGCCCCAAGCGATGTGCCCCAAGTGATGAGGTCTTTGATGAGTCAGCAACTAGTCGTGGTTGTTGTCTTGATTGTTGAAGAACATTTGATTGACAAATTTGATAAATGATTAATGATATAAAATACCATGCCCCTTCGGGATGAAAATCAAAATCTAGTGAGAAAGCCAATGTGAAATGATTAGAAGCAATGTAATTGATTATAGAAATGGTTGTACATGTCTAGGGATGCATTATGCATCATTTAGGGTTCATGTTGACCAAATTTGACTAGGTTTGACCATGATTTGACCATGGTTGACCAAGTTGAAATTTCAAGAGTTTGATGTTAGATAATCAGTTAAGTTGAATACTAGATTTTTGTGATGTCATGAAGGTTGATTATGCAAGCAGTCAATCGTCCTAGGTCCAAAAATTTTAAATTGCATTTTTTACAACGTAAACAATCTCTGATTTCAATTTTGATCCCGAAAATGGGTTTAGAACATCAACATTATATAGGAAGTGCAATTTTCATGCAAAATGAAGCACTTTGAAAAATTAGGTCAAAACCTATATAAGGCCAAAAGGGGTCATTTTCAATTCATTTCAACTAGTTGACTTTAGAAACCTTATGGAGCCCTTTGAGAGAAAAATGCAAGTTCTAGTGTCTTCACATCATTTTGAGCACTCAAGGTGGTATTAGAGACCCAGACAGTATGAGAGTTCGGTAAGTGGACCTTTGTGCCTCTCTTTGAATTCAATTTAACACATTTTTATTGCTTTTTAGGATTTTTAGCATGTTTTTTCAATTTTTTAAATTTTGGTTCATGAGATGTCATACGACATGTTGTAGCGTGTCGTATGACATTTCAAGGCCATTTCAAATGTCATGTCGGTTGTAGTATAGTGTTGTATGGGAGACACCCATCTCTCATATGACATTTTATCGAGTCCCTGTGTAATGCCCCGCCAAGGAACCCCGGAGAATTTAACCTAAACATGCTACTAAGTTTGCAGAATAATTTTTTTTTATAAGTTAACAATCAACAACATCAAAGTCTTACAATGCAGAAGCAATACAAAGCAATATACAAATCACAGAGATTACAACTCTCAAGTGTTCCTTGACAAAGATTACGTAAGAATTAATTAATTAATTTAGATTAGATATAATTATGAATCCCAAGAATACAACTGAAAGATAAATACAACATCATATAAAAGATAACATAGATACAACTGGTACCATAAGGTATCCATAATAACCTACATCCACTGCACATGTCGCAGGGTATGTAATACAATAACTGAAAACAAGTACAACATGATATCTCTGAATATCTGAAACAATAATACAAGACCACATAGAAAGGAATAATAATAACACATCTCCATCAATGAAGATCACGAAGGAACAATTGCCATAGGGATCATCTAGCACTGGTACACGAACATCAGAATCTCAAATGGTAAAAGAATCACTACCACTCGACCTCGTGAACCTAAATGGTCCACTCCCACCATATTAAGGAGATAACAATAGATCCCACTCAGATAACAAACATCAATAGACAAGCTAAGGAAGAGATCCTAAAAGCTTCTAACTCAAAAGATACAAAAGGACAACAAGGTAAAACATACTCAACCAGAGGCAACCAACACGCATAGGAAACCAAGGATGCATAAAAGAAGTGTTATCACACGAGCCAACTCTAAGGTTATCCTAGTAGTTTCTTCAGACCCCGATGCCCTAGTGACTCTATGTGGTATCAGTAACCCCTCACGTAGACAAGGTACTAACTATGCCATATCCAGTCCATGTAGGTGGCAAGCATCTTCTCACTCCCATCCTAGTCAAAACTCAATCAGGAACTCAGGCATGGGCGAGGCACATAATATCTTATTAGGTTCATTTTAAACTCTCAATGTTATTAATTATCACTTATTAAGCTACTTGTAATAGGATATCCTGGTAGCCACTTCCGGGCTCCGACACCAATTACAAGCCACTTCCTGCTATACACTCAGATAACCTACCCTAGGGTTTTACAAGATTAAGTATAACTTTGAGTTAACACAACTCATATAACTCAATAGCTAGATCCAACATGCAAGACCAGAAATCATCAAAGAACAATCCTACATAGGGTTAGAACAACTCAAACAACCCAACAGAGTATGCAAGGAAAACAATGTGATAACCAAAACACCTGATATACCCGCCTTTGGATTACATCCCCAAAAGTCAACTACATCCCCTAATGAACAAATCAAGACATATTGCCCAAAAGCCACTAAAGTCACAACGATAAACCATGTTTACTAATGAATGCACATGCAAATTTTACTAAATAATAAAATACCAATTAATTAAATAGAACAATCTTTATCATAAAAATTCATAATTGATAATACAAATAATTGCCCAAATAGAAAAGAGCAAAAATTAATTTAAATTATCATTTAATAAACGTACCCATTTAAATAAAACTACCAAGATTGATTTTAAAAATAACATTTTATAACCACACAATAAACAAAAATCCTTTTAATAAACATTAAAAATAAATTTACACAACTAATAATAATTAGATATTAAAATTAATTTACACAACTATTAATAATTAAATATTAAAATTTAATAACTAAGAATTATTTTAAATGCAACTAAAATTAACATTTAAAACAAAATTAAATAATAAATAATTTTTTTTTTAAAAAAAAACAACTTTTAAAAAAAATAGATCACAATTAATAAAAAGGGGGGGACGCATTGTACCATGCGACAGTACCCCTGCAGGTACTGCTGCATGGTAGGCCCCACGGGAATTGACGTGCGACATTACCCTTGGGTACTACCGCACGATAGCCTCGCAAGGGAGACTGTCATGCGATAATACCCTCGGGTACTGCCGCATGGCAACCTTTCCAGGGGTGCCATGAGGGGGTTTTGGGGGATTTAATGCCCCCTCCAAACCTTCATTAAAATTAATTATATTTTTTTTTCAAAACAATATTTTTTTTAATATATATTTTTCATACAAAACTTTTTCCAAAATAAAGTTTTTAATTAAAACTTTTAATTTTCATTTTTTTTAATTTAAAAAAAAAACAAAAGATAAATTATATAAATATATACATATATTTTTTAATATATGTATATAAACATATATTTATCTATTCTCTAATAACAACAACCTGGTAACACGACAAGCTGGATTTTAAACTTAAAATCTGAAATAACAATAGCTTCCATTTAACCGATTTCATCATTACCAGATCTAGGGTTTTTTAGATAACCCATTTTCCATAAAGTTCAAAAAGCAACCATTTAACAGAATTATCCAAATTGCAAATTCTAATGAGGACATTCTAAAATACGAAATTAAAGAATGCATGTAGAAGAATTTCTATAAGACTAATTCCAAAATAAAGAGAGAATTCATAGAATAAAATTCTAGACAAGATAAACAATAGGCACGAAGAAGACAGTCATTTTAAATTGCTAAAACATAAATTTCCAGAATGATCGTATCCTACCTCAAAAACAACAGCAAAGAGTAAAACTGACGAAGACCAGAATCGAAGGAATCCCAAGCTACCAACCAATTTCTCAACAAAATCCAACCTTTTCCAAAAATCCCTCTCCAAACCTGTGTGTAATTGAATAATGGCTAAACCCTCAACACATAAAGGAATTACCTTCCACATGCAAAAATTCAAACTCGACTCCAAGAGAGCTTTGCATGAAAATAAACTCTAATCTTCAGTTCAATTTCAGTTGAACTAGAGTCTCTTCTTCACTTTGCCTTTTGTTGAAAGCAAATAACCAAACTTTAACTAATATTATTAATTTAATTTCATTCAATTATGAATGTGCAACTTAATGCATTTAAATAATTAAAATTTAGAACATCTAGTTTAACATGATTACCACATGCTAAAATAACCCTTAAATTAGCTAATGCATTTTAATTGAAAAAGGGATACATTTACAATTACATAATTCTAATGTGCATATAATTAATTTCTATTAATTAATTGTTTCCACTATACAATAAAAATAATAATTAAACTAAATAATTACATTTATTTAATTTCCAATTAAATAATATCCCACGACTAAAAATAGAATGATCTAAATATAGAAATCACACCCATCACCACAAATCAAAAGAAAGAAAAAGACCTAAGGACCCACATTCATACTCAAGGACAAGGGTAAAAACTCATGCTAATTGGATGAGTTTAGAAGGATATGAAACACATAATCTTGTCCATTATTTCAGGACAATATTATGGCTTAGGTTAGGATTTGGAACTAAATATTATCTCCCCTCTTTTACCATTGAGACTAGCGATAGGGCACGCTCATCCTAACAATTCAGGGAAGTTGATGCCCGGTACCTACAAACCTACATAAGAGACAAGCATGTACATACATGTATAGAGATATAATAGACAATGGTGGGGATCGGCCGATCGTGTGGATCTCGCAAGCAAGTAACTACGACTTCGTCCCTCAACCATATCAAGCACATCAAGCCGAAATATAAAAGCATACATGAACACCATACACATGCAAGAATGGGGTAAGTATAATCATCATTATAAATAACATTTTGAAACAAGTATAACATCATCATAAGTAACAACATATAACTGAGTCAATATAATCATCATAAACCTCCATTTATTAAAGATTCACCATGAAGTGACATACATCTAAAATCATAATAAAACTAAAATATCAAAGCACACATACAAGTGGCCTAAAAGAGTTTGGCAAGAATAATAGAAAATTAAACTATGGAGGGGTACTACACCCTGAATTGTCGTGCGGGGACATGTAGAATGTCGTATACCCATCAAATGTCGTATGGGTAGCTGTATATTGTCGTACGACAATTGGCACTATTTTTTTTTTGTTTTTTGTTTTTTGTATTTTTCATCTTTTCAATTTTTTTTGTTGATTCATCAAGGTGCCAATTGCTAGGATTTCACCAGGATGATCATTTTTTTTAGGACTTTTTCTGATTTTTATACATTTTTCAGGATATTCTCACAAACTAAATGTCTCAGGCATAGAATTTCTTTAGATGGAGAATGTTGATTGGTTCTCAGAGCTGCTCTCCTTCAGTCATTGAGAGTTGATAGGCTCCAAAGCCAAAAGTAGCAATGATAACAAAGGAACCCAACCAGTTGGGTTCAAACTTCCCCTTATGTTCTCAATGGGATTGATTTTTAGTATTTTCTCTCAAGACTAGATCACCAACCTGAAATTTTTTATGTCTAACTTTTTTGTTGTAGCCTCTAGAAATTATTTTCTGATATACTCTGAGATGATCATACGCGACTTGCCTGCACTCATCTAGTAGTTCAAGATCTTGTAACCTAACACTTCGTAATCATCATCGGTTACTAGACCATGCATTATGATTCTTAGTGATGGGATTTCAACCTCTATAGGTAGTACCGCTTCAGCCCCATATACTAAAGCAAAAGGAGTAGCCCTAGTGGGTGTTCTGATACGCGTTCTGTAGGCCCAAAGAGCTGGATTTATCATCAGGTGCCAATCTCTTCCTATCTTGTTGACTGTATGGTGTATGATTTTCAATAAGTTCTTGTTGGATGCTTCAGCTTGTCCATTCCCTTGTGGATAGTAAATGGATGACCAATGTTGAGTGATCTTGAATTTATAGCATAAGGAATCTAGGTCCTTGTTCTTGAATTGGCCGCCATTGTCTATGATGATGGAGTGTAGTATACCATACCGACAAATTATGTAGTTCAGAATGAACATTGAGATCCATTTTTCAGTTGCTTGTGTCAATAGAACTGCTTCAACCCATTTTGTGAAGTAATATGTTGTTGTGATGATATGAGTATGACCATTTGACAAATGTGGATAGATAGCCCCTATGAGGTCAAATGCCCATTGTTGAAAAGGCCATTGTGATGTAAAGGGAATCAAATCTCTCCCTGGTGCGTGAATCAAGTTACCATGTACCTGGCATTTTTTATAATTCTTAGCATATTTCATGGCCTCTTTTTCCATGTCTGGCCACTAGTACCCTTCCCTAATGAGTTTTTGAGCTAGTGTCAAACCATTGGAATGTGATCCAAAAATACCTTCATGGACTTCCTCTAATGTGCATTGTGACTCGTAACATTCTAAACACTTAAGAAGTGTACCATCCATACTTCATTTGTATAAATCATTACCAATGATGACATACCATGATGCATTTCAGATAAGGTAGCATTTTTCATGATGGTTAAAGGTATCAAGAATGATTTGGTCGTGAAGGTAGGAGTATATGATTTTGTAGTGGGAGGAATCATGACCAACAATGGTGTAGATCATGCAGGTTTCTGGACAATCATAGGTGGGGAATAACAATGCTTCCACTAGGAACTTGTAGCATAGCTCATGTTTGGATTGTTGTAATAAAGATGATAGCGTTTCCATAGTGTCAACAACCTTGTTCTCCATTCTAGGTATTTGTTCAAATGTGACTGAAATGAAGTACTTCTTTAGATAATCTACCATGCATTTGTATGGAATGAGTTTTTCATCTTTTGTTTGATACACATTATTGACTTGGTGTATGACTAGTTGTGAGTCTCCATGAATGTGCAATTCTATTACTCTCCATTCAATTGCTATCTTCATGCCATTTAGAAAAGATTCATATTCAATTATGTTTTTGGTACAAGGGAACTTGATCCTAAATGCTTTTGGAATGGAGTAACTCTCTGGTGTTATTAATAATATGCCAGCTCCAGATCCATTTTGTGTATAGGATCCATCAAAGAATAAACACCATGTTTTGGAGGATATGTGCATGATAGAAGAATCAAGAAATTCCATCTGTAGTGGTTGGTCATCAAACATTGGAGGGTTTTCTAGTTGATCTGTGATAACTTGTCCTTTGATAGATTTTCTTTCAACATATTCAATGTCAAACTTGCTTAGTAGCATTACCCATTTTGCCAATCTACCTGTGAGGGCAGCTTTGCTCAATAAGTACTTTAATGGATCAATCTTTTCTATCAAATGTGTAGTATGAGCTAACATGTAGTGTCTTAGATTTTGTGATGCAAAGATAATAGCTAAACACACTTTCTCTATCATGGAATATTTCTTCCCATAAGCCACCAATGTTCTGCTAATATATTAGATAGCTCGTTCCTTCTTGTTTTCATCATGTTGCGCTAGTAATACCCCTAGTGATGTATCTCTAGAAGAGGAATACAATATTAATGGCTTCCCTTGAATAGGAGGTATGAAAATTGGTGGATATGAAGCATCTGATTGATTTCACCCTTCCTTGTAAGGTCTGCATTTGACTGATGTTCTTAGGAGGTTGCATCTCCATGATTTCTTTAACTTTTGTTGGATCTACTTCAATACCTTTCTTTGAAACAATGTACCCTAGAAGCTTTCTTGAAGTGACACCAAAGATGCATTTCTTAGGATTTAGTTTGAGACTACATTTTTCCATTCTATCCAGTATTGTACCCAAATCAGCTGGGTGTTCAGATCATTCCATTGATTTAGCCAAGGTGTCATCAACATAGTCTTCCATGTTTTTATGCATCATGTCATGAAAGATAGACATCATTGCTCTTTGATATGTAGCACCGATGTTTTTAAGACCAAATGACATTACATTCCAGCAGAAAGTACCCCATGCACAAGTAAAAGCTATCTTTTCTTGATCTTCTAGAGCTATCTTGATTTGATTGTATCTAGAGAAACCATCCATTAAAGAGTACATTTCAAAGCCCGCAGTCATGTCCACTATCATATTGATGTTTGGTAGTGGAAAATCATCCTTAGGGAATGCTTTGTTTACATCTCTAAAGTCTGTGCATACTCTGATAGATTTATCTAGTTCTGATACTGGAACTATGTTTGAGATCCACTCTACATAATCTATGACTTAGATAAATCTGGCTTTTAGCAGTTTCTCTAGCTCAGCTTTGACAAGGAGTGCTACATGAGGATGCATTTTATGCAACTTTTTCTTGATTGGTTTAACTCTTGGAGCTATAGAAAGATGATGCATGATGAGATTAGGATCTAATCCTGGCATATCTGAATACTTCCATGCAAATTTGATCTTCTTCTCTATTAAGAATGTTGTGAATGCATGTTTCTCCTCTTTTGATAGAGATTGTGCTACATGAATCAATGGTGGTTCCTGTGTTGTGCCCAGATTGATAGGTTGAGTTGGTTCTATCAAAACTGGAGATCTATCATGTAAATGACTTGGAAGGACATCAAATATCTCATCCTTAGGCACCTCAGAGAGAATATCACCTTCAGATACATTTTTTGTTTTTACTATTTTAGGTTCTGACACTGCCACATAGTGGTTTTCACCCTCAAAACTCTTTTTCTTTTTTCTTTCATTTTTTTGATTGAGATGTTTGATATTTGACTCCATCATGATAATGCTAGGTTCACTGATGGAAGTCATCATGGGTTATATTGTGTTTAGATATCATGTGAGAGTGTAGTCTATCTAGAAAATATGGATGTCTCAGCTTGGATCATTAGATGTTTGGTCAATAAGCTCAAGATGTTGGATAGTAAGCATAGGAAAGGATTGACTGATAGTATTCACACATACAGTGTTGTCATCATTGGTTGTGATATGACTCTCAAATTCAAGGATGATATTACTACTCATAATGTTCAGTTCGTTAAGCATCTCAACATCATCATTAGATCCTACATTAGTGATCAGTGAATCAGACTCACGAGGTCTGTCATTTCATTCTAGAATCATTTCAGACATAGGTGCATATTGGTGAATGACATCTATGTGTTTTTCTATTATAAGATCATATTCTTCTAGGACAATTCCCCATTCACAATCATTTGATTCCTCATCTAGATCCCTAGGAAAGTCAAGAATATGTGTAAAATCAAGATGAATACCCCAAGCAAGGTGTCCTTCAGAGTCTGAGTGGAATTCATATTCATGGGAATCTATCTCAAAGTCAGTGGAGTGTCCCAAATGTTTAGCTATTGTGAGAGGTATACCCTCTTCTTGTTGTTTGTTTCAAGATCAGTTGGTTCTTGTGTTGCGACTGTCTCTTGTTCAGTAGTAGGTTCTTGTGTGTCTACCACATTAATTCTTTTAGGTTCCTTTTCATTTTCAAGAAGATCTAAGATATGTTGAGGTATACGTTCATAAGTAAAAACATCAGTTGTTTTTGAATCATCACTATCTGAGTGTTGTGTTTCTTCTTTTAACTGAGTATTTGTTTCTAGTTCTATCTATTCTAGGACATGTGTAGAGATTCCACTGATATAGAAAGGTTTCTTATGATAACCTATGCCGGTTGTGTTAGGAATGGGAACACCGAGAGGGGGGGGGGTGAATCAGTGTTCACTGTATTTTATCTTTTTACTTATTCTTTAAGCTTAACTTAAATGCTTAAGTACTAAAATGAACATCCACATAAACATGAAACATGAAATCAACACATAACACCAATATGGTTATGAGGAAACCCAAATAGGTAAAAACCCCAGTGGGAATTGACACCCACTAATATTTTGTACTAGTGTTTTATGATCCTTGTTAGAAGATCCTTAACCCTGTTAGGAGTTTCTTTACAATGCATTAAGTATAGTAGACCTTGTCAAGGGTCAGACCCTGTTAGGAGTCTTTTATAATAGTCCCTATTAGGGGAGTGTACGCATTTTCCTAGAGCTCACTGCTCAAGTGGTGAAGGCTACAACCTTCTGATCTTAGATACACACTATATTTGCTGGATGAACTATCACTGTGACACTACTTGTCAGATTAGTTCATTTAATGCGCTGATGCTTTAACCTCTTGAAAAGATCTAATACATCTTATAGTCTCTTCACACACTTCTTCTCTACTTATCACAACTCTCTATCAACATCCATACCAATTAAAATGGGCGCATCTCATATTTATATGCGCATACAAAATAAACAACTAGGTCGGCCCTTAAACCTATTACATATAATGCTTCCAATTGAATTGGCTCAAGCATGTTTACAAAAAAACATATATACATGTTAGAAACCTAATTATAATAGGTGCATAGCCTTTACATCATTAGAATATAGCTGCAACTCAAAATGCTAACAGTCGGCTGCTTACTATGTTCTTCTCTGGCACACACTGGTTGTGTAACTTCAATGGTCTGTATCTTTCTCATACTTGCAAATCTAATCATGCACTCATAGAATAATCATGAATATAGTCTAAAAAACTTATCTTCTAGGGAATATACCATAAATCGATCATACGCATGTGCGCTGATGCTCTGAGCTTCCAGAACTCTGTACACTGTCCAGTCTTCAACACTTAGCTAGTTTCTGATCTTCCCATCAAGTGCACTAACTTCAAATTGCTATATGACTTTGTTGCCATAATGACAACACTATACTAATTTATATACATTAGTATAGACAACTTTCCAACAATCTCCCCCTTTTTCATTGATGGCAACAAAGGAATATGGCCAAGTTGCTAATTGTCCTTAATATAAAAAACTTTTGTCTTATATCTCCCTATTCATAATTTTCTATCTTATATCTCCTTATACATATCTATAACTTATTCTATACATAATCCCCCTTTGACATTAATGAAAAAGGTGTGTCAAAACTATATCTACAAAAACTTACCGTGATAAAACATCCGGATATGCAATCTGCAAATTTTGGATCCCCTTCTTCCAAAATGTGATCCCCGAATTTACAATCTGTAGATGGGCGCATAAAGCATACTATAGCTTGTCTATCTTCTCCAGATTAGTGCTAGGACCTTTATCATATTTCACCATGGTGGCATCGATCTCCTTGATATTCTGATTTAGTATGTCTAATGAGGGCGCAAGAGCATTCCTTAGCTGAGTTTGCTTAGCCCTTATCTTGATCATCTGTTTTTCTACCTTCTCAATCTTGTCTAATTGTCCTTGGTAGACATTGTTGCACATGTTCACATCAACAGATGGATCTTCTATTGATTTCCTTATGTTGTCTATCATGATTTCTACCTCTCGTACCTTTTTGTACAGATCACCAGTTAACTTGTCTTGGTTCATACATTTAGCAATGATCTTTCTTCCCTTTGTTGCAAACTCCTTCAAGGATGCTTGACCAACCTTTAGTGAGCTTAGGTTAAGTGCATAGTTTCTAACCAATTCCTTGAGCCTTTTCTTCATATACTTCTCCTCTACAACTAAGGATGCAAATTCTTCTAGGTTAGATAAGTTTCCCTTGAAATGTGAAATTAGTGAACTGACATCATCAACTGAGTGTACTTTGGACACTTTCTTGTCTACAGGTAACAAGTTGTTTAAGATGCTCACTGACTCTACAAGGAGGGTATTCCTCATCACTTGTTTCCCCTTGGCCTTCTCCATGGCTAAGATATTGAACTTAATTAGGTCTTTTTCTCCCCATGAATCCAAACTAGTTGTGTCAGGTGACAAACTTGACAACAATGTTGTTGAGGGAGTGATGGGAGTGCTATCCACCACTTCTTGTTTTACCTTGATTGATGTTTCATCTTTTTGTTCACTTCCTTTTACATCTTCTTCTTCTTCTTCTTTTCAACTTCTTATTCTTTTTCTCCTTTTTTCTTTTCTTCCATCGTTTCTTCTTCTTTCTCATTTGTTATATCCTTAATCAATATTTCTTCTTGATGAGTAGGAGGAGTGTTACTGCATAAGATTTCGGCTTCTTGTGTGCTCACAAAAGCTTCTTCAAACTTATCCAACTTAGTGTCAGTGGCCACCATGGCTATCTCTACATTATCAATGATAATGGTGCTATCCTTTAGGACTTGTCACTAATGCATTGGTGGGCTCTGCCACCTTGGCTTGTTCATGAATACTTTCTTGAATGCCTTCTCTATTTCCTTAGCAACAAGATCATAGTTCTTGTCCATAATGTGAAAAGTCCTTGACTTGGTTCTAAGATGTGGCTTTACTAAGTCTAACAACAAAGACTTTTCCTCTAGAGAACATACAGGAAGGGTATCATCTAGAATCTTTTCCCTTATCCATAGATCTTCTTCAGTAGCCTGTCTCTTTTGGAATTCTAAGGTGTTCCACACATTATCAGGGATCATAGTCTTAAGTTTTAAGACTGTCTTCTTGAACTTCAGCATGTGTTTGCGTATCATACCATGTATCTTAGATTTGTCTATCTCACTATATTTTTCATAAAACTTTCCTACTTGATCAATTCTTCCCTCATCAATTATTCTTGCACTTAGCATACTGAGACTAGGTTTGAAACTTACTTCAGGAGGTGCTTGTGAGTTCTTTTTGTTCCTTGTTAATATTGAGGATGGATGACCAATGTTGATCTCTTTCTTCCTCTTTGGCATTGCCTTATACTCAGGAGGAGTAGTAAGGTCAATGGTTTCTTTGGGCGCAAAAGGAGTAACATTAGTTTTACCCTTCTTTTCATCAGATTTTTCTATCTTCACCTTCTTCAACTTAGGATCATTTGATTCTGCCTTTGTTGCATCTGTGCTCTCTAATTCCAAAGCAATCTTTGGTTCCATTGCTTTGTCTAGGTCTTCTTGAGACACTCCATGAATTCTCAAGATCTCAAAGGTAACCTTGGCAACCTTCATCTTTGTTGATGCGCTGTTCAATTTAGCATCTATATCTCTTGTCTTCTCCTCATAGGTTCCCCATCTTGGCTCATTTGGGTCTTTGGGTGCTGACAATAGAACTTGAGCATAGGCCTCGAGAATATGCTCTTCCACTTCATATCCTAGTGGATGAATCCAATTTTTTCTTGGTTCAATTGCCTCCATGCATGTTGTGTCTATCTCAACCATAAAACAAATAGTATCCTTGTATTTCTCAAAAATGTTCTCTGGTATCCTGTACCTCATCTGCATTTTGATCCTGAATGTCTTCAACTCTAGTGTCATGTAGTCTCTTAGAGTGCTCTCAGTAGATGCCTTGAAGGATATCTGTGGCATAGTGATAATAGTCTTGTCAAGGTATAAGTCTGATACCTTTCCAACAATATGGAAGTACATATAAATTATCAAAGACCAAAATCTAAATATCTTTGTCTTATCATGCTTGATTGCCTTTATGTTGTCAATTAGTTGTGTGTGCAATATTTCACATATGTTGAACTCTCCATTCTCATTTACAATTCTTATGGCTACAAGAATTATGGCCACATACACACTGTTTACCCTGTTGGTGTGTTGAAACCTGTATCCAAGTATCATAGACATCAATTTGATGTCATCTTGCTCAATAGGTTTGATAGTCATACTGCACCTATCACTTCTTGATTTGCAAGTCTGTTCAACAATCTTCCTCACATCTTTTCCCACTGGAAGGATGGTGCCTATCCTTGGGAGGCCTGTCATCTCATGAATTAGGTCACCAGTAATTTTGACTAGCACTTCACCTATCCAAAATAGGTCATCATGAATCTTGCTCAGAAGAATTTTGATCCATTTTGGTTCATAGAACTCATATGTCATAGCATACTTCACTATAGGGTGATTATTCCACCGCGCATACTCATCCATGAAGGTTTTGTCTAGTTTTAACATAGTTTCCATGTGTGCCCTTAATATGTCTAATCCTACTAGTTCTTTCTTACAGTAGATGTATGCCCTAATGTCCTTGACATGCATAACACCCATAGGCATGTAGGAGAATGCCCCTTCTAGGTCATCTAGTGTAGATTTAAATGGATGCCTCTTAAACACATATATTTTCTACTCTACAACATCAAATACTATAGGAGTAGCCATCACTTACTTGTATAATGCTTCTTCAAAGGTTTCCAAGAGATTTTGAACTGGCATGACAAACTAGGGTTTCTGTAACTGATCAATTGCACAAGTCACTTGATGAATCAAATTGTAATGTTTCTCAATCAACTACTAGGGCTCTTCTTCTCTCCAAACGCTCTCAATTCGAATGCAATGAGAGATCTTCTAACTTTTGTGTACTTTAAAGTAGAATTTTTTTCATTAATGCTTGTTGCGTGAACCAGGCTGTCACTTGGAAATTTCTAACTTTCATTCTATAAACAATTAGCTAGTGCGCTCTTGCACGAAGGTTTCTCTAGTCTCCAAAAGCTTAAGTCCAAAGATGCATACTCAGAGAGTGAGTATACCAGCCAAGTAGGGGTCTAGAGCTAAATTAGCTCCCCCTATGACCCTGAGGGCCATTCATCCAGATGTAGAGGGTGCATCCATTATGGAAGCGTCCAATACATACTCATCAACCTTGACCTTCTTTTCTTCTGACCAAATCAAGCTTGCATCCTCTGAAGCTTTCAAAAAATTGACTTCTCATTCAGGATCCAATACTGGTTGTTTGATCTTTTTAGGGCTTTCCTGACCTTGTGTCCTTGATTTACAAAACTTTGAGATGTGTCCAGCTTTGTTACAAGAGTGACAAATGACTGGAGGCCTTATATTCCTCGGCACATTGACATGGGTCACCATTTTACATTGTCTAGCTGAGTGACCATTATAGTTACATATCTGACATGTAACATTCTAAGAACTTCTTACATTTGATTGATTCTGATTTCTCTGATCATGCTGAGTCTTTTTCTTTTTACTTGTCTTGCAATTCATAGCTCTATGACCAAATTTATTGCATGAATAACAGTAACCATTAAAAGGTCTTACCTCAGTACAGTTTCTTTCTATGTGTCCATGCTTGTTACATGCATAACAAGTGTGGTTTACTAGCTTGCACTCATTCTTAGGTGGTTCAATATGATCCTTATTCTAACTTCCAGTCTCCTTAGTATCTAAGGTGCCTTTGGGTGCTTTCATTCTTGCTCTCATGTCATCAATCTGATTTTGTGCTTCATTGTATCCAATGCGACTAGTATCTCCTTTAGCTCTTCTTGCATACAACTGAGATTCTATCAAATTAGAACTAGTGTGTAATTTATCAATGTGATTCTTAGCATTTTTTAATTCAGATTCCAAGCTTTCTTTTTTGTTTCTTAGCTCTAATATTTCCATGTTTGGTTGCCTCAATTCTTCATTTAGTTGAAGGTTCTCTTTGACCTTTTCATCATAGACTTCCTGATTATTAGTCATCTTATCATCAAATTATTCAATTTGTTCTTTTAATGATGTATTTTCTTCATTCAGCTTCTTGACCATTGTCCCTAGATCACTGGTAGAGCATTCTTTCAAATCCTTCCTTAGCCTTTTGATGACTAATTGAGCATCACTGAGTTTTTCCATTAGTTCTTCAGTTTCTCTTTCAGATTTGTCCAGGTCTTCAAGAGAAGCTTCAAGATTTCTTTTCAAATGTTTCATTTCTACTTTTTCTATGATCTCCTCAATTGGCTAAACTTCTTTGTTGAGGACCAAAGCTCTGATACCAATTTTTAGGAATGGGAACACTAAGAGGGGGGGTGAATTAGTGTTCATTGTATTTTATCTTTTTACTTATTCTTTAAACTTAACTTAAATGCTTAAGTACAAAAATGAACATCCACATAAACATGAAACATGAAATCAACACATAACACCAATATGGTTACGGGGAAACCCAAATAGGTAAAAACCCCGGTGGGAATTGACACCCACTAATATTCTGTACTAGTGTTTTATGATCCTTGTTAGAAGATCCTTAACCCTATTAGGAGTTGCTTTACAATGCATTAAGTACAATATACCTTGTTAAGGTTTGGACCCTATTAGGAGTCTTTTACAATAGTCCCTATTATGGGAATGGACGCACTATCCTAGAGCTTACTGCTCAAGTGGTGAAGGCTACAACCTTTTGATCTCATATACACACTATATCTGCTGGATGAACTGTCACTATGACACTGCTTGTCAGATCAGTTCCTTTGATGTGTTGATGCTTTAACCTCTTAAAAAGCTCTAATACATCTTATAGTCTCTTCACATACTTTTGGTCTTCTTATCAAAACTCTCTATCAACATCCATACCAATTACAATGGGCGCATCTCATATTTATATGTGCATACAAAATAAACAACTAGGTCGACCTTTAAACCTATTACATACAACGCTTCCAATTGAATTGGCTCAAGTGTGTTTACAAAAAAACATATATACATGTTGGCAACCTAATTACAATAGGCACATAGCCTTTACATCATTATAATATAACTGCAATTGAAAATGCTAACAGTTGGTTGCTTACTCTATTCTTCTCTGGCACACACTGGATGTGTAACTTCAACGGTTTGTATTTTTCTCATACTTGCATATCTGATCATGTGCTCATAGACTAAGCATAAGTATAGTCTAACCAACTTATCTTCTAGGGCACATACCATAACTTGGTCATGTGCATGTGTGTTGATGCTCTGAGCTTCTGGAACTCTGTACACTGTCCAGTCTTCAACAGAGCTGATTTTTGATCTTCCCATCAAGTGCGCTAACTTCAAACTGCTATATGACTTTGTTGCCATAATAAAAACACTATACTAAGTCATATACATTAGTATAGCCAACTTTCCAATAGGTTGTATCTTTGGTTTTCCTTCCACAGTGTTCAATTGGTTTGATGATGCCTTTGCCTCTTGTTCCTATAGGTCCTTTCCCAACGTATCCTATTTTAGACATTAGCTTGTGACCTGGTCCATATGATTTTGCAAGAATCTTAGGTATTTTAGAGTTACATTTTTTAACTATTTTTTATTGAGACTCATCTTTGTATAACCAAGCTAATATAGCCTCTTCCTCATCTGATTCTTTCTTGGATACCCACTCTGTGATGAAACTCCCATCAAAGATAACTAGAGGTTCTTTGGATGTAGGTCTTACTTTCTCTTAAGGTTATCTGTAAGACTTAGGTGAAAGTGGGAGAGACGTGAGAGATAATACTGGTTCCATTTTGTATTCTCCCATTCATGTATCTTTGATCTTTACTCCTTTTTATAGGTCTTCCATTTTAGATGTAGATGCTATGTCTATTTGTTTGGTTGAAGACTACCTGTTATGTGGGACAAGTTTATTTGCACTTTCTTTCAAAGCATTGCAAGATGCTGATGTGTCTACAGGTATAGTGACCTCTACTCTATAATAGGGAAATTTGACACATTGGTGGTACATTAATGGAATAGCTTGCATCTCGTGAATCCAGGTCCTTCCTAGAAGAATATTATAGGCCAATGGGAGATATAGTACTTGACAGGTGATGTCTCTAATGATAGGTCCTATTCTGATAGGTAGGACAATGACTCCTTTGGAATTCCTTTCTTGTTCATTATATTCTTTTATGGTGATTTTATTTTTAGGATAAATAACATCTTATGAAAATCCCAGCCGTGTAACCAGTTTATAGGAATAGATATTCCAACTAGCACCTCCATGTATTAACACACGTTTGACATGGCAATTTTGGATTAGGACTTCAATATGCAAGGGCTGGTTATGTGGATGACTCAGTGAGTTGTCATAGTCCTTTGAAAAGGATATGTATTGAGGGGATGTCAAGTGACCCACCATTTTTTGGAATCTTTCAAGATCAAGATCTTCAAGAACATTAGATCCAATGAGAGATTTGTCTAGAATTGCACGATGAGTAGGAGAAATCCGCAATAACTCAAATGTAGAGATTTTGGCATTGGTGTGTTGCATTTTTTGATGATATTATATGATACCACTTTGGACTCTTTAGAATTTTAAGGTTTGAAAGTAGTCCTTTGTTTAGATGCAGATGCAAGATTGAATGGTACCTTCTGGGCATTTGATGAGCATGAGTTTTGTCCTTGGAGAGTTATCTAAGCTTGAGATCATGTGACTGCATTAGCTATCTTGTTATCTCTATCCTTTTTGACAATGGTGATGACATTGCAGTGTTCAGATAGGCATGGTTCTACCATGTTGATGACATCATTATTTCTAGAGTAAGTGTAATTGACTTTAGCACCCATGTTCAATTTAGAAGATGAATCTCCTTTAGTGTTCTTCAGAAAAGGTTCCGTGAATGTTGTATGATTGGTATGTTGGAAACTACAATTAAAGAAATTGTTGTATTTTCATTGATGTCAAACCTTAACTGGTAAAACTATTTCTACTTAAGAAAGTACTATATCTATTTGATTGTTGCTAAGGGGATAGGCAAGGTTGGTAACAATAGCACCTAAGGAAAGGTTGAGTTATCTTGATAATTCAATGAGTACTTGATTATGTGGCACAATGATAAGACAATGTATTTTTCATCTAAGTAAGAATGAAGACTAAACTAGTAGTCTTAATCGAGAAAAAGTGAAGAAATCTAGTTTAAGCTGAGTGTTGTTAGTGTCAACCGAGCTAGTCTATGCCGAGTAAGTTTAGTGTTGAGCGAACACCAGTTAATTGTCGAGGAAGACAGTATTAGCTGAGGAAATAGTTTATGTGGTGACCAAGCTTTCTAGTGAAGACCGAGAAGTTGAACACAGTATTAAATGCATCAGTATTTTGCATTTGAGGAAGAATTCAGATTTCCAGCTGACATCGTTGAATTCTTGGATTGTGTAAAATGTGTTGACTTTATTTATTGATTGTATGAAACCATTTAATGCACTATAAAACATTTTATTGTAAATCTATTAAGAGATTCAAGATATTTCTAGAAGGATAGTCGGAGAACATAATGTAGGATGGATTCAATGGATCTGACCTAACCCTAAGATCTACGAAGGAGATTAAGTGGAAAAAGATGTATTGACCTAATAGAGGAACTATTAAGGAAAACTAAGATAGAGGTTGTAAGAGAGGTGAATGCTGGAAGTATTGTTGATGTTATTGATGGTCTAAGCAGAGAAGGCTAAAGCAGAAGTGTTGTGATTGCTTGAAGAGAGTTTTGAGTAGATCAGTGATGGAGATGGTAAAGGTTCATAGTCAGTAAGCCAACATATGTGTACAGAATTGGATCTGATATTTGCAAAGTGAGTTTTATGTTTTTCAGATCAATATTACTACTACTTTCTAACCATTGTAATAGTCAAAATCCTTTTAATAGAGGTTGACCTAACAGTCATAGGTATAAATCCTTTGAACAAGGTTGCATTCTAATGGAGTGTATGTAAGTCCTATAACAAGGTGCACTTTTAACAAAGTGGTTTAAATCCTTTAACCAGGTCACACCTGATAGTGTGTTTGTAACCTTTGATATGGTTGGATTTTCACCGAGCTCACTTCAGAAGAGTGAACATAATAGTAACATGTTACAAAGTGGTTTTTCCCTAATTGGGTTTCCATTATAAATCCTGGTGTTGATACTTGTGTGAATGTGTTGGTTTGAACATTTCTGTGTTTTACAAGTTAGATGCTATTGGATAAGTGGACTGCACTGTTATATGTTTATGTTATGCAATCAGTAATGACCGAGTAGCTGTTTGTTATTAGATCTGATTTGTTGAAGAGTTTTAAAGTTTGTTTTTATACATTTGGACCCGAGAACAACTGATTCACCCCCCCCCCTCTCTGTTATTCTAAAACATATTAACAATTGGTATCAGAGCTGTTGGTGCTTATAGAGAACAAGTTTGAAGGTACTTGAAGCAAATGATCAGGATGTATAAGGAGGTACCAAAGCTGAATAAGGAGAACTTCTATGCATGGAAAAGCTTGATGAAGCTGCATCTAGCCGATATTGGTGATTCTACAAAGTATTATATTGAACATGACTATGTCACACATGTTGCACCTCTGACTGCTGAGGAAATGAAAGCTAAACAAGAGCACAACCAAGCAATGTTGGAAATTGCATCTGCCCTAAGTTATCCAGAATTTGAAGACATCAAAGACTACAACAATGTAAATAAAATGTGGGACACCCTTGCAAACATCTATGGTGGTGACATAAATTTGTTGAGAGAAAAAGCTGAGAGCCTAACAGGTAAATTTGATGAAATGAGAATGCAAGAAGGTGAGAATATTGCACAATATTGTGGTAGAATAAAAGTTGTAAATGCTATTAGAGGAGCAAATAGAACTATTGAGGATGAAACTATAATAGGAAAAGTATTGAGAACTCTACGTCCTATCTATGCAATCAAAATTTTTGCAATTCAGGAATCTAGATGTAACTCTACTAATGCTCTTACTTTGGAAAGTTTGGTTGGTAAGCTTACTGCTTTTGAACTTTCTAACTATGACAACTTCACTGTTGGTAATATTGAATCTGATTTTAAGTCACAAATGGTTCTGAGTAAGTCAAAGAAGGAAAAAGAAAGATGCATCAGTGAAAGTGAAAGTGAAAGTGACACATATGGTGAAGAACTTGAGGATCTAGAAGCTCTTATGGCTAGAAGATTGAAAAGGAGAAAGGGAAGGTACAAAGGTAAAATCCCTATTATATGTTTTTCATGTAATAAAGTTGGTCATATAGCTGCTAGATGTCCTGACCAGGATAATAAGGATGAAGAAAGAGACAACAAGCATAAAGACAAAAGAGTAGATAGAGGTTACCGAAGATACAAGGACCATAAAGTAAAAGGTAAGAAATCTTGTTACATTGCCAAAGAAGAGATTGACACTGATAGTGGTGATTTTGAAATTTAGGTTGTCTATATTGCAATGAAAGATGAATCTGACGAGGATGAGAAAACTGCATTGATATCTTATGTGAACAAAAATGATAAATGGATTATTGACAGTGGTTGTTCACATCATATGACTGGAGATAAGAGTAAGTTTGATACCTTAGATCATTATAAATGTAGAGTGTGAAATTTGGTAATGATGCACCATGTCGTGTTAGAGGAAAATGATTGATTAAGCTAACTAATAAGATCACTTGTGAAAATTCTTATTGGGTTGAGGGTCTTAACTATAATTTTCTAAGTGTTGCACAACTTAATAGCACTGGCTACTGAGTGGAATTTCATCACAGAAAGGACAAAATATTTGATGCCACTGGTGAACTGATTGGAAGTGGAGAAAAGATAAGAGGTAATTTGTTCTATCTAGACCTATCTAAAGAAACATGTATGATTGCACAACTTGATGATATTTGGTTATGGAATAAGTGGCTATGCCAAGTTAATTTTGATAATCTGGTAGAAATTAGTAAGAAAAATAAAATGAGAGGTCTACCTAGATTGAAGAAACCTAAGAATGTAATGTGCAAAGAATGTCAGTTGGGTAAGATGACAAAGTCTAGTTTCAAGAGAAAAACCTTTACTTATGAGAATATCTTAGATTTGGTTCATACTGACCTTTATGGACCGATGGGTGTACAAAGCTATTGTGGTGCTAGATATTTTATCCTGTTTGTTGATGATTATACCAAAATGATGCATGTAATGTTCTTAAAAGGAAAATCTAATGCTTTTCAATTTTTTAAGTGGTATGTGGCTAAGGTTGAAAAAGAGACAGGTAGGAACCTGAAGTGTCTGAGATCTGGCCGAGGTGGAGAATTTAATCCAATGAATTTAATCTATTTTACAATGATAGAGGGATCAAAAGATAGATGTTTGCACCTAGAACTCCTCCACAGAATAGTATAGCAGAGAGAAGGAACAAATCTATTTTGGATTGTCTAAGGACATTAATGATTGAAAATAATGTTGCACAAAAATATTGGAAAGAAGTAGTGAGTACAACTATTTATTCTCTTAACTGAGTACAGATCAAAAAAGGTACAAATTTGACACCTTATGAATTATGGCATGGGTATGCACCAAATGTAAAGTAATTTATAATTTTTGGAAGTAAGTGCTAAATATTAAAAGATAGTAGAAATGGAAAATTTGATGCTAAAAGTGATGAGGGTATAGTCCTAGGCTATTCCACAAAAAGTAAAGCTTATAAGTGTTTGAAATCTAACACTAACAAAATTGTGGAAAGTGTGAATATCAAAGTTGATGAGTATGCAGAGAAAAATGAAGCTGACAGTAAAAGAGAACCAGAAGATTACAGATCTTTTGTGTATATAGGGGAAGAAGAGGCAAATGACATACCTGCACCTGATGCTGAGTCTTGGGTAAGCAATGTCGAGCATCAAGATAACAATGCCGAGAGAGGAGAAGAATGTGCTGAGTGACAGGAAGAAGCTACCGAGTATTAGGAAGAGGTTGCCAAGCATTCAGAAGCTGAATCTAACATTCTTGTTTGTGAGCCTGATGAGCAAAATGAAAGAAGAGCAGAACCTATTCTAGCACAATATGTAACAAGACATCACAAACCTGAACAGATTATTGGAGATAAAGATAGTGGAATTCAGACCAGAAGCAAGGCAAGAGATCCAACATGTTTACTATGTGAATTTGAGCCTAACACAACAAATGAGGCATTAGAAAATGAAGACCGGATAGAAGCAATGAATGAAGAGATAGACCAGATAGAGAAGAATGATACCTAGACTCTGGTGCCAAGACCAGAAAATAAGAATGTCATTGGAACAAAGTGGGTATTTTGTAATAAGCTGAATGAGCATGGTCATATCACAAGAAACAAAGCTAGGATGGTATGAAAAGGCTACACATAAGAAGAAGGAATAGATTATGGGGAGACATTTTCCCCTGTAGCAAGATTAGAAGGAGTAAGAACTCTGCTTGCATATGCTGCCTATAAAGATTTCAAGGTATACCAAATGGATGTTAAGTCTACATTTTTAAATGGGATATTAGAAGAAGAAGTGTATATTGAACAACCAGAAGGATTTGTTGATCCAAATAGAAGACACATGGTTTGCAAACTAAATAATGCAATGTATGGACTGAAGCAAGCTCCCAGAGCATGGTATGAGAGATTGCACAACTACCTAATACAGATTGGATTTTCAAGGACAAATGACATAAGCAATTTGTACATGAAAGATGAAGAAGGTAAAGGAATCTTGTTAGCTAAGATCTTTGTAGATGATATTATATTTGGTGGACAAGATGCCTTGTGCAAGAAATTTTCAAATGAAATGCAAACTGAATTTGAAATGAGTATGTTTGGGGAGATAAAAAATTTTGTTGGTTTACAAGTATATCAGATGGAGAAAGGAATTTTCATCACCCAATCTAAATATGTTCATGAGATACTGAAAACCTTTGGTATGGAAGATTCAAGGCCAGTAAGTACTCCCATGGCTACTGGATAGAAGTTGTCTAAAAATGATGATGTTGTAGAAGTTAACCAGACTTTGTATAGATCTATGATTGGAAAGCTATAGTATGTTGTACATAGCAAACTAGATATTGCATTAGATGTTGGGATTGTGGCAAGATTCTCTGCCAATCCTAAGGAAACTCACATGATGGTGGTTAAAAGAATCATGATATATTTGAAGGGATCTTTTGACTATGGATTGTACTACAAGAAGCATGACAAGTTTGAACTGAGAGTGTATACAGATGTTGATTGGGCAGGAAATGTAGATGACAAAAAGAGTACTAGTGGTGGAGCTTTCTTTCTTGGAGAGAGATTAGTTTCCTGGATAAGCAAGAAATAGAATTGCATTTTCCAATCTACTATTGAAGTTGAGTATGTGGTTGCAGCTGTGAACTGTTCAAATTTGATATGGATAAAGAAATTGTTGGTAGGCATGAAAGAATAAATCACTGAAGTAGTTGTCATTTTTTGTGACAACACAAACTCTATCAACATCTCTAAGAATCCAATAATGCACACAAAGACCAAACACATTGCCATCAAGTATCAGTACTTGAGAGAACTGGTACAAGATAAAGAGGTCTGCATGGAATATGTGAATACAAAGGAGCAACTAGCAGACATATTCACTAAGATTTTACCTAAAGAAGCTCATGAATACTTGAGAAGTCAATTAGGGGTCCTTCCCCTAATTGAGGCTGCCTAGTCAAGCTAGGAGCACTGCATCAAATGTGCTACACAAAATATCTAACAAATTGATGTAGAGAAAGGTCACACTTTAGGAGCAGCCTAGAGTTGTGAAAAGCATAGCAAAGCCAAGAATCAGTCATAAGAAAAGATGGCAGAGGGAGAAATACTATTACTAAACTGAAAGGATGATATCAACATCTACAGGATGTATGTTTTTATTGCTGCTTTGGCATTTTTTGTCAAAGAGGGAGATGATCATAGATGAATACATAGAATGAGAAGATCAAGATAGAGGGAGAAATTTAGTGGATGGTCAAGCATGGGTAATTGATTCTATATCAAAATGAAGCTAAGGATATTATTAATATTTCTAATGGACAAATAAGTTTTTGGATTGGTTGGTAATTCATGTGATATTCATATAGTGTTGCCATCAATGCCAAAGAGGGAGATTGTTGGAAATGGCAATTGAAGCAATTGTTGTATTGTCATTGATGTCAAACCTTAACTGGTAAAACTATTGCTACTTAAGAAAGTACTATATCTATTTGATTGTTACTAAGGGGATAGGCAAGGTTGGCAACAATAGCACCTAAGGAAAGGTTGAATTATCTTGATACTTCAATGAATACTTGATTATGTGGCACAATGATAAGACAATGTATTGTTTATCTCAGTAAGAATTAAGACTAAACTGGTAAGCTTTACCGAGAAAAAGTGAAGAAATCTAGTTTAAACTGAGTGTTGTTAGTGTCGACTGAGCTAGTATATGCCGAGTAAATTCAGTGTTGACCGAACACCAGTTAATTGTTGAGGAAGATACTATTAGTCGAGGAAATAGTTTATGTGGTGACCGAGCTTTCTAGTGAAGACCAAGAAGTTGAACACAGTATTGACCAAGCATCAGTATTTTGTATTTGAGGAAGAATTCAGATTTCCAGCCAACATCAATGAATTCTTGGATTATGTAAAACGTGTTGACTTTATTTATTGATTGTATAAAAGCATTTAATGCAATGTAAAACATTTTATTGTAAATCTATTAAGAGATTTGAGATATTTCTAGAAGGATAGCCGAAGAACATAATGTAGGATGGATTCAATGAATTTGACCTAACCCTAAGATCTACGAAGGAGATTAAGTGGTAAAAGATGTATTGACCTAATAGAGGAAGTATTAAGGAAACCTAAGATAGAGGTTGTAAGAGAGGTGAATGTTGGAAGTATTATTGATGTTATTGACTATCTAAGTAGAGAAGGCTGAAGGAGAAGTGTTGTGATTGCTTGAAGAGATTTATGAGTAGATTAGCAATGGAGATGGTAAAGGTTCACAGTTAGTAAGCCAACATATGTGTATGGAATTGGATATGATATTTGCAAAGTGAGTTGTATGTTTTTCAGATCAATATTGCTGCTACTTTCTAACCATTGTAATAGTCAAAATCCTTTTAACAGAGGTTGACCTAATAGTCATAGGTATAAATCCTCTGAACAAGGTTGCATTCTAATGGAGTGTATGTAAGTCCTATAACAAGGCACACTTTTAACAGAGTGGTTTAAATCCTTTAACCGGGTCACACCTGACAGTGTGTTTGTAACCTTTGACAGGGTTGGATTTTCACCGAGCTCACTTCAGAAGAGTGAACATAATAGTAACATGTTACAAAGTGGTTTTTCCTTAATTGGGTTTCCATTATAAATCTTGGTGTTGATACTTGTGTGAATGTTTTGGTTTGAACATTTCTGTGTTTTATAAGTTAGATGCTATTGGATAAGTGGACTGCACTATTATATGTTTATGTTATGCAATCAATAATGACCAAGTAGCTATTGGTTATTAGATCTGATTTGTTGAAGAGTTTTAAAGTTTGTTTTTATACATCTGGACCTGAGAACAACTGATTCACCCCCCCTCTTTGTTGTTCTAAAACATATTAACACGGTATTGGATTTATGGTTTTCAATCAAAATTTCTCCAGCGTCAATTTTATCTTGAATGAGATGCTTCAAATGCTTGCAGTTATTGGTTTTATAACCCTTGTTTTAATGGAAATCATAGAAATCAATCTCCTTCCACCATTTAGGTTTGACTTCGGGGTCATATGGTTTGATCTCAGGTAATGTGATGATATTGTTTTCCAATAGATTTTTCATGGCAAATTCCAAGGACTCACCCAAAGGAGTGAACTCGTGCTTTGGTTTTGTAACCCATGGTTTATAGTCAATTGACTTTTTAGCAAGTTCGGTCGCCTTCATTTCTGAAGCTTTTATGGCCCGTGTGCCAATGGTGAGATTAAATGTTGGTGCTTTGGGTGGAGCACTAATGTGATCAACAACACCATCGGTGATGACATTTTTGTTTTTGTTCTAGAATTTTCCCTTATCTTTTTTTTTGGAACTAGAACCTGAATCATATGTGCTCCTTATGAAGTGATGTCTTCCTTACAAACAAGTACAATTTCTATTTTAATGGCATTTTCTACCATTTTGTCAAAAGAGGTATTATTCTACATTTGAAGATGATAATTGATTTTCAGAACCAGATTATTGATGAAGATCTCTAGTTTCTCATTTTCTGGAATTTGTTGAGCATAGAGTGAAAAATTCTTCCTCTAGGGTTTGAGGAAGGTCAGGAAGGTTTCCCCTAAATTTTATTTCAGATTGCAGATATCAATCATTGTGACTAGATGTTGGATATTGTAGGAGTATTGTTGATAGAACAATTTGATTAACTTCTCAAAATTTTTGATGGTTGGAGGCATTTTAGAGAATGAGTTGATGGATGCTCCCCCCAAAGATCATGGGAAGAGATGCATTAAGTATGTTGGTTCATGCATAAACTCCATGGATAGAGTGCAGAATTCCCTGACATGATCTCAAGGATTAGAATTTCTATCATATTTGTCATATTTGGGTAGTTCTACTCTTTTTGGCAATGGTGGCATGTACAAGCTTTGATCAAATGGAAATGGACATAGGGACTCCATAGAGAACTCTTTAGGTTCTTTCTCCTTTTCCAGATTATTGAGCTTGACTTACTTAGCATGCATTTGTTTCATCATTGTTGTGATGGGGGTTTCTTCCTCTTGTGTTATGATATTTTCAAAATTAAATTCTTGAGGAATTTTGGCTCCTTGTTGAGCTAGTTGTAGGAAGTATGCCTATTTTTCTTCTTCTAAGAAGTGTTTCATGATTCTTTTAAAGAGGTCATCATCATGAAATCATTAAATTTTTGATGGTATAGGTTCTTGATCTCCACCATGATTGGATTGTTGGCCTTGTGAGCCCTGGTTAGCTCCTCCTTGAGACATGGCAATGCTTTGATTGAGATTTTGTGTTGAAGCAGGAGGGGTTGTGTGACCTCCTTTTAAGCGCAAATTTCCAAGGGCATCTTCTTTGTAAAGATTGGTGTCATAAGGTTGATGTAAGGTCTGAATAATAAGAGAAAATGAAGGTGATATCTTTGGTTCTTCTCTAGTTTTTCTTTGTGAAGAGGCTCTAGTTTCCACCATTAACCTTAGGTGAATCCATAGAGCACGATAAGATAACTGATAGATGATCTGAATTAGGAAATACTAGGTGACGCAACCTTGTCAAGATTGGTTTAAAAAATATTAATTGGATGTAAATGAGGGTTATTATGCCTGAGATGTATGGGTAGATGTCCAAAATATGGTGGACATGAATTCACAACACCTAGCCATTTTTAAGATGACAAATCAAGGTTTTTCTGACAAGGTTTTTGACACAAGACGAGACATGGTTGAGATTGATCAATTAGAGGACAAATCAAGCTAAATGGGTCACTTTGTTAAAATAAGAGGAATTCTCTATTTTTCTGCTATATTCCTGACACAGTGAATATTCTGACAGAATTTGGATAGTAGCTGCAAGTTGATTGAATTTCTGACAAAATTTAGAGTTTTTAGCAATTTTGGGTAAACTGTCGTACGACAGTATCTAGGCTCGTACGACACAGAATGAGGTCTGGCATGACAATTGGAGAATCTTGTACAACAACTGACACCAAGATTTTCTTTTGCTGAGAGATTTTGACAATTTTCATACGACACAATATGGCTTCTCGTATGACACTTGGGGGGTTCTAGTATGACACTTGCAGATCAAAAGAAATTGTCATACAACAATTGGAGGCTCTGGATGAAAGTTGACACCAGAAAAGGATTTTGCTTTAGTTTTTTGAGATTTTCAAGCTTTTTTGTGTTTTTGGTTTCAATTGGTTTGCAAATTTCTCTGTCCAATTTTGAAGATCTGTGTATTGGATTGTTTGAGGTTGTTTATCATAGAAATAGGCTCATAATCATAGAAAACATGAGGGAAATAATTCAATGAATCAATCACGCCTACCTTACCCTAGCTAGGAGAAGAGATGTATTACTTTCTTGTTGATTTAGTAACACACTCAGAGACTCCTTAGAATATGTAGGTCCAACAACACGCAATGGATGTTGAAGCCCATATTAGCCAAGTTTAAGCATCAAAGAGGGCTCGATATGATGAGTGTCTTGGGGTGATTACTATTCACCTCATACAAGCACTACAAATCCTTTGGAGGAAGATCAGTAGCAAACTAGCTTAGGCTTTTAATCAGGGCATCCATTCACAACTGTCTCCCATAGTCCCACAAGCAGGATTGAGGTTGTTAACCCTATGAGTACTCTGATCTGTGTATTCTTGCAAGCAAGATTTAAGTGGCTCTACTCTACACAAAATCAAAGCATGTTCATGGAATGAATCCATGGAACAAGCACATCTATGTCTTTTGAGGCTTTAACCTCAAGGAAGTGTCAAATTTTATGGTGGGGTGAAAGAGTCAACGTAATACCTGTCCCCACTTGGGTCATTCCCGAGAGCTTTTTACCTCTCTGGCAGGCCCTCTAAAGGATTAAAGCAAATGTGAGGTTGGGGACCACAGGATCTAGGTTTTTGATTCTCTGAAAGAGAAGAGCATAATCCCCTAACCTTGTCCTTTTCCATATCCAAAACATGTCAAGCAGAGTTAATCTAGAGACAGTATGCAAACTGGCACTAGGGAAGATACCTTTTGGGTTTCTGATTCTCCTAAGGAGAAGAGCATAATCCACTCAATATCTGCCTCAATGGCAATAGGCTCATGTACCTAATTAGCTAGGTGCCAAAAAAATGAAATACTAAGAAATAGAATATTTTCTCGATGATGCTTTGGCAACCTGCAAAACCACCTGTGAGAAATCTTTGTTGATTGAGCATCTTTGACAAGTAATTTGTTGAAAGGGTTTCCTATGAAAGAAGGGTTTAGAAGTCAATACAAGAAGAGGCTAAAAGAATGGATTTTTTTTCTCAAGTCTTCATCTTTCATCTTGCAAAGATACGTTAGGCTGTGAAAATGATCAGGTACCAGTAAACAAAAAATATCAGTGTTAACCGTTAGTCAAAATCTCAAATCAAATGTCTCAAAATTGATAAAAAAATGTGATACAAAAATTGAAAACTGACGTCAAAATTTGTACAAAAATATACCTGCTCTCATATGACACTTCAGGCATGATATGATTCTGGGTACCTACCAAAATGACAATCCAAGGTCAATATCATAATACGTAACAACTGATACGACAATGCAAAATGTCATCTATCATATGATAGACAATTTGTTTTGGTATGATAAATTTGCAAATGTCATAAAAGATTGTACGGAAGAAAAATTAAAAATTGAATCTTGAATTGAAAATATCAGAAAAATGATGAAAATGAGAATGGAAACCCTTTGTTGGGCCCCATGATGGGCACTAGAAATGTGTGTGTGAAAATTGTACCTATTTATGGACCCAACACTTCAGTAAAACATTATTGGTTAATAATAAAAAATTAAGCAGTAAATGAGTATATCATTAACTAGGCGATTTACTACCTTCTAGTAAATGCGAGTATGGTATTCTCATAAATTGATCGAGATCAGTGAAAATGCAACACCTAAATGAAGGATTTAAATGATAAAAGCTATGAAAAATGAATTCAGATTTAATCTATATTTTTGGATTTTCTATGCAATAATGATGAAAACTATGTAGAAATGATCTAAAACTAGATGAAAGATGAATTGAGATCTAAACTATCAATGCTATGACTGCAATGAAATCAAGAAAATGATGGTTAGCAAAGAATCTCAAAAATTGCACAATCTCCAAATTCTCCAGATTGCATGTGCAAAGGTTCTCCAAATTCATGGTCATTTGTAAAGGATTGAAGCCTATTTATATAGAAATCCAGGGTTTTGAGAAGTCATGAAAAGCCAAAAAATCTCTCCTTGATCAACTGAGATTGATTGTTGAGTTATCAGGAAATTAGAAATAGTTATCTCACAAAATCATGCAAAATCAACTTTATAACTCAAATTAGAAGTTCAGATTACTCCCATTTGCTTTTCAACTCACAATCACATGTTGAGTTTAAAAGTTAACAAATTGAATTTAATAGTTGATTTTGAGTTTAACTTCTTTTCTAATTTGTGCATAGATAATTATGAATTATTTAATTTTCCATGTGTTTTATTCTCAACTTAACTGATTTGAACAATTAAATAACTGATTTATGGGTTAATCAATTATTTTAATCAAACTTTATTCAAAATTAAATCATTAAATTTGACAACTTGATTTTAATCAATTAAATAAATATTCAATCAATTATTTTTAGAATTTGTGATTTATTGTCAAATAAACAATATTAATTAGGAATAAATATCAATTAAATCTAATTAAATTAATTAAGTGGCAGAATTAAGTTTAATTAATTAAATATTTAACATATTCAATTAATTGACTTTGGACAAATAACATAATATCATTTATCGCCAAATAATATTTAATTAGAAATAATTAGGATAAATTAGGAATATTTAGGAATATTCCCTGATGCAGAATTGTGATAGGATCGATTAAGGTTTTGATAATTTAATGCGTAGATGTGCCTTAGGTTAGGACTTTAAGGTCAATTTTGATCGATTATGTCGATGTAAGAGGTCAGTGGTACTAAAGCCCATCTTTTTGGTATTACAGGTAGCATCTAACAGTGCTTTTGTAAACCTTTAATAGGGTAAGCTCCTCACATGGTGTATTCCAAAAGAGTAGAAATTTAGTGGGTACCAACTTCCACGCATGGTTTTTACCATTTGGGTTTCCACGAGAAAAATATGGTATCTTAATTATGTGATTGATTATTTGGGGATGCGTGTTTTGAAAGTTTCTAGTTATATTAGTTGTTGTTGAATGTTATGGTGCATAATTTTTAAAGAGTTTGAAATGAGAGAGCTTGGTGATTATTGATTCACCCCTCCCCTCTCACTAATTAGACTTGTATTAACAATTGGTATTAGAGCCAGGTTCTATTGGTGATAAGCTTAACAAACTGAGGGAAAAGATCTGAAGATGTATAGGAAGGAAACACCTAAGTTCACTAAGGACAATTTCTCTACATTGATAAGTAAGATGAAGCTGCATCTGACTGGCATTGGAGGTCAAGCATTGGTTCATCTCAAAAATAAGTATGTTCAACCTACCAGAACCCTAATGGATGAACAAACAAAGAGAAAGTTGGAGCACAACTCTGTAATGATAGAAATAGAAAATTCTCTATCTAATGTTGAGTTTGTAGATATCAAGAATATGGATAATGCTAAAGACATGTGGGACAAGTTGATAATAGTTTATGGGAGTGATGTTCTAACTTAAGGGTAGGGTGGCTAAAGGCATAATCAGGGTTAATTGAGACTAATTAAACCCACAAAAATGCCCTGCAAAGAGTTACACATGGAAGAAATATAAAAACCACATGAAATCAATGAGAACACAATGGATATGAGACAAGCAACTGATCACAAAATTGGTGCAATTATATTAATCATTCAACATGCCCGACTGTGAGGCCTTCCGAGTTTTGGCCTTATACAATGAGAATTATGAATTCAGAGTCTCATATCACATATTATCTTCTCTTCTACTTCTACTAATACTTGATTACTACTAACTAAATAACCTAAGCTCCAAATATATAGCCAGCAAAGCCACAAGTCATCCAATCAGGCATATAATTACAATATAGGTCCACTTAGGAGGAGAAACCAAAACTAAAGCAAGAAACAATGAAACATAATGTGAAGATGCATTTAGGTCCACACATGACCTAGGAATAGATCTCCAACCGTGCAAGATCCAATTTCCCCACACAGAACCGCGCAAGCCAAAATACCACATGTTTCATGAGTGAAACTAGCAGAAAATTGATGCCCGAGGAAATTTGTGATAACTTCCAGATCCAAATGAATTAGAATGTGTGCCCTTAGGAGAATGCTCAAGATTAGGTCCACATCACTGCATTAACTTTGCAAGGAAAGAAACCAACCATAACATTGCTAACAAAACAAACATCAGACTAGTACAGGAAATAGGAAATATTTTTGGTGATGCAAGATTGCTCAAGACCCAAGATGCTCCTGCATCAGACACTTGGGGTAGTAAAAGAACTAATGTCCACATCAGGCACTTCTCAAATTCTAACCTGAATCATAAAGATCCAACTCGGCTTGTGTAATCCATGAGTTGTCTTCAACTAGCTTGTCTTTCCACTGAACTAGGTATTCCATGTAGTCTTTTCCTCTTGTACTCTTTCTTACTCTGCTATTCAAGATCTTCTCAATGCTATCTATGTTCTTCTTAGGATAATCCAAATCATCTTCAGTCTCATCATTTGATTCAAAGTATTCAAATATATCAGCAATATTGAATATAGATGATATATCCATATCCTCTGGTAATTCCACTTCATAATCATTTCCACTATCAAATTTCTTTAGAATCTTACAAGGTCCAAATTTCTTCATTTTCAGCTTGTTGTAGGTACCAATTGAAAATCTATTCTTCTTCAAATGAATCATAACCTCATCTCCAACTTCAAAAGATTTATGTCTCCTTCTCTTATCTTCTCTCTGTTTATATTTCAAATTACTATCCTCTAAGTTCTTTTTAACTTCATCATGAGAAGTTCTCATGTATACTGCAAAATCCTCATCTTCAACACTTCTTCTGGTCTTAGTAGGTAAATCTCTCAACTCTATGGTTCCCTTAGGATGAAATCTGGTAAAAATCTCAAATTTTGTCCTCTTAGTACTTATATTCACAGAATTATTATACGCAAACTCTGCTTGTGCCAAAACTAAATCCCAATTAGAAGGCTTATCTCCAACTAAACATCTCAACAAGTTTCCCACACTTCTATTCACAAATTCAATCTGTCCTTTTGTCACTTCCTTGAAGAATAATTCAGCTACATGCAATGCATCAGATGTCTTCTTACAAGGTATGAAATGAGACATCTTAGAAAATTTGTCAACCACTACCAAAATAGAATCATTACCTCTCTAAGTTCTAGGAAATCCAAGAACAAATTCCATCCTCACATCTTCCCAAGGTCTATCGGGTACAGGAAAAGGTGTATACAATCCCAAATTCTGACTAGTTCCTTTTGTTGTTTGACAAACTCTGCAACCTCTAACCATTTTCTTTACATCTCTATAAATCTACAGCCAAAAGTATCATTCTCAAATTAGTTTCACTATCTTATCAATCCCAAAATGTCCAGCAATTCCACCACTATGTTTCTCCTTTATTATGTTCTCCCTCACAAATCCTCTAGGTATGCATAACTGAACTCCTTTAAACAACATGTCTTCTTGAATGAAATAATCAATCCACTTATCACTCAATGTTTTTTCCTTACAAGCTTTCCAACATTCTGCAAAATCAATGTCAGTCTCATACAAAAAATTCAAATCATTAAAACCAAGTACCTCAACCCTCATTTCTGTCAGCAAACTTCTTCTTCAGCTCAAGGCATCAGCAACCTTATTTGACTATCCACTTTTATGCTTCAATGAAAAGGAAAAATTTTGCAAGAACTCAACCCACTTCATATGTCTTTGATTCAATTTATTCTAACTTCCCAAATACTGCAAAGCTTTTGGTCAATATACAATGCAAAATCTTTAGGCATCCAATAATGTCTCCATTTATTCAAATCTTGAACAATAGCATAGAATTCCTGGTCATAAACTGAATATTTTCTCTACTCAAAAAAACTCCAATTGCACTTCCACTAGCTTCACATTCAACTTGAAAAACTTTACTAAAATCAGGCAAAGAAAGTGTAGGAAACTTTTCAATTCTTTGTTTCAATGTTTCAAAACTCTTATGTGCTCCATGTGTCCATTTGAAATCCCTTTTATCTCCTCTCATAGTTTCAGTCATAGCATTACAAATAGAACTGAAATTTATGATGAACTTTCTATAGAAAATTGCCAATCCATGAAATGATCTTACCTCTCTAACATTCTTTGGTGTAGGCCAATCAAGTATATCTCTCACTTTCTCAAGGTCCATCTTCAATCCATCAACTGAAATTAAAAAACCAAGGTACACAATCTCTTCTTTCATAAATAAACATTTCTTCAAATTAATCAACAACTTTTCTTCCTTCAATCTCTACAATACTTGTCTGATATGTTCAAGGTGTTCTTCCTTACTCTTACTTAATATCAAAATATCATATATACAATTACAAACTTACCCAAGAATCTTTTCAGAACTACATTCATCAACCTCATGAAAGTACTAGGTGCATTAGTCAAACCAAAAGGCATAACCAACCATTCATACAAACCTTCATTAGTCTTAAAATAAGTTTTCCATTAATCCCCTTCTCTGATCCTAATCTGATGATATCCACTTTTCAAATCAATCTTTGTGAAATACTTTGCTCCACTCAAACTATCCATTATGTCATCCATCCTAGGCAAAGGAAATCTATACTTTATTGTTATCTTGTTTATAGCTCTAGAATCAGTGCACATTCTCCATTCTCTATTCTTTTTTGGTGCTAACACAACATGTACTGCACAAGGACTCAAAATTTCCCTAATCAAACCTCTTTCAAGAAATTATTGCACTTGTCTATTCAACTCAGTCTTTTCATCAAGTGTCAACCTATGTGGTGCTTTTTTAGGAAAACTAGCTCCAGGTTTCAAATCCATACAGTGACTTATACTTCTCATAAGTGATAAACCATCAGGTAAATTATCAGAAATGATGTCATGAAATTCATTCAATAAAGGCTTAACCTCAGGTCCATGTTCTAGCTCATCTTGTTTCTTAGTTTTCCTTGGAATTAAAGTAAAACAAATAATATGTTCTTTCATTTATCTTACAAACTTTTTACCATCAACCAGACATACTCTAACTGTAGTATAGTGACCTTCATCAAACTTCTCTACCAAAGGCAATAATACTTGTTTCTTCCCATCCATCCAAATAGTATATTGATTTAATGTACCATCATGCAAAGCTTTCCTATCATATTGCCAAGGTCTACCCAAAAGAATATGACAACAATCCATAGGCATAATATCACACAAGACTTCATCATGATAATTCCCAATTTTGAATTTAACAAGGCATTGTTCACTTACAAGTAGTTAATCCTCCTTCTAGATCCAAGCAATATGGTAAGGCTTAGGATGTTTCAATCTCTACAACTACAACTTGTTAACCAGCTCTTCAGATGCCAAATTATCAAAACTTCCACTATCAATGATTACCTTACAACATTTGTTAGTGATCTTACATCACATCTGGTTCTGAACAAAATTTTCCTCAAAATAGGTTCCTCATCAGCTTCTTCATTCCACAAGATCCTTCTTAGCATCAAGTTCTCACCATGTTTAGGTTCAGTAGACATTTCCTCAACTTCTTCACAAGCCAAATTATTTATGCCATTACCTCTAGTCTTCTTTCTAGAGTTAGTACATTCAAAAGCTCTATGCCCTTCTTCACCAAATTTGTAACAAGTACCTTTAAACCAAGATTTCTCTTCTCTTTTCCCATTATTTTTATTCCTAGAGTAACCAGTATAGCTACCTCTAGAGTAGTTACCTCTTTTAGCAGGCTCATATTTCCATCCTTTATCTTGTACTGCATTGTCAGATCTACTACTTTCTCCATAAGATCTTCCTCTACTTCTCTGAAATCTTCCACCTCTTCCTTTTTGTCCTTGTTCATGTCTCTTAGTCAATCTCTCTTCTACCTTTAAAGAAAATTGGTATACTTCTTCCACACTTTCCATCTTAACATAGCTGATCTCATCTTGAATCGATGTCCTCGGTCCATTCAGGTACCTAGCCACCTTCTCAACTTCATCATCCACATGTCAAGATCTAATATCCAATTTGTAAAATTCCTCAGTATATTCTTTCACACTCATGTCCTTTTGTCTCAGATTTTGCATTTTTCTCATTAGACTCACTTGGTAATCATCTGGAAGAAACTTCTTCTTCATCTTTCCAAGCATCTTCATCCATGTCTTGATCTTTTCTTTTTCTCTCTTCTGTCTCTCAGTTTGCAAATGATCCCACCAAAGAGATGCATGACCTTTCAACTTTGTGAGTATTATCTTAACCTTCTTATTATCAAGAGTACCTTCATACTCAAAGTACTTATCTATCTCAGAGATCCAATCCAAAAGTGCATTGGTCTCAATTCTTCCATCATAGCAAGCAACTTCAACTACAGGTCTGGAGTTAGCCTTAGACAAAACTCTCAATGTCTTTCCTCATCCTACTCAACTTCAGGTTTAGGATTAGGTTCTACCTCTTCTTCATCACTAACATCTTCAAGATGTGTGCCCCTTCTCTAGGTTGTCTCTACAACTTCAAGCCTAGTTGCAATCTACCTCAACATATCCATGATAGCATTATCATTTCCTCTACCATGAACCATCTTGACAATCAAGTTCCAACAAGATCATAACCTTCTACAAGTTATAGGTCAAATCTCAGATCTTCCACCCTACAACCAATCCAATAAGGTTCTCCATAATCCAATCCATAAGAAAGAACTCGCTCTGATACCACTTGATGCAAGGGTAGGGTGGCTAAAGGTAGAATCAAGGTTAATTGAGATTTCTTAAATGCACAAACATGCCCTGCAAAGAGTTACATGTGGAAGAAATATAAAAAACACATGAAATCAATTAAAACATAATGGATATGAGACAAGAAACTAGTCATAACACTGGTGCAATTATATTAATCATTCAACATGCCCAGCTATGAGGCCTTCTGAGTTTCAGCCTTATACAATGAGAATTATGAATTCAGAGTCTCAGCTCACATATTATCATATTTTCTACTTCTACTACTACCTTCTTACTACTAACTAAACAACCTAAGCTCCAAATATGTAGCCAGCAAAGCCACAAGTCATCTAGTCAAGCATTTAATTACAATATAGGTCCACTTAGGAGGAGAAACCAAAATTAAAGCAAGAAATAATGAAACATGATGTGAAGATGCATTTAGGTCCACACATGACCCAAGAATAGATCCCCAACCACACAAGATCCAATTTCCCCGTACGGAACCACACAAGCCAAAATACCACATGTTTCATGAGTGAAACTGGTGAAAGATCGATGCCTGAGGAAAATTGTGATAACTTCCAGATCCAAATGAATTAGGACATGTTCCCTTAAGAGAATGTTCAATATTAGGTCCACATCACTACATTAACTTTTCAAGGCAAGAAACCAACCACAACATTGGCAACAAAACAAACATCTGACTAGTACAGGAAATAGGAAATATTTTTGGTGATGCAAGATTGCTCAAGACCCAAGATGCTCCTACATCATGTTCATATTCAGAAAGAAAAGGTAGATAGTCTCAAAGGAAAGTGTGATGAAATGAGAATGCATGAAGGTGATAACATTTCTCAATAAAACTATAGGATAAAGGGGGTTGTTAATGCAATCAAAGGAGCTAGTGGAAAACTTGAAGAAGATGACGTGGTGAGTAAAATCTTAAGAACCCTACTACCATGGTATGCTATTAGAGTCTCTTCTATATAGGAATTGAGATCTATTAATCCTACAAATGTGACTCTAGATTCCTTGGTTGGAAAGCTCATTGCTTTTGAGCTAAGTAACTTTGATAATAGTATGTCTAGAATAGAGTTTGTATTCAAAGCTTCCCTTACTATTAGTTCATCAAAGAAAGGAAAATAAGTCTTTGACATTTCTGAAGGAAATCATGATTATGATTCTATTTTGTCTCAGGAAAGAGAACATAAAGAGTTAGAGGCACTACCAGCTATGAGATTACCTAGAGGAAAAGGAAAGCACAAAGGCAAACTTCCCTTAAATGCTTTTCATGTAACAAAATTAGTCATATTGCATCTAGATGTCTTGACAATGCAATGAAGGATAATCTCAAGAGATTTAAGAACTTCAAAGACAAAATAAAGAAGGCATGTCACCTAGTAGAAGGAGTGATTGATGAAGAATCAGATAGAAGAGATGATGAGGAAGAGATAGTGTTTGTTGTAGTCAAAGAAGAAACCTCAACCAATTTTGATGGAGATAATGAGGAAAAAACATTGATTTCAAGCATGAATTACAATAATGAATAGATAATAGATAGTGGATGTACACATCACATGACTGGTGACAAAAGAAAATTTATGTCAATAGAGGAATGTGATGGAGGAGCACTCAGATTTGATAATGGTTCTCCATGTGTGGTAAGAGGTAAAGGTTTAATAGGACTTAATGATAACACTAATTATGATGATGTTTATTGGGATGATGGATTAAAGTATAACATGTTAAGTATTTCTCAGCTGAATAACAAAGTCTTTAGATTGGAATTTAGTAATGGTAATTGCAATTTTTTAGGAAAATTTGGAGATTTGATTGCTATTGGTGAACATACTAGAGGTAATCTATTCTGATTGAACTCTACTAATAAACACTGCTTGTTTGCTAAACGTGAAGATTGTTGGTTGTGGCATAAAAGATTATGTCATGTTAACTTTGATAATCGAGTAAAGGTTAGTAATAAAAGATGTGTTAGAGGTTTGAATACTTTAGCTAAGCTTGATAATGCCATGTGTAAGGAATGTTAGTTGCAAAAATTGACTAGTACTAGCTTTACTAACAAAATCTATTCATCACAAGGCATTCTTGATCTTGTCACTGACTTGTATGGACCGATGAGAACTCAAAGCTACTATGGAGATAAGTATTTTATCTTGTTTGTTGATTATTACTCAACAATGATGTCTATTATGTTTTTAAAGGATAAATCTGATGCATTCTACATGTTTAAGGTGTATAAAGCAAGCTGGGATGACTCTTGGGTAGGCTTCCCCCCGCTATCCAAGGAGGATTTTTCATCAATTTTCATTGATCAATGCAAAGCTAACATTGGTTCACTCTTAAAAGACTATATAGATACTAGTAAGGACTATGATTCTATCCTATCCACACTTGGACTTCCTTTTGACCAAGAAAGAAAGAAATTAATCAATATTTTAAAAGATAGAGACATCACTATTAAAAATAGAGCAGATGCACTATTATGGGTAGGATCCAATAATGGAGAGTACTCAGTAAAAGATGGCTACAAATCCATTATTCATGAGAAAAATATGGATAGTCTAGACATTCCTCTTAATCTCTATTGGAACAAAGCCTGCCTACCTAAGGCCAGTATGTTTCTCTGGGCAGCTCTATAGGACAGGATCTTAACATCAGATAGACTTCATAAGCTAGGCTTCGAGGGGCCATCTAGGTGCCCCTTGTGTGAAAACTAGGTTGAGAATGTGGATCATCTTCTTTTGAACTGTACCTTTACATAGAATTGTTGGAAATGGTTACAATTTTCCCTTGACTGGAAATCCACTCTTCCTTCAGACTTGTTGGGCCTCCTTAAAGCATGGCCAACTCTCTATAAAGACAATCTCTATAAGTACATCTGGACTATTTCACCCTCCATCTTAGTCTAGGAAGTTTGGAAGGAAAGAAACAAAAGGATTTTTACAAATCAAAAATTGGATTGGAGAAATATCGTAAATAAAATTGAAGCTTCAATAACGGAAACTGTCAATAGAAAACTCTGGGGTATCACATGCTATGAAGATTCCTTTAGATCCTGGAACAATAAGATAAGACTAAAATGGCCGTCTTTAAACATCCCAAATCTTTTTGGTAGGGGAGGTAGCAAATCAAAATCAGACAGATCTAACTGTATTTGGATCCCTCCCGAGGAAGGTTGGGTCAAGTTAAATTTTGACGGGGCATCTAGAGGCAACCCTAGGATTGTAGGCATTGGGGGAATAATCAGGAACTGGAAGGGTGAAACAATTTCTAAATATGCTTTCCCTATTAAACCCACTACAAACAACATGGCTGAATGCTTAGCTGTTCTGGAAGGCCTTAAGATTTTTAAAAAACTAAATATATCTAAACTAGTTGTTGAAGGTGATTCCCAAATAATCATAAATGCCATCAGAACTAAGAAGACACCTAATTGGTCAATCAACTCTAAGATCAAAGAAATAAATCTAATCTTAGAAACCTTCCTTGAGCTCGTTGTTAAACACACCTATTGGGAGGGCAATACAGATGTTGATGCCCTAGCTAACCTAGGTGCCAATGGTATATCTATCAGGGATTAATTCTTAGTCCTCTCTTCCTTGGTTACGGTCTTTCTAATTTAACTAATTATTTATATATCAAGGGAATCGTTTGATTCCATTTATACTATACCAAAAATTCTATGATTAACACCCCTTAAACCAAATGATAAGGAGACCTTAATCATAAATGCTAAGACATTATAATTGAGTATCGATGGTCTCTTTTTGTTGCTGGCCTTTTTCATATGGGACCTTGTTTTCTTTATTAGAAATTGATGATAGAATTAATATGCGCATCACTATTAGTAGCCATGATATAGATGTAGATTGCTTTCTAAACTAGAGGATGTTTCTGTTTCTCTAACATTAGGCCATTATCAAATGAGTAATTTTTTAATGATATAATGATTTATCTATTTGTATTTATTTTATTTTTAGGCGTTAAATGATAGTTGATATCTCGGTGAATGAATAAGATTACATAAATAATTGTACCATCTTCATATTCCATTGTGAATCTCATTCCTATGTAGCCAATTGGGGATGTTTATTTATGCCTTTATACTTTAAACATGATATTCTAATGCCGGTACTCTCGGAGCAAGGTAACACTACCTAAGGTAAGTTTTATTTTTAAAATGATACTCTGATATTTAACCATTGGATGTGGAGGAAATTGTCTTGTATTTCAGGGAGAAAGACACAATTTGGTGAAAAGTACGAGCTTTCACTGTAGATATAGGATTGAAGGATGATATTTAAAAGGTTTAATCAAAATTGTACACATTCGCAGTTGTGGAGTCTTAAATGTAACATGTAAATTGGAAAATTTTTTAAGGTAGTGGGTATGCCCATGAACCTATGTATGTAACAAATCTTGACAAAGCTTGAGTCATGGGGATGCCCACATATATTTTTGTATTAGTAATAGGACTTGTATCCCGGGCATGGCTGGAGGTTTTCTCAACCCTGCTATTTCCTACCAGCGCCCGCAGTGAGCGGGGTTATTTTGTAAAAATAATTTTAATATTAATAAAACTCTGGCTTTAGCCTTTTATCGATAAAAAAAAAAAAAGGTGTATAAAGCAAGAGTTGAAAAATAAACTGGTAAAACACTCAAGTATCTTAGATCTGATAGAGGAGGTGATTTTACTTCTCAAGAGTTTACGAAATTTTGTGAATAACATGGAATCAAGATACAAATGCCAACACCAAGGACACCCCAAAAAAATGGGATTGTGGAGAGAAGGAACAAATCCATAATTGACTATGCAAGAACACTTTTGATACAAAAGGGAGTGCTCAAATATTTTAGAGAGAAGTGGTAAGTACTGTTGTCTATACATTGAAACAAGTATAACTTGAGAAAGGTACAAAAAAACCACCTTATGAGTTATGGTTGTAATCACCTAAAAATGGTCATCTAGACTATTAGCCCCTTTTGCTAAATCATAAATTGCTTATTCTCAATCAAATCCTAGTTCTATCATTTATTCAATTATTTTCTATGGGCTAACCATTTTATCCTAAGTTTTTATTTATTTAAAAGGAATATTTCCTCCCCTTTTAATAAATAAAAATCCCCCACTTTTCCTATTATCCTAAGTTGCACAAATAAAGCATTATTCTTATTTTATAAAAAGGGAAAAAGCACTTTTTGTCTCATATGGACACAAAAGTCAACTCTTATTTTCTCATTGGAAGATATTTGTGCACATGGATTGATCCCTCTTCAAGCTCCACCGTTGATTAAATCTTTTGCCTCTTAATCTCCATGGTCCATTCCTTCTCATTTCCTTTAAAAGGAGAGCTCTCTTCTTCATTCTAGATCCCCAACTTTTTATGCTAACTTTATGCTGCAGGATTTCTAGGTCACTTTGGAGCTTTTGAAGATTTGGAGTATTCTTAGCATCTACATCTCATTCTTGCATTCTACATCTCATTCTTGCATTCTTAGCTTAGCTTCATATTTATGCTTTCTTAGATTAGCTTCATTTCTATGTTCTAGATTAGCTCACATAGATTAATTAGCTTGGGTTGTAACACTTGCATATTTCCTTTCATAGCTTAGCTTGCATTTCCATTTCTAGCATAGAATTGTATTGCATTTTCATTCTTGATTCTTGAGGATATTGGCATTCTTACCCTTTTCTTCATTGAATCTCCCATTGCATGGTTTACTAGCAAGGTTATAGGCTAAATAGCTCTAGCTGAGAGCATTCTTAAAACCCTTGCACTCCATGCCTAGGGAGCTATGGATCAATTTTTGAGACCTCATTCTTGAGTGTTCTTGAATGTAATGATTCATAGAAGTGTGACACAATTATAGCACACAATGGTATGGTCATACTCCTAGTGTAGTTGTTTCAAAAAATTTGGAAGTAAATGTTACATAAAGAAGGATGAACAAAATGGTAAATTTGATTCTATGAGTGATGAAGGGATATTTCTAGGATATTCTACTAGATGTAAAGCTTATAAGTGTTTGAACAAGCATACCAACAAGATGGTTGGAAGTGAAAATGTTAGAATTGATGAATTTTTTGAGAAAAATGAGAAAGATAGAAAGAAGGAACCAAAAGATTATGATAGGTTTATTTATGTTCAACTAGTGGAGCCATATACAATATTATCGATAAATGAGGTGGTGAATAATCCACAACCAGTGAACAAACCACAACCAGAGAATGATCCAAAACTAGTGAATGATGATGAAGGTAACCAAAGAAGATAATTGGTACTCCCAAGGTATGTAGAACTTAATCACTTTCAAGATCAGATTATTGGAGATAAAAATGTTGGAGTGATGAAAAGGAGAAAGGTAAGAGAAAGTACTTGTTTACTATCTGAATTAGAACCTAATATTGTTAAAGATTCTTTGGAAGATAATGATTGGGTTAGGGATATGAAAGAGGAATTATATCAAATAGAAAAAAATAAAACATGGAATTTAGTACCCGAACCTACTAACAAGAATGTTATAGGTACTAAATATATCTTCGGGAATAAGCTGAATGAGAAAGGAGAAGTGATCAGAAACAAGGAAAGGCTAGTTTGCAAATGGTATGCACAAGAAGAAGGATTGGACTATGGTGAGACATTTGAACCTATTGCTAAACTTGAAGGTGTAAGGATAATTTTGGCATATGTTTCCTATAAAGGTTTTAAGGTCTATCAAATGGATGTAAAATCTTCTTTTATAAATGGTTTGTTAGAAGAAGTATACATTGATAAACCTAAAGGTTTTTCTACTGAAAAAGGTAAAAACATGGTATGTAAATTGCATGAAACATTGTATGGATTGAAACAAGCTCCAAAATCATGGTATGAAAGGCTACATACTTATATTTTTTAGATTGTCTTCACAAGAACTAATTACAATAGCAATGTACATCTAAAATCTAAAAGTGAAGACATGATAGTGATTGCTGAAATTTTGGTTGATGACATAATATTTGGTGGAAAAGAAGCATTGAGAATTTCATTTGCAAAAGCAATAAGGAAGGGATTTGTAATGTCAATGATAGGAGAAATAAAATTCTTTATTGGTCTTCAAGTACAGTAGATGAAGAAAGGTATATACATTAGTCAATCCAAGTATGTGAAGGAGATTCTGAATTTTTTTGGCATGGATGACTCAAAACCAGTGGGAACACCTATGGTCATAGGCTACAAATTATCTAAGGGGGATGAATCCAAAGAGGTAAATGAAAATCTATATAGATCCATGATCGGTAAGTTGCAGTATGTTGTTCACAGTAGACCAGATATTGCACATAATTTTGATACTGTGCAAGGTTCTCCTCAAATCCAAAGGACTCACATATGGTTGCAGTGAAGAGGATCTTTAGATATCTCAAGGGAACTGAATATTATGGTCTATGGTATGGTAAGGAGATTTTATTTGAATGTGTTTGCCAATGCATATTGGGTAGGAAATATTGATGATAGGAAGAGCACAAGTGGTGGAGCATTATTTCCTGGTGAAAGATTAGTCTCTTGGACTAGTAAAAAATAGAATTGTATCATAAATCTACTGTAGAGGTAGAGTATGTTGTTGCTTCTATTAATTGTCAAAGAGTGATATGGATAAAATAGATTATTTAGAGAATTCATGAGAAGGTCACAAAACTGGTTGTTATCTATTATGATAACCCTAGTGCAATAAATATTTCCAAGAATCCAGTGATGCACTCAAAGACAAAGCACGTTGCAATAAAATATCATTTTATAAGAGAACAGGTACATGAGAAGGAGGTAAGGCTTGACTATGTGCCTACAAAAGAACAATTTGTTGATATATTCACCAAGCCATTACCAAAGGATACCTTTGTGTATCTTAGAGGTAGATTAGGGGTCATTCCCCTATCTAAAGTTAATTAGAGGATGATATTTATTGCATCAATTCATATGTATTTATCATAACATAATTTGTATGAATTGATGTAGATGTGGAATACTCCATAGGGGGATAACTCCTAGTATGATGAATTGATGAAGTGATAAGGAAAGGTCAAGTATAATCCAAGATGACTGAATGACTAGACCACTTTGGCATTGTTGTCAAAGGGGGAGAATATGCATTATAAAAGGGATAACATATATATGAATTAGTATGATAGAGTGAGAAGATGTGTGATCAGAGGCATAGACAAAAGTGGAAACATTTTGCAAAATTTAGTAAGAGGATTGTCATGCCAAGAAGAACTTACAAGTTAAGAGTGTTCAAGTGTTTCCATCAATGCCAAAGGGGGAGATTGTTAGCATAACTGATATAGTGATGATAAGTGTTGCATTGATGAAGATTGGTACATATTTGATGATAGGTGAATTAGTTATTAGGTTGTCATTGATGTCAACTGATTGACTTAGTGTTTTCAGTATGTTACCAGATATTGTGTGAGAAAATCATGAGTTGTATTATGTTTCTAAAGTTTCTATTATAATGGAAGAATATGTTATTTTTTGTGACTCTAAGTTTGTAGCCGCTACTTTTTATATGAAGTATTGAGTTGGTTATGTTTCAATGGAATCAAATCGAGTAACTGCTAAAATAGTAAGTGACAGACTTCAAGTCAATAAAGGACTTGATGGAGCACTCATATGATATGGTTGATAAAAATGTCAAGATACTATATTGAGGATCACGACTCATATTGTTGACCAATGAAGATGGTTTAATTGACTAGAAGTGGCATAAACAAAATGAACAGGAAAATAAGACTGAGTTCTTGAACATGTAATGAATACTTGTGAATCGATGAAGAAATTCAAAGTGGCAATGGGATTGGTGATGTTTTAGTGAAGTAGTAAGGCAGTTCCATGATTTGTGGAAAGTATTTGACATCACATTTTCTGAGGTATGCATTTGAGGTGGATTCTTCAAGAAGTTTCTTTTGGTCAAACAAGTTTTTGAAGATGGTTCAATTTTCAAGGTGAAATTCATATGGAAGTCAATGTGGTCTGAGAAAAATAATTTATGAGTTCTTAGATACATTGTATCTTACTTAATATGATCCGGATTGTTCCTATCTTAGATATAGGGTTTATTTTAAGGCAGTGAAAGAAAAATTATATATTAGAAAGTTGAAAAAGAAGTTATTTGTTGATTGCAGAAGGACTCAGTGACAAAGAAAGTGAAGGAATCTAGTGTGATCAATCCAAGAAAGAGTATAGTGTGTGGAGAATAGTTTCAGAGCTTAATAGGATTTGATTATGCAGAGGTAGTGTAAGTTTACAGGTCATTTTTATATGTTTCTTTATAACCATTATAACAATGAAATCCCTTAACAGGGTGGATCCTAACAGATCTTTGTTGTAAATCCCCTAACAAGGTGGAATTTATATTGAATGTTTAAAGTCCTCTAACAAGGCTACTTCTAATAGTAAAAATATCCTAATAGATCTATAGGCAAATCCCTTAACCGGGTAGCATTTAATAATACTTATGTAAACCTTTAACAAGGTAAGCTCCTCACAGGGTGTAGTCTAGAAGAGTACAGATTTAGTGGGTACCAAGTCCCACACGTGGTTTTTCCCATTTGGGTTTCCATGAGAAAAATATGGTTTCTTCATTGTGTGATTGATTATTTGTGGATGCATGCTTTGAAAGTTTCTAGTTATATTAGTTGTTCTTAAATGTTATGGTGCATAAAGTTTAAATAGTTTGAAATCAGAGAGCTTGGTGATTACTGGCTCACCCCCCTCTCAGTAATCAGGCCTATATTAACAACCATTTTTCCCTTCCAATAAAAACTTGCTTCTTTGAATCAATCCAAATTCAATATTCTTACATGTAGCATTGCTAATCCTTTGTCCTTAGATATCATCTGAGTTGTTATCCCACAAAATGTTGAGATTCCTCATCTTGAGACTTATAATGGTAAAGGTGATCCTATGAATCATGTTAAAACTTTTCAAACCCTATGTAGTGATTTTTCTAATGACTATAGGTTCATGAATAAGTTGTTCACTATGACCTTTTGAGAAAAATCTTTGTAATGTTATTGTTCTTTACCTCCTTATTCCATTGATTTCTTCCAAAAACTTACTAATGCTTTTATCCAAAAATTTCAAAGCAACATTGGTCCTCAATTTTTTTTGACTAATTTAATGCATTGTAAACAAGGTGTTAAAGAAAAAGTTAGTGACTTAATTGGTATATTTAAGCATTTTCATGGTCATATTTCTTATCATGTGCCTGATGTTGATATATAACGTATATTTGTTTCTAATTTACAAAAGGATATTAGAGATAACATTATTCTTACTATTTTTTCTTCCTTTTCACAATTATGTACAATATGTCATCATTATCAACTACAAGTGAATCAATTTGAGAGAACCTCAAAAGGATCTTATTCTTGTTGACAAGAGTGATGCCACATCCAATTCTAACAAGTTTCATAAGTCTAACAATTACATCGAGATCAAAAAATCATCTAATACAGTAGATGAACAAGTGGCAGCAACAACTAAAGGTGTGGCTCCTTTTTACTTTATTTTTAGACATTCTCATGCTTTTACTTCTCTTTCTGAATCTTTTCATAATGCACAATGATGAAGTTAATTAATGAAAACATTATCAAACTTCCTCCTATTAAACCAATTGATCTAAACAAACCTCTTCCTAGATCCTTTGATCCTTAATCATTTTTTCAATACCACCGTCAAAATGGTCATGATATTGAAAAATTATTTTCTATGAAGAACACAATACAAGACCTCATTGGTTCCAATATTATATATATTGATGTTGATACTAACCATGGAAATAAATCACTTGCAGCTCCTAATCAAAATTTGAAAATATACACTAATCCTTTGCCATCTCATTCAACCAACACTATTGTGCAACCTTTTTCTCCTACAAAAATTATTTATGATGATAAATTTGATGAATCCAACCATATTATTAATCGAATTGAGCATGTCCAACCTAAAACTAAACCCAAATCCAAAACTCAACCTCAGCCTTTTATTACCTTCGATACTGGTAAGAAAATTATGACACCTAATGGTCCTTTGTATATTATCACTAGGGTTGATGGTATTCCTTCCTATGGTACCCTTATTGATCCTACTTGCATGGTTAATGTGATAAGTGAAGAGAATATTTTTAGTAGATAATTGTATAAGGATTCCTATGATAAATTTTATATTTTTATTCAAACTTTGAATAGTTTTTGTTATCCTTCCCATGCTTCCATTTCTCTTCCTGTAGAAGTTGGTGGTAAATTTTTGGATACTAATTTCATTTTTATTCTCATCTCTGATCAATTTAAAGTCAAACTTAGTCTTCCTTGGCTTACTTCCATGAAAGTTGTAGCTTATCCTATTCATAAAAACCTTAAATATTTTCATAATGGAGAGATCATGATTGTTAACCATAGTCTTTATTAGACTTCTATGCCTCAAGACTTTGTTAACCTTGATGTCTTTTGGTATTCTATGCCTCAACTAGCTAGAGTCCATCCTGATTATCTTTTCCAATCCTACCAAGACTTAAAAATTTAAAATATTTATGAGTTAAGAAAACCTAAAGATATTGATCCTAGTCATGGCCTTATTCCTACACCTTTTGTGCCACCTATTTCTTACACACATCATGTTGTTGTTATCTCTCAACCTAGTGTGGTTCCTTAAGGTCTTCCTTATAAAGAAGAAAAGGACCTGATGCTAATTGATCCTAGCCAACCTTAACTATCTAGTAAGAACGTAATCATCGTCACAAGCGTCATGCTAGAGCTTGTGCCCATGTTTCTCAAAAAAAATCTACACCTTCTCATGCTTCACTTCCCTTTGACCATCCTATGCTTGAGCCTATGGAGGAAGTGAATTTGAACAATGTTAAAAAGAATAAACATTATAATGTTATTCGTATCTTAGATTATATTACAATTAATCTTGATGAAGAAGATACTCTTGATGATGATGTTCATGATATTAACAATGATATGGATGCTAGCGATTCTAATTATATGTACGAGACTATTAATATTGACAATGAATTACCAGTTATGCTTTTACAACAGTTATCTATTACACCTATTAACCAACACAGTGACCTATCTTCACAACATGGTCCTTGTTTGTAATTTTCTATTGTTCCTTCTATTGTGCTTGATGTTTCTCCTCTTACAAGTTGCCCACCTTCCCTAAACACTATGGATCGAGATAGGGGAAAGTGATACAATTGATTATCTCCTCTTGTACGGTGGATTTTGTACATTTTCCTATTGTAATGTGCTTCCCCAATGATGTGTTTCTCGTTATATATTTATTTAGATTCCTCTAAATGATCCTTGTTTCTCCATTGGTGTAAGGTGATAAAGGAATCAAAATGTCGTAATCATTCTTCTATTTGTATCTCTTTTCCTCTAAATGTTGTTACATGTTGTGTTGTACATGTGCTATTATTTTTAAGTATGCCTTTGTGATTGTCTACTTAGGAATGGTCCAAAATAGTAGCACCTATTCTTTTTGGTATCTATGATGTCAGCCCAAATAGACTCTTCTTCATGAATCTTACATGTCCTTCATCCAATGTGTTGTATTTCTACTTCCTTTGGGGAATGATGATATTTCATTTGGACAATATATTACACATATTATCATATGATCATAGTGACCCCACAGTTGGTAGATCCATTTGTGTTCTCTTTTTTTCATGTGCTCATTTCCCTTGATATGTCTTTTCTTGGAGGAATTTCATAGTGAAAACATCCCTGGTGGATGCATGTACGCTATTTTAAATCCATTTCTCTCATTAAGGTTCTTGCAATATCTTTAACGTGGGGGCATACACTCCGCTCACATTTTGCACACACACACTATTTTTGATGCTCCTATACATTTGGATCTCTTATGGAACACACTCCTTAAGGTATGATCCCCACATTTGTACTTTGATCCCTTATGAACACACAAATCCATAAGACTAGATCACTCTTTGTCAGATTCCCTTTTTGGAGACACAATCCTTTAGGTTGGATCCTTGATGGGTTGAATAGCATGGCACACAAACCGTGCTAGAATTTTAAATCCATAGTTTTCAACTTACCTTTTTGTGTGATTCACATTAACACAAGAATTATTACTAGGCCTAGGTAATCACACCCCTTTCCCTTCCCTCTCTTTGTTAGTGATGTCTCTCTCTTCATAGTTTTGGATTTGATGAGGACTTAATTGTTAGGAATGGGAACACTGAGAGGGGGGGGTGAATCAATGTTCACTGTATTTTAACTTTTCACTTTAATCTTTATGTTGAACATAAATGCTTAAGTAATGAAATAAAAATTCACATAAACATGAAACATGAAATCAACACATGACACCAATATGATTATGGGGAAACCCAAATAGGTAAAAACCCCGATGGGAATTGATACCCACTAATATTCTGCACTAGTGTTTTGTGATCCTTGTTAGAAGATCCTTTACCTTGTTAGGAGTAGTTTTACAATGCTTTAAGTATAGTAGACCTTATTAAGGGTCAGACCCTGTTAGGAGTCTTTTACAATCATCCCTATTAGGGGAGAGGATGCACTGTCTAAGAGCTCACTGCTGAAGTGGTGAAGGCTACAACCTTCTGATCTCAGATACACACTATATCTGCAGGATGAACTGTCATTGTGACACTTCTTGTCAGATTAGTTCCTTTGATGCGCTAATGCTTTGACCTCTAGCAAAGCTCTAATACATATTCTAGTATATTTGCACACTTCGGCTTTGCTTATTATATCTCTCTCTCGACTTCCATATCGAATACAATGGGCGCACCTTATATTTATGTGCTCATATAGAATACATAATTAGGTCAGCCCTATAACCAATTAAAAACAATGCTTCCAAATGAATTGGCTTAAGCGCGCTTACAATTATACATATAAACATGTCGGCAACCTAAATACAATGGGCACGTAGCCTTTACAACTTTACATTATAATCACAAACCAAAATGCTAATAGTTGGCTCTGTTCAGGTTTAGAATTGTCACCCTAACTTAGGCATTAGGGCTACACAACAATTCGATCCCGACAATGGAAACCTCCTTGAGCTGTGGGTAGACTCTGAATAAGGGGGAATCTTTAGATTCTAGGCCAGTTCCTATTAAATATGCAATATCACTTCCTGAACTGTAACTTGTTGGGAAAAGGGAAAAGAATACTTATAACTAAAAATAGATTAGGGTGATACACCAAGAAATGTTTCAAACTTTGTAGAAAAGATAAAACATCAATCCTAACTCACAAATGAAAATCCTGACAGTTTGAATCTCTGCTCAACATATAGGTTAACAAAACTTACTATCAGGGTTAAACCATGAATAGCTTGAGTAATTAATAGACATACATTTCTCATACAAGGCTTTTAGGAAATTAATTATCTTGAGAAGGAACAGAAAACTACTCACTTCCTTTGGATAATAAATAATTTAGCACTTGTTAGAAAAGATGAAGACAATATCCTATATCAAAATAACTCCACAAATATGAATCAAAAATCTCTAGTTCATTTCCTCCATAATCTGACAAAAGTGATTACAAAAAAGGTTTACAAAGCATCTAAGAACAATAAGTTCTGTATATGCCCTCTCTCCAAAATCTACAACCCTGAATTGACCATGAAAAATCCATCTTATAGCTTGCCTATGCTTCAAATCCGAAAATCTAAACCTCACAAATTGCCCTAAAATTGGCCCAAAAACATGCCAATAACTAAGCCTATGAAAGCTCGAGTCTAAGTGCCCCTAAATACTGGCTTATAATAAGGACTTAATCCTTTTACAATTCATAACCAATATTTATATTTACTTGATATTAGATAAAATATAATATCAAATAATCTAATCTTTCAAATCCTAACTTAGATAAAAGACTCTAAGTGTAAAAATATGCAAAGTGGAGAAAGTTGACATGACTGTTCCATCCACTTGCAATACAATTCAAAAATAATGAGATGAAAGTGTGAGGTGGAATGTTGCAGTTTTCAAGACTTTGCAGGAATGTGACATTTGCATTAATGGAATTGAATATCGTTCTTCTTGCAGACTCCAAATTGTTATGTTCATTTTTCACTCTTGGCACTTGTTCTTATCTCATTCTTCCTACAAAAGAATAGGGAAGATGAAACCCTAACTTGTAAGAAAGCTTCAAAAATTTGTGATGAAGCTCTGTGAATGCATCCTTTTGTTGAACTAGAGCTTACTGCTACTAGAGATCACTACTACTCCTCGTTGATGGGCATCTCAAATAGAGAACTCGACATTTGGCTAACTCAGGTTGGCATGCAACTGTAAGTTATCTTCGAGCTTGATTTATCTCTTAGAGATTTATTTTTTGGAAATGAATCCCATGAAATTGTAACATTTCTTTAGCATAAGTTGCGGCCTCTCATTCTGTTATCTATCCCTCCATTGGTGCTTTCAGAATATGACTGTTGTTTTGATAATACGAGGCTATGAATATGAGTCACACTCAACTGGTGTATACCGTGCACAAACTCAATCATGCTAAGAGTTCTCTTTTGATTTGTTTGCAAGCCATGAGCTTCATTATGACTCTGTGTTGATAGTCATATGACTAGTGTTATCTTGTAGTTTATCTCCATTTGTAAGTTGTGAGCTATGACTTTGATCCATGACCTCTATTATTACTTCATTCCTTTGCTTCTTTTATGGGTTCGAAGATGTGAGCTCGAAACTGTTCAACCCACATTTGATAGTAGTCACAACTTTGCATGAGGAAATCTGGCTATGCCAAACTAAGACTGATTCTTACCTTTTGTTTACAACTGTGAATACATCTTATGATCCATGACCATTTGTAACTGGCACAGAACCGTGAGCTTCACATTGTGACCTACTAACAGTCACGGCTTGTTTGACTGTTGATTCCCTTCATTTTGAATATAAAGCCATGACTGGTACAGATATTAGGTTCTTGGATTTTATCAAAGAAAATAAACCCTTCATACCATTTGATAACTTGCAGTCCAAAGTGAATTTAATTGTTTTCCTTTCATTCAGTGTGCCCATTCTATGAATCATTGTTTGTAACTGAAGCTTGCTTTGCACATTTTGACTGAGAATGAACTTGGCTTGACTGAGAATGAACTCAACTTGTATTGTGTATTGAAAATTGACTTGTTCTAATCATTTGTGCTTGTCTCGACCTAGCTCAAGCCTTTGATTGGTAGACATTTCATGATTTTCTGTTGTGTAACATGAAGCTATTTTTAACATTTTGTCTCACATTCCATACTTACGTGGACATTTACTATCAACGGTGATTCTACTAAATTTTGTCTCCTTCAGCATATGACTGTAACAACATAAAATGAAACCCGAATACCTTGTCTGGGAAATTTTGAACATAAGCAGATAATTTCTCTTTTCTGTGTGCTTCATAAAAATAGTTTGTATAAACAAATAGTTACTAGAAATTGATTTCAAAAGCTTTCTATATTTTTTACATAAATTGATTATAGCATATAGCATTCAAACTATTTCATTCTACTGACATGAATGAATCTATGTAATATCGATAGTGAACTTGATGAACTAGTGAACTCATTCTTGAAACTAGAAAACAAAATCATATACTATGAGCTCAGCAATGACAAACAGTTGCTCCAGAAAACCATGAAACACCTCTAATAGCTTACTAAAGTTGCAAGGTTATGACTAAAAAATGTTAAAATATATATTCAGTTATAAAAAAAACTATAACATCTTTCAGTCATAACCTTCGCAAACCTTAGAAGTTGATTAAAAACATGACTGAGAGATGCTCAAGAATAACAGTCATTTATTCCACAACAGATAAGTACCATTCTCCTTTATGATATTCCTCTATTAGCTATACATACTCTATTCCAATTTATACATATTTTTTACTTTCTGTACAGCTTGCATCCTATTTGATTCTTGTAACTCTGAAATTTCAACTTTTATCATTATAGCTCCTACAGTATGTCCACTTTTAACAATTTTCTTTGATGTTGATTCTGCACTTAAAATATGAGAAGTACAACAAGATGAAATGTTTGTTCATTGTTAATGAAGTTCGAGCATAGGCTCATGACACTCAAAAACACCAGAATGCTACTTAATGAGGTTCGAACACAGGTTCATGACACTCACTAAAACAAACTGTAAACATTTTATAACTTTATGGCTCAATCTTGAAGCACTCATTCAGTATTTTTGCAGCTGCATTTGTAACTTGAACTTTGAATTTTGGCAATCATTGGCAATTTATGTAGCACCTTTATCTTAGAAATTCACCTTGATTTGCATCTTTGACAATGACTGGACGTGAAAACTAGTCAACTGTTATCTGCAAAATAATTTGTTAAGCTCTCAAATAACATCATTATGAAATGCATTATTTGAAAAAGGTTTCTCAGTCTGAAATATACTAAGTCCCTTTAATTCAGACACCTGGTTAATAAAAGGGCAACATACACCACAATGATCATAAGTAGTAAAAGGTTTCATGTCAGAAACAAGTCCCTTTAATACTGCCTTGCAGTGAGTGTCAGTGTACATTTCCTTATTACATTTAATTATCTAGATTGATATGCAATATTGAAAACTTGATTGCTACAGTATGTTATTTGTTTCTCATGTATTGCTTAGATCCAACAGGACCTAACCATATTTTCTCTCTCATGCAGATATGAACCATAAAGACCTAAAAATAGATGGAGACCCAGAGCATGAAGACCTAAATGTAGAGACCTAGCAGACAACAAGCTGACACAAACCAATACAAAGGCAATGCATGGGACCCCTATTCCATACTTCAATCTTTCTTTCAATTCTGCAATGTACTCTACTTATTGACATGAAATATGAAACAACAAAGGATATTTGTATATCACATTTAGTTTGAATGCACAATGTAATGATCATTTATGAATTTATGAATTTTGGAATAATAATCAATACTTAGAGTACAATGATGAAATCTTGAATGAATGCAATAATGACATGTAAACTAACAAAACCTGCAAGGTAGTGTTAATTAGACAAACAAATGCAACCTTTTCCTATTTATGCTCATTGTATTGTATGTTGTATTTTTTAGTAACAGGCTCCATGCTCTATTCTCTGCTGGCACACACTAGCTATGCAACTTCAACTGACTGTAACTTTGTCATCCTTGCACATCTGATCATGCACTCATAGAATAAGCAAGAATATAGTCTAACCAACTTAACTTCTAGGGCACATATCATAATTCATCTGTACACACGTGCACTGATGCTCTGAGCTACAGGAACTCTGTACATTGTCTAGTCTTCAACACTTAACTGAATTCTGATCTTTACATCAAGTGCGCTAACTCCAAACTGCTATATGACTTTGTTTCCATAATGACAACATTATATCTAGTCATGTACTTCAGTATAGAAAACTTTTCAACAATCTCCCCCTTTGTCATTGATGGCAACAAAGGAATATGGCCAAGTTTCTAACTGTCCCTTAACACCAAAAACTTTTGTCTTCTATACATATCTTATACATAATCTTATATCTCCCTATACATATCATACTCCATATTCTATATACAACTCCCCCTTTGACATTAATGACAAAGGTGTACCAAAAAACTATATCTGTATATACTTACTTAGGGAAAACATCCGGATATGCTATCTTAAGATTTTGGATCTCCTTCTTCCAAAAATTTATCAAGGAGTTAACTATCTGGAGATGGGTGCATAAGGCATATTGAAGCTTCTCCATCTTCTTCAAATCTGTGCTCAAACCTTAATCATAGGTTATCATGGTGGCATCAATCTCCTTTATGTTTTGATTGAGAATGTCTAGTGAGGGTGCAAGACCATTCCTCAACTGAGTCTGTCTAGATCTTATCTTTGCCATCTCTTTCTCTACTTTCTCAATTTTGTCCAACTGACCTTGGTATACATTGTTGCACATGTTTACATCAGTGGACATGTCTTTCACTGAACTCTTCACCTACTCAATCATAGCTTTTGCCTCTTGTATTGTCTTAAGATGAGCATCAGTAAGCTTATCCTGATCCATGCAGTTTGCAATGAATTTTCCTCCTTGATCAGGAAATTCTTTTAAAGATGCTTGTCCTATCTTGAGTGAATTCAGATCTAGTGCAAAGTTTCTCATCAACTCATTCAATCTCTTATTTAGGTACTTCTCTTTTGCAACTTTGGATGCAGATTCTTCAAGGCTTGAAAATTTTCTTTTGAATTGTGAGATAATTGTACTCACATCATCAAGTGAATGTACCTTGTTCACTTTCATATCTGCAAACAACAAACTATTCAGTATGTTCACTGATTCCACAAGGAGATTATTTATCATTACTTGTTTCTCCTTTGCCTTTTCCATAGCTAATGTTGGTACTCAAAATTCAGTTTTGAGGTACCACGTAAAATGCTTGCTAAAGTGCTCCTTTTGGTCCAAAATTCACATGTGAAAACAGTGTTTCCGAGTCCTGTAATGAGTGAAGAATTCAGTTGACACCTTGTTTATGTCCCATTGATTCAAATTGAGTTTTTATTTCACATTTAGAAATGGGTTTTCATCATGTCATTTTTAGGTGGTCTCAAAAATCAGAAAATGCTCAAGTGTGAAATTCACCGGGAAGGGCCAGTTGAGGGTTGAATAACTTGAATTCTAGTGAGTGTCATGCAAATCCAAGAGTGGGGGTGTTTTTAGTGTACTTCAATCGACCTATGTTTCTGATTTCAAGTCATAGTGACAAGTTTTGATAGGTCTTGTGTTTCCCCTTCTGGAGGTGTTTTCTTGGATCTGTATCTTGCACTTTTCATAGTTTTGTCGGGAGCCATGTTTGTGAAGCTATATCTGATACTCGATATTTGGTAAAGATGAATTAATGATGGACCTCTATTGTAGGCATGTTCCTCTTCTGGCCTGTCCATTTTTAGCCCCTGGTGAATCCGTTTCAGTACTTTTCAAAGCCAAATCCATTTCTAGTTTTCACTGTTTTGCTGAAACCCAGAAGTTCAGAAGTTTTAAGGGCTATATTTGACAGTGTGTAAAAGACACTTGTGTGATCCAATGAGTGAGTTAATGATTGGGTCATGTTGCAATCATGTTTTACTCCCACCATGCCAAATCTGGAAGCATGACCAATCCGTTTGACCAAGTTTCCAAGCTCATTCCATTTGCAATTTTCACAAAATGTGTTCAATTTTGCCTAGTGTGTTTTCCTAGAATTCCAAATGCCTGACTTTGTCAGTAAATAAATTTTGACTAGTTGATCCTTTTGAAGAAATTATTTTTACGTCCATTTGAAAAGTTGGAGTACTAACCCCAATCCCGATTTTAGCCCCCTGCCAATCCATTTGTCTGCCTTTAAAAATCAATTACGGTGATTAAAAATCATTTTCTGACAAGTTTGTTGCAGGAACAATTTGAACTAGGCAAGTTTACAAATTAATATCTTTTGATTCGGTTGCAATCATGAAGTGTCATTTTGCAGAGTATTAGAATGTGGGTCAAAGTTCATGCATGTTTAGTGGCGGGGCTAGGTCAGGTGATTATGTCAGTTTTTAAAGCCAGTTCTTGAGGCCACTTGTGCATTCTAGGCACGTTGCAAGAAGGGTTATTTTGGCATTTCGGTGATCTAGGTATGATTGTGAATTGGATTCAAAGAGTGCAAAGGGAAATGTAAATAGAAAGAAGACATATTGAGAGTAGATTCAAACAAATTTGACTCTATATTTAGCAAGGTTGAAAGCTTGCATAAACTTGGGCAAGAAAACATCGAGCCAAGTAAGACAATTAAAGTTCATAATCAGCATTTTGATGACTTTGAAGGTGGAGATAGAAAGGGGTCAATAGTTGTTACCGAATCAAAGGAGAAAACCCGTACTGAATTTAAGGGAAATTCAATGTTGCAAATGAGAAAATGGGATGCTTTTGAAGAAGAGAATGATGCAAGACATGGCTTGGGGGATGGTGAATATACATCAAAAGAAGTGGCATTACCAATGAAAGTAAAAGGCAAGAGGAAGTGGGGTGAGGAAGCATTAGACATGTTTGTTGACAAGAAAGATCGTAATGATAATGATAAGTTAGAATGGGCAGTATTTATTGGTAAGCTGCCTCTGGGGTTTAAGAGCAAAAAGCTGATAAAAGAATTTTCTTAGTTTGGGGAGGTCAAATCACTTTTGTTACGATCTGTTCCCATTGTAGATACAAAACTACCAAGAAAGGGAGCAATACTCAAAGGAAAGGTCAACGATTCCATTAACAGTGTCCATGCATACATTGTCTTTAAAGATGCACAATCAGTAAATGTTGCCTTGTCACACAACATGACAGAGTTCAAAGGAAATCATATTCGTATGGATTGAGCACTTCCACCTTGCAAGAAACTTAAAGATGGAAATCATTTCATCTATGATACAAGGAGGACTGTATTTGTTGGGAATCTTCCATTTGATGTGAAGGTTGAGGAACTATATCAACTATTTGTTGGAATTGCACCTATGGGCTCTGGTGTCGAAGATGTTTGAGTTATAAGAGATCCTCAAACAAGTATGGGAAAAGGCATTGCGTGTATTTTGTTCAAGAGCGTGGATGCTGCTAAACTAGCTCTAAAGAAGAAAGACTTGAAGCTAAAAGATAGAAGCCTTAGGTTGTGTAAGGCACAGCCTGATTCAAATGGAAGACCACAGACAACATCGACTTCTAGATCAAGATCTAATGCGACTCCAAGAGTTAAAGCATTGAATAGGAAACATCCTGCTAAATCAAGGGAGTTGTCAAATACACCCTTACAAAAGTAGATGCCAGGCAAGCAAAGAGGGGGCTGGCACTTAATAAATGGAGGGGTCTGCTTATAAAATAATGGAGGAGGAAGTTGTCGGCATGTCAAGTGTGAAGGCCATTTGCAAATAAGTAGATGCTACGTGAGCGGCCAGTCACCAAAAGGCCAACGTAAAGAGCAAACTTTGAAGGGGCATGCCCAAAATCAAACAGATACACGACATAGTGCACTCAGTCGGTCATTCAAATGACCTCAGGATGAGAAAATTGTGGAAAGAGTGCTCTGTGTATGTATATAGCATTTAGCACCAGTGGAGGCACGTGGGAAGGAAGAAGCGTGGAAGAGAGAATCAGAGGACACAGGCAGCGCACAAGCTGGGAAGATATAGCTAATGCATTGGGGACTTTATCCCACATTGACTCTGTTTGTACTTTCTAAACATTTAAATATGCAAACACTTTTATATAATGTAAACAAGGAGCCCAGAGGCTCTCAGCGGGTCCCCTTAAGCTGGAGGACTCAATGCATGGCGGTGGGCCCCATATTTTGGAGGAAAGCACCGTGAAAGCTTTAAAACTAGAAGGAATAATATCCCACATTGGTGCCGAAACTGGACTTTGAAATATTTAAAAGCAAATCCACAAACATACAAAGTAAGTTGAAATGGAAGAGGCTCTCTCCATGCGTGACTCCTCATGCGCCCGACTCATTTTCTGTGACAGGCGGGCCCTACTTGCAGGTGAGGTAATTTTTGGCAGAGTAGAAATTGTGCACACGGTCGGTGCCTCGAGATTTGTGTCACCTATCAACGGTGGTCGCATGATCTCAAGGGCCAATTCCGGCCCTTGCAATCATGCGCTAGGCCGACACGTGCCGGTCCTGTGAGGTGGTGAAATGATGCTTGTTTGGAGCTGATAGTAAACCAGAGAATGACATGTGGCATGGTTGGTGACGTTGCAGTCAGTCTTGTGAGGTGGCAATGACGTGGTCTACAAGACCAATCCAGTGATGCCACATGGCACATGTGGGACCCACCCTTTTTTACTCTGTTCAAGATTTAAAACAAATTATAAATTTTGACCTTTATGCTATTTTCGAATTTTTTGAATGTGACAAATTGGCTTGGGAGTTGAAATTTGAAAATAGTGTTGAGGGTTGAAATTTTATCAGAAATAGCAAGTGTTATATATTGTCGGAAAGGTGAGGGAACAAGGAATCCATTTCTGAGGTCAAATTTGATGCAAGTCATGTTGGTTTTGAGTTATCTACAGTTGAACGAATTAGGGGGGCCGGGAAGATATTTTGAAAATATCTATTTTGTTCAATCTGGTCATTCATAGTTTGTTTGAGCAGAGGACAGGTGCTTTCAAGAGGGAATGATGCAGATCAGATTTTCAGTTCTGAGCAATGATTCATCAGCAAGAGGTTTTAGAGGATAACAAGTGTCAGTTTGTGGGTGAATTTGGAGTTTTCTCCTCTCCTTCTTATTCTGATTTGTTTTCTTTGTAAGGGGTTCCAATCTTTTTTCATGAGCAGAGCTCTGCAAGTTTGAGTTCCAACTAATGCAAGTTCTGGTTAAGTTTAGGGTTCTATTTTTTTTAGTATTTTGGCATTTTGAATGTATTGAAGCAATGTTTTATTAATAAAATACACTTGAAGTCTCTTTGCAAGGACTTGATGTCTTTGTATGTTTTCTGGAATTCTTATGAGCTAGATTTGTAAGGCATTTCTGGTTTGTCATCTATAAGGTAGACTGTGATATTATTCTTCAGTTTCCTTCAAGGAAGGAGTAAATCTTGTTGGATAGTTTTTGAGAATGTCAAGGATATATGGATTTGATGATCATGTGTTTGTAATGATAAAAGTAGTATGTAAGGCATGTTGTTGGTTTCAGATGTGTTGTGTTGTAAATCTTTGTGAATATTTGTTCAATTTGACTCCATACCCAATGGATTAGGCACTGGTCTTTTTCCAGAATTGCATCCAAACCTATTCAATCAACCATTTCCCTTTCCATTTTTGGGTACTTTGATTGTTGAATCTAGCATGACGAGCTGGAAACCGTCCAATGATTTGCTTGAAAGGGTGAATCCAATTGCAGGACATTTAGTATCATGTTGATCCATTTTTATATTTGCTCATGTTGTGAAGAAGGAATGGTTTGTCAGTGTTGTGAGCAGATATTTTGAGGTACACCCGCCTGGGTCTGTGGAGCCCAAAGTATAGAAGGCATTTGAAGCCTTGTCGAAGTTGGGTTTTCTCTTGTTGAGTCAGTTTGTGAACTGGTTTAAGAAGGTATGTTTTGGCCAACAAGAAAAAACTCTAACAGCTAGGACATTGAACTTAATCAGGTCTTCTTCTCTCCATGAGTCCAAACTGGATGTGTCAGGTGTCAAACTTGACAACAATGCTAAGGAGGGAGTGATGGGAGTGTTATCCATCACTTCTAGTTTTACCTTGGCTATTTCAATAGAAGTCTCATCTTTCTTTTGTTCTTTTTCTTCTTCTTCTTCTTTCTTTTCTTCCTCTTCCATTTTCTCTTCTTCTTTCTCATTTGATATATTTTCAATTATTACCTCTTCTTGATGAGTGGGAGGTGATTTGCTGCATAAAATCTCAGCTTCTTGTGTGCTCACAAAAGCTTCCTCAAACTTATCTAAGTCTGTGTCAGTGGTCGCCATGGCTATCTCCACATTATCAATGACAATGGTGTTGTCCTTGAGTGATTCTGACATGGGCGCAGACTTATCTAAATCTATTTGTACTACATGCGTTGAATCTTGAGGACCTATAGACTGTACCTTGATAGTCTATGTTGCTTTGTCTTGCTTACTAGGTACTTGAGAGATGGGCACAAACATAGGTTTCATGCGTTGTTCTAAGAATACCTTCTCAAAGGCCTTCTCTATTTCCTTAGAGATCAGCTCATAGTCTTTGTTCATGAGGTGTAGTGTTCTCATCTTTGACCTTAAGTGCGGCTTCACCAGATTCAACAATAGTGACTTTTCTTCAACAGAACATACTGGAAGAGTGGAATCTAGAGTTTGTTCCCTTATTCTGAAGTCTTCTTTAGTGGCATGTCTCTTCAAGGTATCGATTATCTCCCATACTTTATCTAGAATTGTTGTTTTCAATTCAAGAATTGTCTTCTTAAACTTTATCATATGTTTAACAATCATATCATGTATTACTGATTTGTCAATCTCACTGTGTGATTCATAAAACTTCCCTACTTGATCAATATTGCCCTCATCAACAATTCTTGTGCTCAATACTTTAAGGCTAGGTCTGAATCCTACCTTAGGAGGTGTATGGTGAAAAAGTGACCACACTTCTATAAATCCTTACATGCAAGGAAAATCAAGAATGAGCCCTCACAAATCGATCTATAGCTCTCTATGTATGGAGTTGCAAGATTGTAAAATTGCTCTCAGCTAGAGCTATGAAGCTGATGACCTTGCTAGTCAACCACACAATGAGAGATTCAAGTGAAGACAAGGGAAAAAGTGCCAATATCCCCAATGAAATCAAGATGAAATGCAATGCAATGCAAGCAAACTAAGAATGAAAATGCAAGCTAAACTAAATGATAACAATGCAATGCTTGAAAGGAAATCTAATCTATGAAAGGAAAGTACAAGTCTTACAATCCCTCCTAATTAAACTATGTGAGATTAATCTATTGCATAAAGGAAATCTATACTAAGAATGCCATGATTATGCAACTATGAAAGAAAACTAAATGAAATACAATAACAATGTCTTCAAAGCTTGAATGCAAGAATGTCTTCAAAGAGCTCCAAATGACCTAGAAAACCTGTAGCATAACATTAGTATTCAAAATTGCATATGAAAATGAGGAAGAGAGCTCTTCTTTTATAGGAAATAAAAAGGAATGGACCATGGAGATTAACAGGCAAAAGATTTAATCAATGGTGGAGCATCAAAGAAGAGCAATCCATGTGCACAAATATCCTCCAATGAGAAAATAAGAGTTGACTTTTGTGTCCATATAAGACAAAAAATATTTTTTCCCTTTTTATAAGATAAGAATAATGCTTTATTTGTGCAACTTAGGATAAGAGGAAAGTGGGGGCTTTTTATTTATTAAAAGGGGAGGAAATATTCCTTTTTAATAAATAAAAACTTTAGGATAAAATGGTTAGCCCAAGGCAAATAATTGAAAAATGATAAAATAGGATTTGATCAAGGAAATTGATATAATTGATAAAATTCTGATTTTTGAAAATATTGATTCAGGGATTTGATAAATTGTTGAATGGGGGCCCAAAGTCTAGGTGACCATTTTAGGGTGCATACAGGAGGTGCTTGAATGTTTTTCTTGCTTCTTGTAGCTCACGAGGATGGATGACTAGTGTTGCTTTCTTTCTTTCTTTTGACTATTGGCTTATACTCCAGAGGAGCATTAGAATCACTGGTTTCTTTGGGCGCAGAAGGAGTGTCATCAGTTATATCCTTCTGACTATCATCTTTTTCAATTTTTATCTTCTTCATCTTAGGATCTTCTTGTTCTTCTTCTACTATTGTGATTTTCAATTCCAAAGCAATCTTCTCTTCCCTTGCCTCGTCAAGGTCTACTTGGGATACACCATGAATCCTTAAGATCTCTGATGTTACTTTGGCAACCTTTCTTTTTGTTGATGTGTTGTTAAGCTTTGCATCTACTTCTCTAGTTTTCTCCTCATATGTTCCCCACCTAGGTTCATTAGGATCTTTGGGGGCTGAAACTAGTACCTATGCATATGCTTCAAGAACATGTTCCTCTACCTCATAGCCAAGTGGATGAATCCACTTAGTTTTTGGTTCAACAACTTCCATACAAATTGTATCAGTTTCAACCATAAAGCATATTGAATCCTTAAATTTTTTCATAATGCTCTCTAGAATCCTATATCTCATTTGCATCTTGACCCTGAAGGTCTTCAATTACAATGTTATATAATCCCTTAATGTGCTTTTAATGGATGCTTTGTTGGATATCTAAGGCATGGTTGGAATAGTCTTGTCCAAATGCAAATTTGATATCTTTCCAACTATATGAAGGTACATGTAAATGATTAGTGACCCAAACCTAAATATCTTTGTCTTGTCATGCTTGATGGCCTTAATGTTATCAATCAACTGTACGTGCAAGATCTCACACAAGTTGAATTCCCCATCTTCCTTCACTAGTCTGATGGCTACTAGAATAGTGCCCGCAGACACACTATTCACCCTGCTGGTGTGATGAAACATGTATCCCAGTATCATTGACATTAGTTTGGTGTCTTCTTGCTCAATAGGCTCTATTTTCATGTCACGCCTATCACTCCTTGACTTGCATGTTTGCTCAACCATCTTTTTGACATCCTTGCCCACAGGAAGGATGATGCCTATCCTAGAAAGGCCTATCATCTCATGTATCAAGTCACTGTGATTCTTACTGGTACATCACCAATCCAAAAAAAAATCATCATGAATTTTTCTCAATAAGATCTTTATCCATTCTATCTCATAGAATTCATATGCCATTGCATACTCAACAATAGGGTGATCATTCCATTTAGCATATTCATCCATGAATGTTTTATTTGGTTTTAGCATGGTATCCATGTGCACTCTTAGCCTATCCAATCCAACTAGTTCCTTCTTATAGTAGATATATGCCCTAATATCTTCCACATGCATGATGCCCATAGGCGTGTAGGAAAAATCTCCCTCTAAATCATCTAGGGTTGATTTAAATGGATGTTTCTTGAAAACATATCTCTTCTTTTTAGCGACATCATAAATAATGGGAGTGGCCATGACTTACTTGTAAACACTTTCCAATTGAACTCCGAGATAATCTGAAGGCTTCCGAATCGGTGCAACGAGCTTAGGGTTTCTGCAACCGACCAAATGCATTGCAAACACTGATAGATCAATCTCCAAATCTTCACAAAAACTTCCAAGGCTCTTTCTACTCTCCTATCACTCTGAATTTGAATGCAATGAGCAATCAAATAACTTTTGTGTACTTTAAAAGTGAAAATTTTTCCATTAATGCAAGTCGCATAAACCAGGCTGTCACTTCAAAATTTGCAACTCAAGTTCTACTAACAATCAACATGTGTGCTCTTTCACATAGGCACCTTTATACTCCAAAAGCTTAAGTCTAAAGGCGCATACTCTAAGGATGAGTATACTAGCCACGCAGGGGTCTAGAGCTAAATTAGCTCCCCCTATGACCCTGAGGGCCATTCATCTAGCTATAGAGGGTGCGTCCACTAGGGATGCATCCAATACACTCTCATCAGTTTTGTCCTTTTTCTCTGACCAAATCATGCTCACATCCTCTGAGGCTTTGACAAAATTAACTTCTCCAATGGGATCCAAAATTGGTTCTTCAGCCTTTTTAGGGCTTCCCCGACCTTGCGTCCTTGATCTATAGAACCTTGAGATATGTCCAGCCTTGTTAAAAGAGTGACAAATGACTAGAGGTCTTATATTCCTTGGTGCATTGACATGAGTCACCATTCTGCATTGTTTTTCTATGTGACCATTATAGTTACATATCTGGCATGTAACATTCTGAGAAATTCTTACATTTGTCTAATTTTGATTTCTCTGATCTTGTTGAATCCTATTCTTTTTGCTAGTCTTGCAATTCATAGCTCTATGACCAAATTTGTTGCATGAATAATAGTAGCCATTAAAAGGTCTTACCTCTGTACGGTTTCTTGCAATGTGTCCATACTTGTTACATGCAAAACAAATGCATTATACTTGCTTGCGCTCATTCTTAGGTGGTCCACCATTATCTATGGTTTGATCTTCGGTCTTTTCAACATCAGTAGAGTCCTTTTGTGAATCATTTCTTGCTCGCATGTTGTCAATCTGATTTTGTGCTTCATTGTGTCCAATACAACTAGTGTCTACTTTGACTCTCCTTGCATACAACTGAGATTCTATCAAATTAGAATTGGTGTGTAATTTGTCAATGTGATTCTTTGCTTCTTTCAATTCAGACTCTAAGCTTTCTTTGCTATTCCTTAGTTCCAAGATTTCCATGTTTGCTTGCCTTAGTTCTTCATTCAGTTGAAGGCTCTCTTTGATTTGTTCATCATATATTTTCTGATTATTAGTCAGCTTATCATCAAACTCTTCAAGTTGTTATTTTAAGGATTTGTTTTCTTCATTAAGCTTCTTGACCATTGTCCCTATATCACTAGTAGAGAATTCTTTCAAATCTTTCCTTATCTTTTTGATGACTAATTGAGCATCACTGAGTTTATCCTTTAGTTCTTCAAATTCTCTTTCTGACTTGTCCAGATCTTCAAGAGCAACTTCAAGATTTATTTTTAGATGTTTCATTTCTATTTTGTCCATGATCTCCTCAAGTGGTTAAACTTCTATGCTATGGACCAGAGCTTTGATACCAATTGTTAGGAATGGGAACACTAAGAGGGGGGGGTGAATCAGTGTTCACTGTATTTTAACTTTTTACTTTAATCTTTATGTTGAACATAAATGCTTAAGTACTGAAATAAACATTCACATAAACATGAAACGTGAAATCAACACACAACACCAATATGATTACGGGGAAACCCAAATAGGTAAAAACCCTAGTGGGAATTGATACCCACTAATATTTTGCACTAGTGTTTTGTGATCCTTGTTAGAAGATCATTTACCCTGTTAGGAGTAGCTTTATAATGCTTTAAGTACAGTAGACCTTGTTAAGGGTCAGACCCTATTAGGAGTCTTTTACAATCATCCCTATTAGGGGAGAGGATGCACTATCCAAGAGCTCACTACTCAAGTGTTGAAGACTACAACCTTTTGATCTCAGATACACACTATATCTGTAGGATGAACTATCACTGTGACACTGCTTTTCATATCAGTTCCTTTGATGCACTGATGCTTTGACCTCTCACAAAGCTCTAATACATCTTCTAGTATCTTCGCACACTTCTACTCTACTTATTATATCTCTCTCTCGACTTCCATACCAAATACAATGGGTGCACCTTATATTTATGCACTAATATAGAATACACAATTAGGTCGACCCTATAACTAATTAAAAACAACACTTCCAAATGAATTGGCTTAAGCGCACTTACAATTACACATATAAACATGTTGGCAACCTAAATACAATGGGTGCATAGCCTTTACAACTTTACATTATAATCACAAACCAAAATGCTAACTGTCGGCTCCATGCTCTATTCTCTGCTGGCACACACTGGTTGTGCAACATCAACTAACTGTAACTTTGTCATCCTTGCACATCTGATCATGCACTCATAGACTAAGAAAGAATATAGTCTAACCAACTTAACTTCTAGGGTGCATACCATAATTCATCCATACACACGTGCATTGATGCTCTAAGATGCAGGAACTTTGTACATTGTCCAGTCTTCAACACTTAATCGAATTCTGATCTTTACATCAAGTGTGCTGACTCTGCTATATGACTTTTCTACCATAATAAAAACACTATATCTAGGCATATACTTCAGTATAGACAACTTGCCAACATTAAGTCACTTGGGGGATTGATGTTTATTTGTCTCCTTAGCTTTGATAAGACCATTTTATGCATTTGATCTACTTTACCATGAGTATGAGTTTGCCTCATACTCTTGCTAAAGTAGGGCCTAATTAATGTACCATACTAAAAGTTAGTACCCATTAATTTAGAAGCTCAAGGACCTATTAGGCCCCATTTTAGTGATGTCCTATAAAATAGATATATTTATGCTTGATTTATTGCTTTCCCCCATATATTTAACCACATTTTCCCTAACACCCTGAATACCTCTCAAGATCTAGGGATGTTATCTTGATTTTTTCACCCTCGGGTATAGGTCAACCTTGACCTATACTATGGGTCTTAAATTATGATTGGCTCCTAGGCCCGAAGCAAGGTATCTTTCTTTTCCACTCTCCTTTGTCAACCTTTGCGGATTTGAACCCAAAATTTCTATAAAAGGAGTCATTTTCTCTTCATTTGACACACATCTACATACCATCTACATGATCTATGAAACTATTTACATCTTTTTCAAACAAGCTATCAAGTTTAAGGAGCATTCCAGGAATTCAAGAAAGGCATATCAAGCATATGGGCATCCATGATCTATGATTTGGTGATTGTAGATCTATTGCATTTTTTAAGAAATCCAACATTATACATTCTACATGAACATACAAGCATTCAAGCATCTTTTTTAATAGAGGATCCATATCCATTCATGAAGATTTGGAAAGAAAGGTGAATAGTAACATTTTTCTTTCTTTTACATGCTTTTTATATTTTATTTCAAGGTTAATTCCTAAACAGGGGTTTGAAAAAGGAAAGCCCCTTTCCCCTAAAAAAAATCCCTTTTTCTTGTGTGCAGGATCAGATTCACAAACTTTTAGACTCTTGAGATCAAATTTGGCATATCTGAAGGTATAATTTACACAGCACATCAAAAAAAATTAGTTTTTGGAATCTCAGGTATAGGTCGACCTTGACGTATAACCTAAGTATACCTATACCAAGGAAGTTGATTTGTTCTTGGGACCTTCATAATTGCATAGATTATAGCTTTCAACCTCTTAGTTCTAGATCTAGCTCTATTCTAGTTTGTGACACAGTATGATAGTCTATTTTCTAATATGAACTTGCATTCTTCATTTTCCCTCAAGGTAAGTACATTTACTCTTTGTCATTTCATAGCACTTACTTTGATTATATTCCTTTATGTCCATCATTAGATGTGAATTATCATTTTCATCACATTTAATCAAAACATAAACAGAGAAGAAAGAGTAAGAGTAAGAAACCTTTGAATTGAAATCCTTAAAAGGACTTGGATTTTTCATTAGTACTCCTACATCCATTTTGGGTTTTTCTAATATGATTTGGGTCTCCTAAGGGTTAAATTCAAGGGACTCCCATCCTTTTTCTCCTTCTTCCGCAATGTACATATAACTTGGTGGTCTAGTCATATTGGATCACCATTTTATATGTTACAAAATGAAAGCTACTATGAGCTAAAATGAAAGATAAATGATGCTTGATATAAGATTAATGATGCAAGCTAGATAAAATGATGCTAAAATACAAATTATATGATGAAATCCTTAATTAATTAAGCTAAGCAATTATCTAATTGGTGTATAATTAAGCTAAGAATGAGATACAATGCATAATTAAACTAAGATGAGAACTAAGATAAATGAACTGTAAACTAATTTTTCCATTATGAAAATGCGAGAAATGAAATGAGATTTCTAAACCATTATGTCTATGCTTGAATGAAAGTGGATGCCATTAACTCTAAAATGAGGCCTATTTATAGGATTTTTAAGGTTCAGGAGTGATGTTTCTTCGATGAGTGATCAAGATTGACTTTTTGAAGATGAATGGCTAAGATTTAAAATTATGATGGTGAATTGTGTCCTTTTGTCCCATTGGTTAAAAATAGGGAAAATGTTGTCACATGTCCTTTTGTGTTTGTTGAGGAAAATGAGATTTATTAATTCAATTTAATTAAATGTCTTAGCCATGGATGAGGTTTGATGAGTTGGTTATGAGGGATGATGATGTGAAAAATATGTGAATAGGGAGGAATTTGGCTTAATTTGATTACTGGATTAAAAGAAATTAATTGATAATGCAAACCATATAATTAAATGGTTAAATTCAACTACATAGTAGAAGAATTAGGATTTTATTAATTAAATAGTTTGTATTTAATTAATAATTTTATTGACCAATTTTAGGTGCATAGATTTTGCCCCTCTTTGAATCAATGTGCAAGGAATGTGTTGGTTCAAAAAAAAATTAGATTGTGCTCCTTCTTGAGGCATTAATGTGGATCTGATTTGATAAATTCCCTAGTTAATGTAAAAAAATTGATCGATGTCCCAAATTTGAAAATTTTGCGATAGAAGCATATATGCCATGTCAAGAGGTAAATGAGCAAGATTTTACAATTTTTAGGCATTTTTAAGCATTTTATGATTTTTTAGAGTTTTTTAGAATTTTTCAAACTTTTACAATTTTTTGACCATTTTTTATTTAGCTCTCAGTAGATTCAATGAAAAATAATGTCTCAATGAAATTTGATAATAGATGTCCAAAATTCGATGTGTAAAAAACTCCCACAAACACCCTTTTAGTCAAAATAGGTATATAAGGGGTAAAACCCTCTTTTACCTCTCATTTTCACTTTCGCCTTTACATATTTACCCCTTGGAGAGAGAGCATCCAAAGGAGAAAATGGTGATTCCATATGTTCACCATCGAATCAAGTGAGTATGATGAAACCTGGGCCTCCCACAATATGGTCCACTAGTAAGTACCCCTAAACACTCTTTATTTCATCATTTTTTGTTTGATTTTGTATTTTTAGTTAAAATACATTATTTTCACATGGTTTTATTACATTTTCTCTTTCTTTTGTCACATGTACTGTTAGTTTTATTCCATCCAATATTTATTTTATTGTATATGCATGTGTAATTTAGGGCTTCTTTTTCCTGGTTTTCTGCATATGTAGGATAAAATATTGTATTTGATTATTTTTTACTAAGGGAAAAAATACATTTGGAGGGGCGTTGAAACCCTTTACAGAAAGTTACAGCATCACCTTGAAACGGTTCATATTTTTCAGTAATTCCAACTTTTTCTTCCTCTTCTGCCATTTGAGCACAAAGGCCTTTGCCTTTAACAAGTTTAATCACATGAATCTGTACATCATAATCCATAACTCACGTTATCCAACCACCCCTCTTTTCATTAACATCTTTGTTCAACAAAAACTCTTTGATACTAGGATGTGCAACCATTAAATGAACTTTATTCCTTGCTATTAAATGCTTAAACTTCTTCAAAGCTTTGATAACAGCTAGCACATGCTTTTCAACAAAACTATACCTTTTCTCATAGTCATCCATACCTTTGCTGAAAAAAGCAACTAGCTACTCCTTTTTTTCTTCATTCTTTTGAACCAGCATTGTTGAAATAGTATCAGAACCACCATAAGCACATAGAATAAAATCTTTAGTAAAATCAGGATTAACAAGCGTAGGGGCTGAAGACAAAGCCTATTTTATCAATTCAAAATTCTTTTTTCCCTCATCAGTCCAGCTAAAAGCGACATCCTGCTTAAGCATAGAAGTTAATGGTTTTAAAAGATTTGCAATATCAGGAATAAACCTTCTTACAAAATTTATTCTCTCAATGAAACTCTGCAATCCTTTCTTGTGTTTAGGCAAAGAAAGTTCCAGAATTGCATGAATTCTCTTAGGATCTATTTTTTTAACCCTCTTTAGACACCTGGTATCCTAGGAGTTTTCCCTCATGAACTGCAAATACAGATTTCTTTGGGTTTAAAGAAATCCCAAATTCTCTACATCTCTGCAAAATCTGTCTCAAATGATCAATATGTTGGTTTGCAACCTTGCTGTAAATTGTCACATCATCTAGGTATACTAGAACAAACTTATACATTAAGTTCTTGAAAGCCATGTCCATTGCTTTCTAAAAAGTTTCCCAGCATTTGATAACCCAAATGGCATTCTTATGTAAACCATTGTACCCCATTTAGTTGTAAAAGTTATTTTAAACTTATCAAATTCTTTGACTAAAATCTGGTTATAACTAGAATACCCATCAAGAAGTGAGAATCTTTCAGAACCAGAAACATGTTGTAAGATTTGTTCCATGGAAGGAAGAGGGTGTCTATCTTTTAGAGATTCCCTATTAAGGTCTCTAAAGTCTACACAAAGTCTTATCTCTCCATTCTTCTTCCTTACCAAAACTAAGTTAGAAACCCAAGATGTGTGCTTAATAGGAAATATAATACCACCATCTAGGAGTTTTCTCAACTCTTTTAACATTAATGGCTCTAACTTGGGGTTTATAGGCCTTTTCCTTTGTCTAATTGGCCTAGCATTTTGCTCCAATTCTATAGTATGTTGGGTTAATTAGGGATCAAATCCCTTTAGATCAGAATAATCCCATGCAAAAACATCACTATATTCTTTGAAAAGATCAATAAACAATTCCTTTTCTTCTGGAGAATTAATTTTACCAACCTTTAACCACTTGTCTTTGAAAATTTCCACTTCTTCATAATGATCTTCTTTGATCAGCAAGCTAGTTTTACCCTTCCTAAACTGATCATTAGAGTTAAAAGTTGATTCCAGGCTGACCAATCCCTTTGGAAGCTTGTTGGTTTTCAACTGAATAATCTGGTCTTCCATTTGCTGATTGATTTTATTATTTCTAGAAGCTGAGAAACCATTTGTTTCTGTCAAAAAACTTAAGATATGTTCATTAGTATTGAAAACTTTCCAATAAGTGTCATTATCTAGAATAGATGGCCTAAAAATTATCTTGACATGTGACTGGTTTGAAATCTGTCCTTTATTTTCTATTATTGAAACATGAGCTCCAATACCAGCCAGCCTATCAACATGCATATTTTCCCTTCTAGGAATTGAAATCGGGTTGAAAGCATCAAATTCATCTAGAATGTCAGAAACTCTAGATTTATACATCTTAAGCAAATCATTTTTAACAATATTGATACCTCTCACCAGCTTTACTATTAGCTCATTGTCACCAAATGCCCTCAAACACTTAATACCTCTCAATCTTGCCCATTCTAATCCGTGAATTAAACTTTCATATTCAGCTACATTGTTATAACAAGGAAAAGACAACTTGAATGCAACATAAAATCTATCACCATAAGGTGACACCAACATAAACCCTACACCAACTCCATCCTTATTCCTTGACCCATCAAAATACAAATCCCAAAGTTGGTTAGACAAAACAAATTCAGATTCTGGATCTTTAGTCAAATTAGGCACAACTGAATTAGATTCCAAAATCATATAGTTCCCAAAACCAGCATCAAACATATCATTATTTTGTTCATTCCTAGTATCCCATTCATCTAAAACAATGTCTGGATATGCTTCAGTTTGTGTATTATAAGCTGAATAATCAGGTATTTCATCTTGATCCACGATCACACAACTTGCATTAATAGGACTTGGATTATAAGGCTCTATGTGGTTTTTGGCCAACAATTCTGATTTAATGGTCACCTTAGTATCATATCTAGTTCTGAAGTACAAATGTGACCAATCTGATGAAAAATAGCCATCTATCTTGGCTGTGAAATCTCTGGACAGACACATAGCAAAATATGTTGGCAAATCAATGACATATATATCCTATGGTATTGAGAAATTTGGGCAGGAGTGTAAGGTCAAACTTGTATTTTTAATGACCCCTAAAGTCTTAACTGAAGTTCCATCAAGCTGGACTACACCCTTTTCAAGAGATTCATATTTTAAATTTAGCAAATTTGTTATCTTCTTAGGCATGACAGTACTGGTTGCACTACTATCAACCATACAGTTATGAACTAATTTATTTCCAATAATCAATGAGACATAAAAAGGAGGAGGCTTATCATTTATAGGTTTCTTACCTTCATTTTCAGATGCCTTTTAAACATTTGCTAGTTTCTTGTCAATATTTACTATTGGTTTTTCCATATTTGCAACCTTCTTGACTTCTAGTATTGCTGGCTGCTACACTTTAGCAGGCTTTTTCTCTTCCTTTAACAACTTTTCCTAAACCTTAGGAGACTCAGAATTAGTCATAACTACATTTGGTGGTTTTTGTACTGTCTAATGTGAATTAACTACCAGCTTAGATAATTCTTCTTTTAAAATCTCAATCTGTCCTAGAATAGATAAAGTCTCCCATGCAGATAAGGTAACATTTTTTTTTTTTCATTGTATCAATAAAATTGAATGGAACAACAAATTGTACCTTATGTGAGGACCTAGGAGAAATCTGATTAGCATTCCTTTGACTTTGATCTTTATTAGAGGAAACTGATGGATTCTTTAAAATAGAAACTGGTGGAGAAGGAACATTACCAGTGGATTGATCTGCTTCAAGGGCTCTCTTTTTTCCTCTAGTATTTGCTGTTGTTTATGAATCTTCATTTAGACTGCAAAATTCTTCTTCTTGCCAGTTTAGAAAATTTGTATCCATAGCACTTTGATCTGGTTGATTTTGTACCTCTTTAATAGACACATTCTGTTGTGAATTCATTTCATTTTGTACCATAAGAGCTTGGTTAAGAATTCCATTAGAACATGTGGACTAGTCATGTGGCTCATTGCATGGAAAACACTAGTCAGTAGCAATATTATTCTGAGTAGGAACAATATCCCAAATAGTATTCAGAGGTGTTGGATTGTACTATCTATTTGGCCTCACATTCTAATTCTGCCTATTTGCATTAGCGTTGCCTTGAAATTGCTGCCTATTGGCCTAAAAATTAGACTGATTAGGATATTGGGAAGAAGAACCAGCAAACTGATTTTGAACAGTAGGGTTTGTCTGGGCTTGATTCCTCTTAAGGGTGACTAAATCATTTCCAAAAGATTGCAATAAACTTTCTATTTTTTTCTGGTTGTCCTTAATACTCTGTAGTTCATTCAGAGGAGTTGTAGGAACTATCTTTGTAGATTTAAATGATGGGACAGTAGCTAATGGTGGAACAACCAATGACATATTAGACTGTATATTAGGAAAGAAAGGCATAGGAGGTCTAAGATTTATCTTCCGTGCCTGGATAAGACTGTTTTCTACTCTAATAGCGGTATCAAAAGCTTGGGGTAAAGACACTCCTCCCATAGATTGAATCATTACAGAGATATCACTATTTAAGCTCTTCAAATAATACAAGAAATCATATTCAGTTGAAGGCCTTACCGTAATAGGAATTCTATTCCAAGTCTTCTAAAAACGGAGATTGAAATCACTCATCTCCTCTTGTGGGGCCCCCTTGATAGTAGTTAGTTGCTCCACCAAGGACAAGTTATTAGATTTGTCCTCAAAAAATTTAGATAGCCTTTCTCCTAAGGCATCTGAAGTAGCAATAGAGTAAACTGGGAGGGTTCTGAACCAATCAAGGGCTTTACCCTTGAGTGATGCGGCCAATAGCTTCAAAGCTAGGTCCTCAACTGTAATATGATGAACATTGCAAAGAGTTGCAACATCTCGGATATGTTCAATAGCTGTAACATGTGTTTCACTAGTAAAATTTGGCAAGCTTTTCAAAGCAGCCAATGGAATATCATTATGATTTGCAATCCTCAAAGGACTACCTTGATCAAATGGAACAAAAGGAAGATTTCTTGCCATTGCTTGATGTGGAGGAGCTTGTTTCCGAATGGCAAGTTTAACAGAAGGCTGGGTAGGCTGAACTACCTTCCTTTGATAAGTCTTTAGATTTTGAGGATTTGTTGCAGTACCACTTGTAGAAGCTCCAAAAATAGGATTATTTAAAGATAAATCTTCAAAACTTGGCGATTCTGATCTTGAATTATTAGGAAGACTTAAATCCTCAGGAAGACTGATTTCTTCAATAATAGCCTCAAGTTCGTCTAAATTTGCAGCTTGGTCTTCAAAAATGGGGTTATCAAAAGATGAAAAATTTGAATTCAATTGAGTACCTCTTGAATCTTGTGATGTTCTTCCACCTCTGGATGATCTCCCTCCCCTTCTCCCTGGCTGCAATTCTTGATAAACAAAACCTTCCTTGTTTGATCTTGTAGGAGTTCTACTCATTAAAACAAACACTCAAATCTGAAACTAAATTGAAAACAACCATAGAACTCGTATTTCAGAACTGAGAAGTAGTTCATCATCCCACCGGGCGTGCCAAAAATTGTTCAGGTTTAGAATTGTCACCCTAACTCGGGCATTAAGGTTACACAACAATTCTATCTTGACAATGGAAACATCCTTTAGCTGTGGGTAGACTATGAATAAGGAGGAATCTTCGGATTCTAGGTCGGTTCCTATTAAGTATGAAATATCACCACCTGATTGAAAATTTTATAAGGAAAAGGGTAGAAAGAACTTTTAAGCTGAAATGAATGTGGAGTGATGCACCAAAATATGTTTAGATTGGAATGATAAAACAACAGCTCAGAATCATAGACCAAAAGTTTGATTATTCAGATCTATGTCCAACATATAGGCTAACCGACTTCACTATTAGGGATATACCACAAATAGATAAATAGTTAACAACATACTTTTCCCATACAAGGCTTAAACAAAAAACTGATCACCTTAAGGAGGAATAAACAACCATTCACTTCTTTTGGATTACAGTTGAATAATAACACTTATACGAAAAGATGAAATTAGGATCTTAAAATCTCACCACAAATCTAATGAACCAAAGAGCACCTGCTTTATTTCTCACAAAACTGATAATCAAATTACAAAAAATGGCTTCAAAAACTGAATAGGAACAATATGTTCACTATCAGCCTCTCTCCCAAAACTCGCAACCCCAAAAATTGATCATCAAAATCAACTTTATACTATGCCCTAACTCCAAATCCGAAAATGCAAAGCCCATACAAAATGCCCTAATTTTGGCCAAAAAATCATGCCAAAAAATAACCTATGTCAGCTCCCACTAAATGCCCTAAATTTTGGCTTATAATAAGGATTAAAAATCCTTTACAAAATTGCCAAAATTTTACAAAATTGAAAATTGAAATAAAACTTCAATATCCAATGCATATCCTAATTTCCCAAAATGCTAAATGTAAACAAGTGCCAAGTGGGGAATAACAAACTCAACCCACTTGCACAAGTTTCGCAAGAAGAGGAATGAGGTGGCATATTTGCAATTTCAAAAACTACAGGAACTGACATCTGCAGTGAAGGCATTGAATGCCTTATGCTTGGCGGACTCCAAAGATATTACGTTTATTTCATTTTTGAGACTTGTGTTTATGTCTTCACCAAGAAGAAACAGGAAAGAAGACTACAAACCCTAGCTTCATTCTGGAGAAATTTTGAATGAAACTCGGCTTTTCTTGAAGAACTCAAGCTCCCTGTTATGTACCATCACTTCTGGCATGAGTCTTGAACTAACAACTCAATATTATGGAACTCGGGTTATTTATCATAACTAGTCGACTGGTGTTTGCTTGTTTATTTTCCCAGTGTATCTCCATCTTGCTCGACTATAAATGATGGATTCATCAAGTCTCTCGGCCTTTTAATAGGTAGACCACTATGCCTATCCTTCGATAACTGATACTATCATTGTTGTCACTATTATTGAGCATTATCCATTTGTATGTACAGCTTTCAGCTTTTGTTTTTCTTGACAATAACAATCCCATTATTTTCCATAAATCACAGCATTCTTTTTTAGTGTACTTTGTTCTGTGCTTTGTAAAACAAGCCGGTGACTTATGGAAAATAACGTGAGTTTATGAGTCATAGATTTTAACTGTTGTTTCTTTTTACATAATGTGAAAGTGGCCTTCACCCTTTGTCTATTATCGAGCCATGCATGACACCTAGCTTTGAATGTTAAGTGGTTCATGAACCACAAATATAGCTCGGCACTGTGAGTTATAAATATAAGTCACGGTGTGATAGATTCCTACCTTTTGTTTATGGCATTCATACACTCAGCTCGAACAAGCATTACCCTCAATCTATGGGTCAAGCCATGACTCAAAATACTTCCATTGTAACAGTCACGAGCTCATGACTGGTGTTCTTCTTTTTAACTCTTGTTGTATACAAAGTATTTCAACTGTGACTTAATTCCTCAAGCCCAGCCTTTGACTGTAGTTGTGACTAAAAACTTCAAATGATGCTTGTTGTCACAACACCATGGATACATCCCTTCCTATCTACCAGTCACGACTAGTGACTGGTGAACTCCCTTTTCGGCTTGCTACATACACAGTCATGACTGTTAGATAGGAAGTGTAACTTAATGAACTCAGTTTTTTAAACCCGAGTCTTCATTAGTCTTCAATAAGCTCTCTGCTTGACACAAATATGAAGCTCTTCATTCTTACTGACGTGGATTCTTTTGTTGACATAATCATAACCACAGCTCGGCCTTTGACTGTAACAAACAATTATGAACAAACCGTATTAAACAGTGAGTTCTCATAACTTGGTTTTTTACTTACAACTTGAAAATATGAATTGTGACCATGGGCCTACAATGAAACTTGTTTATTTTACCATGCTGTTGATGTTGGTAAATTTGTTTTTTTTTTTTAACAAAGAGCATGAAATTCCTTCAACCATTTTGATAATAGTTCAAGCTGGAACTGAAACTTTTATTGAGATGAATGAAATATCCATCAACTTTCTATTATATGAGCTTTTCTCTCGAGTTATTTCATCGAAGTTGTGAGCTTGTCACTGAAAGGTGTGATACATGTATACAGTTTTACTATGACAGCTTTCAGTCATAAGCTTCACAAACTTTGGGAGCTGACTAAAACTATGACTGAAAGACATCAAGAAATAAGAATCACTTTTTTCATAACAGATAAGCACATTCCTTCCTTTGAAATTTCTTTTTCTTTCAGCTCATGCTCATTTACATCTCTGTTTTCAATGCTAAAATAAATGTGCACACACGTCACCGGGAACATTAGATTATAAAATACACTACCTTTTTGCTTTGAAAAGCATACCATGTACCCTGCTGATACATATTAGAATGTTTGAACTCGATCCTTTTTCTTTATTTGATGTTGAATCTGATCCTTAAGTATGAGAAATGTAGCAAGATAAAATGTTTGATGTTTAATGAAGTTCGAGCACAGGCTCGTGACACTCACTAAAACAAACTAAAAATATTTCACAACTTTATGGCTCAAACTTGAAGCATTCTTTTTGTAATCAACAACAACAATGATATTACTTGAAACTGTACCTTTGAAACAAAAAGAACACATTATACCAATATTTATGCAGTTGCATTTTGTAACTTGGACTTTGAATATTGGCAACATTGGTACTTCTTGTAGCACTTTTTTCTTGAAATTCTATCTTGATCTGCATCTTTTCTATGATTGAATATGAAAACTAGTCAACCTTTTCTGCAAAATAAACCATTAAGCTCCCAAACAACATCATTATGAAATGGTTAGATTAGTGAACATAATAAATAGCTTGCAAATTTACTTTTAAACCATTATGTTCACTAATATAGTCATGAGCTGCACTATCTGAAAAAGGTTTCTCAGTTTGGAACATACTAAGTCCCTTTGATTCAAATTTGTTATTAATAAAAAAGGACAACATACACCACAATGATCATAAATAGTAAAAGGTTTTATGTTAGAAACAAGTCCCTTGAATACTACCTTGCAGTGAGTGTTAGTGTACATTTCCTTATTTCATTTAGTTTTCTAGATTGATATGCGGTATTGAAAACTTGATTGTTACAATATGTTATTTGTTTCTTATGCATTGCTTAGATCCAACAAGATCTAACCACATTTCCTCTCTCCTATGCAGATATGAATCCTAAAGACCTAAATGCAGATGAAGACCCGGACTTTGAAGATCTTGGAACCTGAGACCTAGCTGACAACCAGCTAACAACAAACCAACACAAAGGCAATGGATGGGACCCCTATTCCATACTTCAATCTTTTCTTTCAATTCTACAAATGTACTCTACTTATTGATATGAAATATGGAACAAGAAAGGACATTTGTATACTACATTCAGCTTGAATGCACAATGTAATGATCACTTATGAATTTTGAAATCTTTTGAACAATGATCAATACTTAGAGTACAATAATGACATCTAGAATGAATGCAATAATGAAATTTTAATTAACAAAACATGTAAGGTAGTATTAATTAGACAAACAAATGCAACCTTTTCTTATTTATGCTTATTGTATTGTATGTTGTAATTTTGAGTAATAGTACAAGCTCTTATACCTCTCATCCAAGGTAATTTACTCTATAAAATAGGTCAAAAGCTTCTGCTAAATAGGCCTAATCTTCTCTATCCCATAATAATCCCCAACTTTAACAAGAAGTACCTCCTCTTCTTCTTATTTGGGGAATTTACAGACAACTTCATAATTTTTACAATCTTTCAAAAATTCCAGCCCAGTACAAGGTAAGCCCGTAACCTCAGAGATAAGCTCAACACTAAACTTAATCTTATTACCATTTAATATAACATAATTACCCTGCCACCCTTCCACAAAGAAATTGGTTACCTTTCTATTGTAGTTGTGGAGCCGTTCCAGGAAAGGAGTAATGTCGCCCTTCCAAATATTTTTCCAAAATTTTTCCTCATGTCTACAATCTTCAAAAATTGCAAGCTCCAACCTTTTCAAATCTCCACCCCTCTTTCTGCAATTGGACACAATCTCCACACTTTAAAATCTTTCTGAAATTGCAAATGAGGAAAATGATGGTCGCAGTCTAGAAAATAACCCACAGAACATGCCGAGGGGATCTAATGTAATAATTTTAGTGTACTTACCTTGATTAATACTCATGTGATCTCTTTTTTCAATGTTCATATAACTCATTCCATTCTATACAAAAATATCACCCACAATGTTGTGATTCTTATCATAATTAATGAGGTAATTAACATCTTTATCATGCCTTCGCTCACCTTGCCAAGTAATCATTTCCTTACACCTCACCCCAATATTTGTAATGCAATTTTCCACTGTTTTCACCTCACAGTAAGTGTGGGAAATATGCACCTTATTAAAAAAAATCATGATCGTACCAACTTCCTTAATGATGGGTTCAATAGACCATGACACTTTATAATCTCCCTTCAAACAATTAATAATATTATTTGAATTCTCTTCTAACCATACATTATGAAAGTTTACTTTTTTGGAAATTTTAATAATTTGGAGGGATCCCATAGCCTCCACTAAACAACTAGTCTAGTTTCCCAATATATGAGAAATAGCACCAATACAATTTCCATGAGTATCTCTAACCACCCCTCCGCAACCAGCTGACCTTGGGATCTGTTTGGCCACACCATCAAAGTTAGCTTTAGACCAGACATTAGGGGGACATAACCACACCAAGTCTTGTCTCTTATTCTCCTTAGTCCTTTTAGAATCAAGAGTACAGAAAATGACAGAATTAGGATCACAATCACCATCCTCTAGATGGTATTCATTCCTAGCACTAAAAAAAATTTGTTTGACAACTCTAATTATCTTCTCAGAAACCACCTGGGAAGAGGCTTCTAAATTTCTAAAGATTTGGTTATTGAGTTCTTTCCATATATTCCAACAAGCATGAGGATCTAGAAGGGACCAAACTAGCTTAGTGACCTTATTTTAAGAAGATAATTTCCATTGATTAAGGAAGTCCATTAAGGTTCCCGAAAGAAACTAGGAGAGATTCCACCCCTGAAAAATCCTTCCCCAAATATCATGAGAATACTTGTAATGAGAGCAAAGATGAAGAACCAATTTTGCATTATTCTTACATAAAATGAACCTGTTAGGGAGATAAAAAACCTCTCTTTCATAAGTTATCAATAGTCAACACTTTATTTTGAATTGAAAGCCAAAAAAAATATTAATCTTAGGGATAAGGGATTTATTCTAGCAGAAGGCCCAAAAAGGAGGTCGTCCATCAACTTCAATCATGGTCGCCACATCATAGGAGACAAAGTACTTTAAAGTAGGTTTAGGAGCCCATATCAACATATCCTTACAGTTTCTATTGATGAAGCAGGCTTTAAGAGAGACCAAGATGTGAGATAGTTTGGGGTCAATGGTATTTAAATTAATCCAAGCCTCCTCAATCCAATAGTTAGCTACCAAGGAACCATAAATATTTTTTCAAATATACGTCGCATTCCTGGCTTTCAGCAGATCAACAATTGGTTTATCCAACAACTAGAAATCCTCCCAAAATCTAATTTTGATGCCTTTTCACAACTTCCATTTCTTTCCTTTAGCTGCACATGTTTAATATTTCCTACACTATTCCAAATGAATGATCCATTGAAAACATTAGGGTATTGAAAGAACTCTTCAATGGAGCATTGAATATCGTATTTGATTATTTATCACATATGCATGTTACTTTACTACATCCATAAGGTATTTTTTCTCATATACCAAAACTGCATATATGATCAATGTTTTATCATATTTACCATGTAAATTGCCGCATTTAGTAAATTATCACATAGAATTAGTAGATTATCCCATATGATCCTGAGATGAAATTTTTAGCCTATTTGATGTTGGAGTCAACATGTTTTGATGTGAATTTCACTGTATGATGATAGGATAAGATGCTTCAACCTCACGATAGATAGAGTCAATGGTGGATGCACTCACTAAGATTGTTATAAATCCCACATGAGAAGATAGGTTACGATGATGTGTGATGTTTGAATGATTAAGTTGATCTATAGATGATTGAATGATTGATGTTTGGTTTGATAGGACCCCTTGGATGTCTTGACTATATAGATTCAATACCCCAAGACATTCAAGATGATTGTTATTCCTAAGGGTCCAAGATTACTAAGAGGGGGGGTGAATTAGTATTCTAGATATCTAATACTTTTCAACTTCTTTAACTTCAAAGATAACATTCACAAGTTTTTTGATTGATAAGAAAATGAAACTTACTAAATAAACATAAACAACCACAATGCAAGCAACACATAACACATAATTTTTTTCATGTAACACCAAATGGGTGAAAACCATGTGTGATATGAAACTCATAAATTTTGTAGTCTTCTAGAGTAAACCATGTTAGGAGTTTTACAAAGACATTGTTAGGTGCCACCTAGTTATGGGATTTACCTCTAGCCTGTTAAGAGTAGCCTTGTTAGAGGACTTCAAACACTAGCTAAAGTTTCACCTTGTTAAAGGAATTACATAAAAGATATGTTAGGATCCACCCAATTAAGAGATTTGGCCTGTTGTAACTATTAGAATACAACAAATAGATTGATCTGGTAAATAGAAACACTTTTTCTTGATCATATCATTTGAAAAGAATACATTCTTTCCTCAGATAACTTTGGAATATCTTGGCTTGATCACACCTCCACAATCACGATCTACATACATAAATCTTCAATTTTATGATATAAATATCACTGCTCAAGCCCTAAAATGTTCCACTGACTAGATACCTCATAAAATACACTAAAATCACTTTTCCAATGTTCATACCTAGAGAGATCGTGCCAAGACACATATCTTGATGTAACAACCATCTTTACCTAACTTTTTAGCCACATGATAGATCCAAACAATTAATTTTATCAAGAACAGTCAAACAAGTATTTGACCATCTAAACCTTCATCTTGATAAAATGATTTACCTTGATCAATGTAATGATAAATATTCATCATAAATGAGATTAGACATATCAGCATGACATCTTGAATACAAATCATTCATCACAACATGATCGCCATTCACCAACAAAAGGTCTACCATCAATAACACAAAAATGTTATCATCAATCACTAAAACAACTTTTGTATCCTCAAAACATGCTTACTGATCAACTGAATCAGTTGCAGTCATAACCATGAACTTAAATAGCATCAAAAACATAATTCTATGATTGTGCCACCTAACTCACCATAGATTTGATAAACCAATCAAATCACTCATTGCCAATCACAGATTGTTCTAGCAGTTGCCCTGTCACACTTCAATCATTCATAACTTACACAAATAATACATTCAATAGTTATGGTTATATAATTATCATCTAGAGATATTCCTAACTCTCCCTTAAGAATCACAACCACTGGAACAACTTTCAACATACTATTCATTCTTCTCACATAATTGGCAACACACTAAGAACACTAGGTCAATACTTGACATCAATGACAAAATAATAATTGATCATCTCAATTACCAAATCTATATCTTCTCATCACTTACCATCACATCATCAGTTATTCCAACAACCTCCCCCTTTGGCATTGATGGCAACCCAAATAATCAAAACTCTTCTCAATTAGATAACATGCTCTGCTTGTGTTGTTACACTCTTCATCTTTGAATCAATTGTCATTTGTCACATATGTTTGCCCACTACTATGTCATATGCTTGACCACTTCATCATACATCTCTCCCCCTTTGACAATAATCCAAAATTCACAATACCATAGAATACTGCATCTCCTTCAGTATCTGCATCACCAACTGCTCCCCCTTATGAGTAGCTCCTTATTATATCAATCCAACAATGATTTTCAATACAAAACATTAGACTAATGCAAAAACATCACTTTAATTCTTCTCAGGTAGGGGAATGACCACCAAATTGCCTCTTAGATACTCAAACATATCCTTTGGTAGTGGCTTAGTAAAAATGTTTTCAACCTACTCCTTAGTTGGCACATACTCCAACTATACTTCTTTCTCTTGAACTTTCTCTCTAAGAAAATGGTACTTAATTGCAATATGTTTGGTCTTAGAGTGCATCACAAGGTTCTTGAATATGTTGATAGCACTAGTGTTACCACTTTTAGATAACTAACAGGGGTGAATCAATTAAGTCTAGTTATCTTATAGTATGAAATCTCCCAGATGTATATATTAAAAATTTTCAATCAAATAATCAACTCGGTAAGATATCAATTGTGCCTTTCTCTTCATCTACCAATTACTAGTAAATTAAATATTGTGTTCACCGATCTATCCAATTATATAAATGTGTAAAGTAAAATAATAATTCAACACATCATACACATAACACATAGATTTTTAACGTAGAAACCCTTTTAGGGAAAAAACCACCTGGGACCGGTAACCCAAAATAATTCACTCTTCTAAAGTGAGCTCGGTTAGGAGCCAGCCTTATTAAAGGTTACAAAAACACAATGTGAGGTGTGACTTGGTTAGAGGATTTATCACTAACAGTTCTCCTTTGACCAAACATTCACTATGGGGTCAACAAGAAAACAATCAACATTCATTGAATGTCATATTGAAATATAAAGACTGTTAAGTCCCACTCAATTAAGAGATGTATCTGTAGCAATGGTTAAACTGATACAGTAACAATCTAATTCAAATACAACTTTGATTTGCAGCTTTTAAAATCTATGCTAAGCTCAAAATACCTCTAATCAATAATCAATTCAACATTAGTATTTCTTCCAACTCTGTTTTTCTCAGTATGTACTTTCTCTGACGATCGGTGTTGTCTACAATTTGCTTGATTCTGTCTTCAACCAGTTTGATCAGTGTTGCATGAAAACAATCTTTTTTCACGTAAATACTCCTGCAATATCAAGGATCTCATACTCAATAATTAATCTCATGTCTCCTTATATAGACATCATAAACCATTTTCTTCTCATCCATAGATTTTGCCTCTTAAACTTCACCATTCACTTTGTCGCTTTAACCTTCCTTGGCAGTTGTGTGATTAACACATTTCATTCTCCTTCATTCAATCATCTTTGATTTTTTTCATTCATTTGATCATCACAACAAATATTATCTTCTACCTCAGAATCATAAATAATTGTCTAGCTCATCATTTTCAATCGTCTGTTATAAACTCCATTTATTTCTTTCACTCGGTCAATACCAAAATACGTCGGTGATTACCTGCTTGGTTAATACTATACTTGGTGTACACTACACTTGCTCTATGTATACAGAAATCTTCATTTATCAACCACATAAACTTGTTCAGTCTTGATCTTCAATACATAATAGAATTATGTAATACAATAAGGTCATCAACATAATGCCATAGACTCATCAATAAGTTACTCAAAGTATACCATATCCATCTCATCTTCATGTAGATGTCTCATTCCTTTACCATTTTTCTTCTTTAGATGTTTGTAACCATCATGATAAGTATAGACAAAACTAGTTGACATCAATGACAATACATTAACTGATTAATTGTCTTACATACACTTTAGTAGCTCGGTGATCAATCAATTATAGGTTATCAATTTCTCCCTTTGGCATTGATGGAAACACAATATGAAATATGTCATAGAATACCAAACATCTATTCTACAACTCTGTAACCAAATGTTGTAACTCAGTAAGCTCTCCTAGCTTGTATATTTAATATGTTTAATCATTACACAACATTAATACTCCATGCAGACTCTCCCTGCAGATTTGATCTTTTTCACTCCTCATTTTATTCTCTCTCTTTAGATAAATATTTCATTTATTCTTCTCTCCCTTTGACAGAAATTCCAAAAAGAATAAACAGCTCTTCAATAGCCAAAATATTATCTCTAGTGTTCGGTTTAGATCAAGTACCATTACAATTCCAACTACATGTGCAATATCTGGTCTACTATGCACAACATACATCAACTTTCTAATCATTGATCTATATAATGTCTGATTTAATTTTGTTGACTAATCATCCTTTGTTAATTTGCATCTAGTTACCATAGGTGTACCAACTAATTTTGAATCTTCCATACCAAAGTTCTTCAATACTTCTTTTATGTACTTTGATTGTGTAATGAATATGCCTTCACTTTGTTGTAAAATTTGCAATCCAAGAAAGAATTTAATCTCTCCAAATATTGACATTTCAAATTATTTTTTCATTTCATCAACAAATGATTTGCATAGATTATCATGTCCTCCAAATATGATATCATCAACAAAAATTTCAGCAATAAGAATTTTATCATCAGTTTCACCTTTCAAGTATAAATTGTTGTTGTCACTTGTTCTAAAAAATCCAATACTGATAAGATAGGAATGCAGTCTTTCATACCAGGCTCTCAGTGCTTGTTTCAATCCATATAGTGCTTTGTGCAACTTACATACCATGTTTTTCTGATTATAATTTAAAAAAACCTTGAGGTTGTTCAATGTATACCTCTTCCTCAAGTATTCCATTCAGAAATGCAGATTTGACATCCATTTGATAAACTTTAAATCCTTTGTAAGCAGCATAAGAAAGAAATATTCTAACTCCTTCAAGTCTAGCAACTGGTGCAAAAGTCTCACCATAATCAATACCTTCTTGTGCATAACGTTTGCATACAAGTCTAGCTTTATTCCTATTGACTTCTCCATTTTCATTCAAATTATTTATGAATATCCATTTAGTTCCAATTACATTCTTATCATTCGGTCTCGGTACCAATGTCCATGTTTTTTTTTCAGTATGTTCTCTATTTCTTCATCCATAGCTTTAATCCATTCCCTTGGTCGTTGGATGAGTTTTGGTTGAACCTTTAGAGTAGCAGGTTTGTTTGCTTCAAATCTCGGACATGGCAACTGAGCATTTTTTCTTGGTAGGACTAGCAGAGTTGCTTCTTCGGTAAACCTCTATTTTGAATGGATATTGTAGTTCGATTGGATTTGTGGCATTCTTGAAGTAGACGCTTGATTTATGAAGACTACGTCATCATCATCTACCATCCATGAAAATAGAGCATGGTCGAGAGCAATTTCCAACTCTTGTTCTAGAGACATCCCCTGCATCTGGGTTGTCATCGTGGAATTCTCCATCCATAGGGAAGAGAAATAGTAGTTACCAATGCCAGGGGTCATTCCTTGACTTGTCTACTCCACCATCTATTGCTAAAAATTTCCTCTTGGGAAATCTCACGGGATATGGGCGTTGTTGCATGGGAAATGACATGCATTTATGTCTTTCGTAAAGTTTTTTTGAGTGGCCACTAACTCTCAGTTAGAATTAGGCGGAATAAACCGTAACAACACCAATGCAAGAGGAACAATGACAATCTTCTTGGAATTTTGGCCTTGTCCATTGTTGTTTTGATTGTTCTTCCCTTGATTATTTCTATTCCAGTCTTGATATTGATTTGGATGGTATGGAGGCCTTCCATTTTGTCAGTTTTGAAAGTTCTGATATGGAGGTTGTTGAGGTGCATTGTGCTGCTTCTTTAAGTTGGTGAACTCATTTGACACAATCCTCAACAAGCTTTTCATTTCACTCATTTCCGCTAACAAGGAGGGAGGAGCTATCTGCTATACTTGAGCGTTTGGGTAAACATACATAGACTATGGGGAAGCAGCAAAGCTAGTAGAGGTCTCACTTTGGATGTCTTCTGGGGTTTGAAGGGAGAACTCAAGGAATACTGGCAATGGAGGTCTTGATGGTAGTTTTCATGCAACAATCAAGTTGTTCTCAGCTCTTATAGCTATTTCATAGGCATTTGACAAGCTTACACCCCCCAAGGTTGTATAGTCCACGCTATTTCTGCGTTGAAAGCTTTTAGGTAGAAGACAAAGGCATGCTAGAAAAAGGAATTGTTGATCCTAAATTTTGCAACCCAAAAAGTTAACAAGCCTTAGGAAAAGTTTGAGTGTCATGGGACCAAAATGCTAACACTCAAAACAATCTCTACGATTGAGGAGCCAGCTCTCCATGAATAGGGGGAGATGGAAAGAGAAGAATACTGAAAATGAAACTAAACTTAAGGCGATGTGCTAGATCATTTCACTATTAACTCACAATCTTTCATGAATGAAAAGATAAAACCATCTAATCAAAATGCAAATAATATTTCACAATTTGGCATATTATACCACAATCGCTTTATAGTCGAGATGAGAACATAATGACAAGATCCTAGACAAAGGTCAAAATACTCATATCATCTCATGGGTGCATCTATAAAAGCCGAGAAACAGTAAATGCATTCAAAGACACCTATTCATCTATCTATTTCTGATAAAATCACTGACATGGAACACTTTTATCATTCAATTACTTTCAACTGGAAGAGTTAAATTCAAACATGGTCCATTACTGAAAGCAATTTCATATTAAAAAATGCTAGTCTTATAAGATAATCACTATTCAAATTGGCATAGACTTTAAGTATATTGAAATATCAATTAAAACTAAAACGGCTTAGTCGAGCAAAGTCGAACTTCAATCAACATGAAAATAATTAAAAGTAAAGTTTGTAAATATGATATCCTAGAATTATATTAGAAACAAATATCCTTTTGGTAAAATTATCAATCCTCTAAAAATCCAACCCTTCGAAAAGAAAACCCTCCCCTTCTTAAATAGGTTCTATAACTAGAAAATATTCCCCCAAATCAAAATCTCGCCTGCTGGACAGACCACTACCTGAGAAAAATCATTATCTTGGTCGTTAGGGGAGCCACCACCAACACGCTATCAAACAGCAATCGCGATCCACTTGATACATGTCTTAAAAGAATCAAAAGTCGGTATTAGTAATCATTGCACACTCCTCGAGGTGCAACAACCTCATTTGCGGGAGGCCTAGGACACGTGTCAATGCAACGGAGTTTCTAGAATGAGAAACTCTTTACGCTCCCTCCAAAACTCCGTATACATGACACGTGTCCACCAAGAGAAAAGCTCATGTTTGATACAGGAAAAGGGCCCCTGTAGACACGACACGTGTCCACCAAGAGAAAAGCTCACGTTTGATAAAGGAAAGGGGCCCGCAACCAAAAAGGAACTTCGACCTACACGAAGCCCGCAAAAATCACTTGTGAGCCTGAGCGGTCTGTATAGAGATATACATTTACTATTGCTTCGCAAGACACAATAACAATACATATATCTAATGTGAAATTCCTAAAGCTTCTTGGTGACAAGATAGTAACAGTCAGCAAGCAAGAAATAAGGTATGGCCACACCTGGTCATACAACAATGAGATGAATCCTAGGTTCCACAAACAACTACTAGAGCTACAAAACTAAAGAAAGAAGCTACAAATAACGAGAGAAGAAGCATGGCCCCAAAATCTAGTGATAGACTCTTATATAGAGGCGGTCCAATCAAATGAAGATCATTCAGTGGTCTCTCCTCCATTCAAACATGTGAATTGGGATGAATTTGATGAGAGCAAAAATTGATAGGGGATATGGTATAGAGAGCTATGCTTTTTGTTATGATCATAGCATCTTATAAACTGTTTCAAGTATGAAATTTTGTATATGATTACATATTGTTGAATTTTGCATTGTTGATCATTTGGTATCAACTAATAGATCTATTGATCTGAAACAATTGCTAGATGTATCCAATTTGTAATGTGTTTATTTGATTTTTAATGTAAAAAATTATAACTATGAGATCAATGCATCATGAAATCAAGCAATCTATGTATTAGCAAAGGTTGAATCAAATAATCTATCAATTAGCAAAGACCAGCTCAACAAAGTGAATAAACAAGCAATCAAACCATCATCAATCAATTCACATCTAGGAATCAAAAATCAATCATCAAATATCTATCAAATCAATTGATTCATCATTCAAGTGTCGCCTTATCATACTCACATTCATTCATTCAATCATTGACAAAGAGAAGAAAACACTAAGAACAAATAATAATATTTTCAAAACAGCATTGCATGATATAAGCATATAATAAGTGTTTACTAACTATTCTTTATTTAGATTCCATAGGCATTTCAGTGGTATGATATTATGTTGATATACATACACACATACATAAATGCAATTGTATATCAGTGGCTTAATATATGCATTTCTCTGATAGCTCATAAATGTTGTGATATAAAAATTGTATGTGAAACAGTATGTATGTTTTTGTGTCTATCATACATAGCTATGGTGGGGGAATGAGGTCACATGAGGGAGAATGGTGATGAGGTCACTTTCTAAGCACATCACCTCATGCTATGTGACTAAGGAGTCCCATGGGGCCAAAGGGGGGCAAGGGGGATTGCCTTTGGGCCTATGAAGGAGGGACTTTTTGGGCACTCTATCGTGAATAATCCTCACAACCTCTACCATGATGAATCAATGCATATGGATGCTCAACTGGTGAAGGTAAGGTAGAAGTGACGAGGATAAGGAGAATGGTGATAGGACACCACACTAGGTACGTCACCTCATATGTATGGCAAGGGCCACATGAAGCCAAGAGGGATGGTATATCCGCTTGGGCTCAAGGTAGGGGTTTCTTGGGCACCTCATCACATCACGCTACCCTACCTTACTACTTCTATGGTTGAGACATCTTAGAATTTGATTTAAGCAATCTGTTAATCTGATATGTATTTTCTTCCAACTTCAAAATTTCTAACTATGATTATATTGTTGCTAGCTTGTTGCATGATCTCAATCAAAGCAAAAAGGTGCCCTAAAACCCCACTTGCCTTTATATAAAAACTATAATCTAGGGAAAATTTGGATATTCATATAGAGAACATTACAAATTCCTTGAAACTGTCCAGGTAGCTGTACAAGTATATCTAAAGCTTCCTTCAAATTGACCACAACATTTCTTCATGCCATTCAGATCCTAAGAATATTGCAAGGACCTGTCAAAAGTAACGTCAGGAATCAGTTAGAACTCTGCTGAATCGGTGAAAACTAAGGTTTGCTTGGAAACCACTCTTAAATTCATATCCACTTATATACGAACCAAGAAGAGCTCCAGTGATACCTCCCTAAAGTTAAAAAGATTTGTAACAAACAAGATTCTATGAAATGAGATCAGATTAATATGAACTTGTAATTATATGGAAAATAAAACAAGTATAATCCTGATGATGAATCATGTAAATGTGATCCAAAATGTTGATGATAAAAACTTCTATACAGCTAATCCCAAAGCAATCTGTGTTCACTATCCTGGACTGAAAATGCTCTCTCAATAATTATCCATTTCAGTTTTACTGAATAATGATGAAAATCTCATCACATCTTCACTTCTTTCTGTGTAACATATGAAGCACATTAAAAAAGCAGAGTAAGGAGGTCATCCACTAGGAAAAATTTGAGAAGGCAATCCTAGATGTTCATGAAAACATCTTATAGCTTTTTGCAGGTAGCAATACTCCTAGATCAGACCAACTCAAATCCATGAAAGACTGCAATATTTCAAAAAGTAAATTTACTATAATTAAATGGGAACCTTCATACACTCTCCCCAAAAGCATAGCAACAGAGAATAAAGAAATGTGTTCCTATTTATGAGACCAGATTCATTAAAAAACTGAAGGGATACAAAGCTCTGACAAAACAGAAGAGCAATATCCAAACAAATAAAATATACTCCCATCCACAAGGGACAATCTCATTATATCAGATCACATAAAAAATGACACGATCAAAAGAAATAGAACGTTTTGTTTTGTTTTGTTTCAGAAAGAACATTATATCGATGTTGAGTACTTCATCAATAGATCCACTAACTCATTCCGTGCTAGCCTGCTAGGGGATTTCGAAATTGAGAAACTCAGCACATCACATGAATTATCAAATCCTCACGTCTGGTGTCTAACAGAATGCAAAAGGTCTGCAGAAGAGACACGTTGGACCTTTTAAATAATAAAAAATACAAACGAAAGCATAAGAATCCAAGCAAAATGGCAAGAGAACTGGCAACCAGACCACTACAAAGTCTGATAGACAATGGTTTTGCCAGTTATAACTACAAGAGGTCAGCTCTACAAAAGATCTTAGCTAATATTGATAAAATGATCCAGTAAGGAAGCTTGACCTTCTGCTTTGGATTGAGCCTCACTTGACAGGCTAAGAAAGCCTCAGCTGTGGATGCTAGAAAAAACAAAATAAAATACACAGCACCCGTCCTTGCATTTCTCAAGTTCACTATAGCAACAGATTTTGAGCTTTACATGTTTGACTCAAGAATTGACAATAAACCTTAGAGAAAAGTTGCATGATATGATTACTTCAGTCCAACTGTTGGAGAGAAGACATGTAGAACTTCCTAGAAGTGTGTTGCAACCACAAAATAATGTTCCAAAGAACCAGCTCAAGAGTATAAACCGTGATGTGTATTTGTGATGGTATATCCTTACTCAAGCTGCTTCTTCAAATAGATGGTTTTTGTAGCAGAATGTCCAATCGAGGTCACCAGATAATGTGATATTCTCTGCATATATGGACAGTGCTTCTACACCTTAAGAAACAGGACTTTGGTTAACAAAATCACTGAAAAATTACTCAATACGCTAGTAAGATAACTGCATACACCTGTTTATTTAATTAATTTAATCTATCACAACTAGTTCAAAGGAAATAGTGGAGCAATATGCATACCTGACAGTAGCAATATCTTACCAAAGACGGGATCCAACAAGCTAAATATCTTTAAAATACCTGAATATGCAATTTACTCCTAAAGAATTTAAAACCCCTCATTGGTTAGAAATTAGATCATTGCAAAATGCACACAAAAAAGCTCAAATCTTCTGGACAGACTAATAAAAATTATTCCCAAATGTGAAATTAACCAAAACACAGACACATTTCATTAGCTGTAAAAGTACATTTTGAAATTCCTTGAAATTGTACACATTGCGGCTATACATCTTGAAATTGTCCAGGTGGCTGTACAAGTACATCTAGAGCTTCCATCAAATTGTCAACGACGTTTCTTCATGACATTCAGATCCTAAGAATCGCATGGACCTGTCAAAAGTAAAGTCAGGAAACATATAGAACTCAGCTGAAACAGTGAAAGCTAAGGTTTGCTTGGAAACCATTCTTTAATTCATACCCATTCGTATACTGACCAAGAGGAACTACAATGATACGTACCTAAACTTCAAAAATATTTGTGACAAACAAAATTCTGTGAAATGATATCAGATTAATATGAACTTGTCATTATAAGGAAAATAATACAAGAACAATCCTGATGATGGATCACAAAATGCGATCCAAAATGTTGATGATAATAACTTCTGTGCAGCTACATCCAGAAGCATTCCATGTTCACTATCATGGACTGGAAATACAATGTATCTCAAGTAAAATCCTTTTCATTTGTACTGAATGATGATGAAAATCTCATCACATGTCTTCACTTCTTTCTGTCTTAAGTTTAACATATGAAACACATTAATGAAGCAGAATAATGTCATCAACAAGGGCAAATTTAAAAAGGGTGATCCTAAATGTTCATGAAAACATCTTATAGCTTTTTGCAGACAGCAATACTCCTAGATCGAACCAACTAAAATCCATGAAAGATTTTGTAATATTTCAAAGTGTAAATTTACTCAAGTATCATTAAATGAAAACCTTCATACACTCTACAAAAGTATAGCCACAGAGAATAAGGGAATCTGTTCCTCTTTATCAGACCAGGTTAATAAAATGTCTTAAGAATGATGAAGCTCTGAGAAAACAGAAGAGCAATATCCAAATAAATAAACTATACCCCCATCCACGGGGGACAATCTCATTATATGAGATCACACGACATTCAACATGATTCAAAAGAAACAAAATATGTTGTTTTGTTTTTGTTTCAATAAGAATATTATATCAATTTTGAGAACTTCATCCATCAATCCACTAACTTATTCAGCGCTAGAGGATTTGGAAATTGAGATGCTCAGTACATCACATGAACTATCAAATCCTTACATCTAGTGTCTAACAGAATGTAAAAGATCTGCAGCATAAAAACAAAGGTAAGTATAAGAATCCAAGCAAAAGGACAAAAGAACTGGCAACTAAACAACTACAAAATCTGATAGATAATGGCTTTGCCAGTTGAAACTAAAAGAGGTCAGCTCTACAAAAGATCTTAGCTAATTTTGCTAAAATGATCCAGTAAGGAAGCGTGACATTCTAATTTGTATTGGGCCTCACTCGGAAGGCTAAGAAAGCCTCAGCTGTGGATGTTAAGAAAAGCAAAACAAATTGCACAGCACCCACCTCACATTTCCCAACTTCACTACAGCAACAGATTTTGAACTTTACATGTTTGATTCAAGAATTGACAGTATACCTTGGAGAAAAGTAGCATAATAAGATTACTTCAAGGCAATTGTTAGAAAGAAGCCATGTCCAAATGTGTGTTACAACTGCAAAATAATGGTGTCAAAGAACCGCCTCAAAACAATAAACCATAATGTGTATTCGTGATGTGTATATCCTTGCTTAGGTAGCTTCTTCATATAGCTGGTTTTTGTAGCAGAATGTCCAATCGAGGTCACCTGATGATGTTACATTCTCTGCATATATGGACTCTGCTTCTACGCCTTGAGAAGCAGGACTTATGAATGACCTTACTAATGACTCGGAGAGAACATTCTCCTGAGACGGATTAGAAGCCAATGGCACAGGTGGATCTGAGATGTCTGCATCAGCCTCCCTCAAGTATACGAAAGAACCAAAGGGTGCATCTAGTTGCAAGTCATTGCTGAACGGGCAAGAATACTCCAGATCCGTATTGTTTTCAGAGTTCGAGAGAGAGTTTTCTCCAGATACAGATTCACTCTTATGCTCCTCCCCACTCCCCTCCAAGGTCAAATCACAGCTATCCAATTCACTCAATTCAAAAATGCGGCTCATCAGTCCATCCCGCCATGAAATTCTTAACTGAGAAAAGCCCTTGGAAGATGGAATGGGCATTTGAAATTCCTGTCTTAAATTATCCTTGTCCATTGAAGAGGCCTTCGAGTTAGATGGCCTGGCTACTTCTGAAGCGCCAGTGCATTGAGAAGGAAGAATTATATTTGCTGAAGATAAACAAGCCCTGCGTGTATCACTGTCTTGTGGGAACATATTTGGATTGGACTCAGATTGGGAACTCATAGATAGAGTCATCCCCTGAGAGACACCACACTGATATGGAACATTTGGATGGAACCAACACTGAGGAGAAATATCTATATTGGACTTACAACAAGCTACAATCTGCGGGCTAATGCCACATGCTGGACTGGCCTCCAGATTTGATATTTCTTGATTGTGCTCAAATGTAGGAATCCCTTGACCAGTTACAATATCTGGTGTTAACCCAGATGGAGTAGTACAAATGTAATTTTGAAATTTAGAGCTATTCCCCGATGGAGTGCTTTCAAGATTTCCAGTTCCTGTTGTTAACATAGGTGACAAAATGCCTCGAATATGTGGAACTTCTTGAGCAAACGCAGTTGGAAGAACTGTACCATGATTTTCTGGAGTGACACAAGATGAAATATTATATTCATGATTTGAAAGTTTTGAAGAGAGTCCAGACCGAGTGGTAGATGGAGTCAAACCGTACAGAGAACCTGCTTGAGGAATTGAACTTGAACTAAATCCAGAAGAAAAACTTCCATCAATCCCAGATAGTGGAGTGACTCGACGACTTGGACTTTTGCAATTCGCAACTACCCCTGATAGAGAACTGGTCTGAGGATTTGAACTTTTAGAATTTGGAATGCTTGAAGGAGTGGTCTGAGTAAAGCCAGGGGAAGTAGAGGCTTGAGAAGTTACATATTTGGAACTGATTGAAGAACTGGATTGAGTGAAGCCTGAGGAAGGAGTGGCTAGAGAATCTGGCAGATTTGTGAGGTTTTTTGCATCCCTTGGAGACATCCACTTCACTGAGGCCGCCATAGGCATCGGATCCAATGAGAACCTTCTGTTCTTGTCTAATAATATAGGTGTTGCTTCCCCTACTGTCAAAATTCCCCTTGGCCTACACTTCCTCCTGTCTCTAACCTTGCCCAGCACTGGAGCCATGACATGCCCTGCACCAAAGCATCTATGACCATCTTGAAACTCATCCAAATTCTGAGAATGTATCTCTGGTGAGATGGAGGGCTGAACTGGAGGGGTAATTTGTGTTCTCTGGTCAGGAGTGACATTAACGTTATGCTGAGCAGGAGTAAATTCCTCTCTGTTCCAATTCGAAGGAGGAAAAGGAGTAAAATTTCCTCCTCTTCCATCTGAGTTGGAAGAAGGGGTAAAATCTCCTCCTTTCCTCAATATGGTGGGAGCAGGAGTGAAATCACCCCGGTTTCCAATTGCGGGAGGGGTAAAAACTGCATCATCTCTTCCCACCAATACATGTGTCGAAACAGAATCTAGGTACCTTCCTTTGAATCTAGTTGCAGGAGCAGCTCCTCCTTTACCATCTGGGTTGGAAACAGGGGTAAAATCTCCTCCTTTCCTCAATATGGTGGAAGCAGGAGTGAAATCGCACCCGTTTCCAATTGTGGGAGGAGTGAAAACTGCATCTTCTCTTCCCATCCATACATGTGTAGGGACAGAATCTTGGTACCTTCCTTTGAATCTAGATGCAGGAGTAGCTCCTCCTTTCCCATATGGGTTGGAAACAGGGGTAGACTCTCCTCCTTTCCTCGATATGGTGGGAGCAGGAGTGTAATCGCACCCGTTTCCAATTGTGGGAGGGATAGAAACTGCATCTCCTCTTCCCACCGATACATGTGTAGGGACAGAATCTTGGTACCTTCCTTTGAATCTAGTTGCAGGAGTAGCTCCTCCTTTCCCATCTGGGTTGGAAGCAGGGGTAAAATCTCCACCGTTCCTCAATATGGTGGGCGCAGAAGTGAAATCACACCCGTTTTCAACTGTGGGAGGGGTAAAAACTGCATCTTCTCTTCCCACCAATACATGTGTAGGAACAGAATCTTGGTACCTTCCTTTGAATCTAGTTCCAGGAGTAGCAGAATGATAATTATAGACTTTGTCAAGTAATTTTTGAGCGGGAGATGCATTACAATTATTCAAATGTACCTTTTGTATAGGAGCGATTTCAACTCTCTGGAGGGCAGCACCTGATGTGGGCTTGGGCGATCCAACCATTGGCACACGAAGTCCGGTTTCTTGAGATCTTCCACGTAGGCTATTATAGCCTTCCTTGTGATCATCAAGCCGCTTTCTGCCAGCCGATCCAAAACTTCCACTTCGGCTCCTGGGCAGATTCCCAGTATTTAGACCACAATTCTTCTTCATCCCATTCCCATTCTGAGATGGCGTTTTTCCAGGTTGAAAAAATGCCCGAGAAAGCGCCTTGTCCTTCACCCCAGATTGTACGGAGCCTCTGGATCGCTGTAACTCCTCCGACTTGTCGAGTTTAGAGCTCCGGGTGCAGCTGGTGCTCCTTGGGGTTCGAGTTCTCGGAGTGGGAGAGGGACTACACTTGCGTATGGGTAAAGGCGATGGGTGCTGATCCACCCCTCTAACTCTCCCTCGCCTGGGGTTGGGATTGGAGTTGGAAGTGGATAGGAGATCGTTGAGAGGTCTTCGCCCTCTGTCATTGCCCAGTGTTGAAGTGGGGGTTGCAGCTCGACCTCGCCGTTGCGTTGCAGAAGTAGACAGACTCTCCGCGCTCCCACCATTGATCCTGTTGCCCTCGTTCTCTTTGTTTCCCGCAAGCATGGGAGACTTGCTGCGTGTTATGGGAGGAATTTTAGCCCTCATTTCAACATCCACTCATCCTCCCTAATTTTCTTTGGCTTTCTTCCCCCTCGATTCCAAGCTCCTCTTCTGCATCCGGGCGAGCGCGCATGATGCTATATTTTTGAATCGAATAGGGGGCAAAAGGCTCTACACGCCCAAGCTAACGAAATACAACGGTGAGCTACCTTGGGCAAATGAACTTGACCACAAATTAATACGTAGTAAAGAGTAAGATTTAAAAGAATTTTATTTCAATAAATATACAATAATTCACAAAAATTATTCCTATCTAAGTTATTTAACTTTAATAAGTAATAAAAGCACTAAACTTGTTTAAACTTGTGGTATGTTGAAGATTGTAAGGTAATCAATAAAGTATCAAAAAAAATTAGAAGGGTCAAAGGAGAAGAAAATGAAAATGTTTATGAAAATTGGTGAAAGAGCTTATCTCTACCAAGGAACGTAATCTTAATTGGTTTTGGGGAGAAATTCAACAAAATGGTAAACTTATAAAGAACATTATAGATTTTTAATGCCTTAATTATAAAAAATTATTATATGAGAAAGAAGATGATAGAGATGGTCCCCCATAGTTAATGTAATGGCTAATCTCTTCTCCATGAGCAATCATAAAGAAGGGATTAAAAAACTAGTAGAGGGAAAACCATATGATGTAGATGGATTACAAACAAAATAACTAAAGTGGGTTTGGATGTTCTCACACAGTACATCAAAAGCATATTTAATGGGGTCATTCAAAATGGATTTTTCATGCATTGAAGAACTAGTATGATAATTCCCTCCTTATAAGTGGAGATGTCAAAACCTCATCAAATTATTCTACTAGAATAATTAATCTAATAGAGAGCAAAATTAGCAAGTAGGTAGAAAAGAAAGGGAAGAGGGTGAAAGGGAAAGCAAGTTTCAAGCCAAAACACTCTACAATTGATCATTGAATCACTCTCAAGTACTTGATTGTGAAGGTATGGGATAAACAAGACGAGGAAGTATTATGTTGTCTTGTTGATTTCAATAATACATCGAATATTATGTCTAGAAGCAAATTCTGGAGTAGAATTGAAGAGTTGGCTCATTGGGAATTTCAAAGATGTAAAGGGAAGCAGTTTGTGGGCTGTATGTTTAACTCTAAGCCAAAATAAAACAAGAAAAGGATCACTACAATGTTTTGGGAGTAACATCAATGTCAAGAAAGGATGTCCATTATCCCCCACACTATTTGGAAATACATGGGAAAACTAGAGGAATGATTAACCAAATATAGAGGAGGTTTCTTTTGAGCCATTTATGTAACAAAGTTTCTCCTATATGCAAATGAGCTTTTTTTAATGGTAAAAAATATTGCATATTCAATGAGTACTTGAGAGCTTGAGAATTATTTAATGGAGAGGAAGAAATGCAAGTGTATACTAGTAGAACCAAGATAATTTTATTTAACCTATGAAAAAAATGACAAGTATTTGAAATAAGTCATTGGCAAGTGATGGATGAATATAAGTACCTTGCTCTGGATTTTAAAAGTAAGTTTACTTATGCATATGAGAATGGAGAGATGATTGAAGGGTGACCTTTCCTCTTACAACAAGACATCATAACTCTATATATTAAGGTTCACAATAGTCCTAAATTAATTTTTGATCAATTTTGGCACTTTGTATACTTGGTTCAAATCTTAACCAAAACTATCTAAACCTAATTTTCTTAAGTGGCCCTTTTTGGGGTGAGATTCCAAAATCATGCTCGCGGACACTAATGAATCAAATTGATCTTCTGATATAAAATTATTCTTGTTGATCGTAGTGTTAGCATGAACAACAGGAGGAGAGTCAAAGATAAATCTCCTTTCCTGAAAAGTAGAATAAACCACTCCAAGGTTTTGGGAGGTTAGTTTTCAGCCATGTAGATAGGTCAATTGGAACAATGTGTATGTTCACGAGGAGCCTTTGTTGATAAATTGGTGAGATGGGTGAATTTTATGTAATTTGATTCTTTTCACAATGACAACTTTGTATCTTTCATGTTTGTCATGGTAGCACCTACAACAAATTAGATTTGAAAGAAACTAAATTTCTAACTTAATATAACCATGTTAGCATTATGAGTTTAGTGTTGTCATTAATGTCAACCTATTGTGTGCATTTATGTCAACATGATGAAAATGTGTATGAATTTAGTATTTTATATAATGTAGAGAGGTGAGAGAGAAGTGTTCAGTGTTGTCATTAATGTCAAGAGAGGTGTATGAGTTCAGAATTGAACCTAATGTGGAGAAGTATGAGAGAAGTGTTCAGTGTTGTGATGTGTCTTATATAGATGAAGAATGGGAGTACAAAACTATCATTATTAACATATCTTTAGTGTTATGATTGATAGAGAGAGTTTTGTGAGCTTAGTATTGTCATGATTGATAGCCTGCTATGAGCATGGAGTATGACTAGTTCATGGAAAGTTAAAATATGCAAGAAAGAGTGTTTGAAGTTTGATATGCATGAAAGAGTATTTGAAGTTTGATAAGTAGGAAAGAGTATTTAAATTTTGGATATTTTGGAAAGAGTATTTGAAGTTTGATATTGAATAATTAGATAATGAGAAGTCAATATGTTGTATATTTGGAAGGTGACGAGTATGAAAATTTGGTAGATGTTGGAAATAGTATTTTAAGTTCTTATGGGAGAATTCTTTGCATTTCTCCTTATAATAAATTGGTGACTTGTGGTCTTGGTGCTATCATGTATGGTTTGTGAATGTTGTACTATCTTTCTTGAAGTCCACAAAATTTTAGAGGTTAGAGTTGTATTTTTTTTGTTTGCTAACAATGAGGATGGTTGCCAGGAGCAATCAAGAGAAGTCCCAAGAATGCTCTACATTTCTCTATATTGATGTTTTTATATGTACAATTTGGTGGACATGTTCCTAACATTTGTGTAGTATTCTAGTTCATATATCTTATGTTGGTTTTCTTTGTAAATGAAGTTATGGTATTTTGAATGTAGCATTATTATATGTAGTGCCTCTCCCACTTGCATTCTATATGCCATCTTGATGGATGTGATTTTGACATTCATGATCATTATGTGATCATGTTGGACCTGTGAGAGGTTGTTACCTTTAGAGTGATTTAATTTATGGTGTTGCATCGACAGGTTGTTTATGTTTATACTTGGTTGTGAGGACCATTATGTTGTGACTAGTTGTTTACCTAATTTGAGATGCCTTGAGTTGTTTATGTTGTGTTCTGATGCTCCTATGTGATTGGTTGATTTGATCTTTTGATGCAATGAATGTTCTTGTGTTATGCATTCATATTGGCATTGTGAGATGCAACCAATTTAGTTTAGTCTTGTGCTCATTCTGATATTACTATTGTGGTTATGTTTGGTGTTTAGATTATGAGGCTTATGATGTGTTTTGATGGTTTCACTAAGGTATGTGTCGATGATTAACTAGACTTGGATTGTATCACGATGTTATTCCATGAGTCCCCATGTGATGTGATTAGTGGTTGCACTGTATGATGCATTTCATTGCTGCACTTTTACTAGGTCATGTAGTAGTGTTGATTTATATGTTAGACTACATTGTTAGTAGTATGTTGGAGAGATTTATATTATGATGTCTTATGATGTTATTTAGTTTACTATGAATTCATAACTATGGATGTTATATCTAGATAATTTTATGGGATTTTATGATGTATTGTGTCATATATGTTGTTGGGTATTTCAGTTGCTTACTTTCACTAATTTATACTCAAGATAGTTGTAAAATGATTTGTTTAAATGCTTTTAATTTAGATGCAATGGTAGTTTAATTATATGATGTGTACTGCTTTACCACACCACCACTATGCATTTTTCCCTTGGTGTTGGTACAAAGTGGGATAGAGTCGTAGTTACTCATTCGTGAGGTCCACACGATGTATCACTCTCCTCCACTATTGTGATTGTGTATTTTATGTGCTTCGGTTATTTATATATTGTGACTAGTTGCACTTGATGTTTGTGTGTTTCATTGAACAGGTACCAGGCACATCCATCCTAAGATTGTAGGATTTGAGTGTGTGCCTATGTCCCCAACAGTGGCACCAGGAGATAGTAACTTTGGCCTTGCATACTAAGTAAATGTCATCCATGTATGGGCGGCGTATTCGATTAAGATATTATATCCCTTTGGTACATGATTGGTAAATTAGGATTCATATTGCATTTTTAATTAGAGCCATGAGCATGTCTGTGCATTTAGAGCTTCGCAGTTGTCATGAAAGGTTTTAAATTAAAATGTTGATTTTAATGTGTTTTGGGGATTTTAATTATTTATTCTTATTTACCGGCTAATTTGTCATAGTTGGATTTCAATTAAATTGGAATTGATTTTATTTATTTGGAAAAAGGTCAAATATATTATTTAATTATTTAAATAATCTATTTTGAAAGTCAATTTTGGGAAAGTGCCTTTATATTTCTAAAGTGAGTTCTTTTCAATCACTTCTCACTTCTACTTTGTGAGAATTTGGATTTTGCTCCAAACCCTCTTGGAGAAAATTAAAGAATTTCTTGGGCAAAATTCAGGTGTCGAATTTGCGTGTGGAGTGGATCATTGGATTTGTGTCAGGATTACTCTACTTTACTGAAGGATTCATCCGATTTGGTGGAGTCTTCTTTATTTTCTCCCCTTTCTTGGTTTTTACCAATCGTGTGAGGTAGGGCATCTCACTATTTTTAATTTAATTCATTATTTTAATTGAAGTAAATTTCAATAGGACCGTAGGCTAAGAGTTAGCATTCCCCCACATTTGTGTTTGATTTCTCCACCCAATTGGGCTGGTGTGAGCATTTTATGTTTTGCCCGTGTGGGTTTTGAAGTTTTTGCAATGTTATGCTGTCGAATTCCCCTAAAGTGCCCAAACCCAAGATTTTATTTTAAAAGTGCATTGTTGGGTGGATTCAGACCAATGGGTTTTAATTTTGTCAATTTCTTTAATGTTTAAGTTTTGGGCTTTTTCGTCAATGCTTCATTTTGTGTGTCATCCAGAACCTATCATTTCCCATGTTTGGCCTAATTTAAATATTGAATTTGGTAGTCTCTAGTACAAAGATTATGATTGTGGAATCAAAATGGTTAGAGGACATTCCAAATATTTTTATCTTTCGATCCAAAATTTCCCTTTCAATGTGAAATGGTTGATTTTTGCATGTTGCCAGAATTTGGGTATTTTATTGATTTTGGGTGTTTTGAGCCTTCCTCATGTTCTAATGAGATGATTTATGGATTCCATGGTAATTTTTGCTCTTGGAAAAGTGGCCAATTGAGAAATTTATTCTTTGAGCTTATTTGTGCTTTTACTCGGTTTATTGCCTTGAGTGTTTTTGGAGTTGAGATATCCTCTTTGTTTCTTTTGCCCTCGTCTTGGCACACACCATGCTTGAGGTTGAGATTGCATGTGATGTGTGGATGTATGTTGATTGAGACCGCATACAGGCATGTAGTTGAGCTATGCTCCTATGCCGATGTAATGTCCTTGCCAGGGAACCCATAAGGAATCAAGTCTATGACCTAAAATTACAACTAACAAATTTTTATTTTTTTCTAACATTTTAACATTACATCATTTGTTACATTCACAATTACATTCCTTAAGGTTCACTTAATAAATTCATTTACCATTATCAAGCATTGTATTTATTTACTTAAACAAATGAATTCTATTTCCTTACTTACACAACATTCATTTATCTAATACACTAAATACATATATTATTTCATCTTTCATTGTTGCACTATCAACACATAAATACACTTTACATTGCTTACAATCTTAAACTAGCCACTGCATCATTTATAACATTGTATACATCTAGTTGTGGATTGATATTTAAACCTAGTTTTTTAATAACCTTTCATCATACATATAGGATCATACATTCAAGATCATTACATCTCATTACTACTTTCAGTTACATTACAAGTTTCCTTTCCCTTATTATTTTCAACTATATATACCCTTTAACCCCTTTACATAGCTTTTCACCATTCCACATATTAAAACAAGTTTCCTTAAGAAGTTTGCATCCATAAGTACTTTGCATTACAAGGTTTGCATAGAATCATTTCTTTGAATTTCATTTTAAAACGCATAAGAGAGATAGGGTAGGAAAGTTACTTAATTATAATCCATAACTGATTAACCAATATTCAATCCCCTTTTGAGATTCCTAATACTACCCTTCCCATATACATATCTCATTTCTTACAATTTCCATTTTCAACATAATTAGAATTACAATTATGTGTACATGGCCTGAATGCATACAAAGAGATAATTACATCAAGTTTCCCAAAGGCTTACATTACATCTTTACACCTTGATTTCAAAAGATAGAGATACGTGATACAAGAGAAAAAAAATTCATCACTGAACAACTCAGAATCCAAGCCATGACACGAACCACCAACAATACCTTGAAAGAGATTTGCCACCCAACCATGTGAAACGGGTAAAGTTCCACTCCCCATGCTAGGAGATAGAACCAAGGTATTCTCAAGACCTTAGGGCAATCTAAGTCTCAAATACCAATAAATCCAAGACTCAAAAGAACAATAATAAAGCACATAAAATATCATCATACTATAACATCAAGGTCAAGGTTCTAGGATACCACCTAAGTGAGTGTCATCACACAACTTGTATATTGGGATCCTTCCTAGAAACCATGTAACCTCGATGCCCCCTTTATGAATAGGGATCCATCCTGGTAGTTATCCTTGGTCTCGGTACTCCAATAAAGTCTGTGTGGCCTTTATTATATTTTCTTTCATTATCTTTTGAACCCTCATTCCCAGGTTAATTTGTAAGGTTATCACTTTTTTACTAACCCACCCATAGGATCATCTAGCAACCACTTTAGGATTCCAACACCTATGCTGAGACACTCACCTAGGGTTCCTAGTCCCTTACCCCATTAAAAACCAAAGATACAAGATAACATTTCCAAGTCTTGATCCGTAGGTTTAGGAAACTCCCATGCGCACTCAGGACCTCAGAGAAAGTCCTAACCTTATGTACAAAATAGGAACCATCAGAAGGATGTCTATCACCAGACACCTCAAATCATATCATAGACCTTTCCACATGCATAAATATAACTTTTTCTAGCTTATTTATAGGTATAAGGAACCCTCTCATGCACACAGGGCACTGAAACGAGTCCTAGCCTCATAAACTAAGCTCAAGTATATGCCAAGTGCAGAAACATCATAAGTAATATCATATAACATAAACAAAACCATTAATGAACATACATAGGTGATACAACTCTCCACATGCATTAACACAACATTCCATGGCTTATTTCTAGGTCTACGAAACCCTCATGTGCCTGAAATGATATCATTCACATTTACAACCTTGAACCGATCATTGACTTACCTCTTGTTCATCCTAACCTCATTGATTGGTCCCAATGCTATCAAGAACCTAAGCTCTTAACATTTCAAAATGATTATGAGATATCATGTTACTTCAATACCATTGAACTCGTAGTCTCTTCCAACAGTGAACCGGCTACCAGCATGACAGAGCCAAACATCAAGTGCCTTAGTCACAAAATAAAAAGAAAAGAAAATCAAAAGAATAGGAGTTTTGATGGCAAAAACCGTGTGGTGGTGTCAGAACCAAAAAGAGTAAAAAGAAATGACACATCCAAGGGTGAAAACCTCTCTGAGGCACCTAAGGATGAGGTACTTGATCATCTCCCTAGCCACTTTCAAGATAGATCTTCAGTGCTTATTGAACCAACACAAACAGTCAATTTGGGTGCAGATGAGGCTCCATAGATAGTACACTTGGCTCAGTCCTTGTCACCATAAGAAAAAGAAGTTTACACTAAGTTCTTACAAAAAAAGAAGATCAACTTTGCATGGACTTATTCAGATATGCCAGGGTTGGACACTAATCTTATCATGCATCACTTGTCCATAGCTCTGGGTGTCAAACTGATTAAATAGAAATTGAGAAAGATGCATCCTCACATAGCTCTCCAAGTCAAAGAAGAATTAGAGAAACTCCTTGGTGCGGGATTCATAAGAGTTATTGACTATGCTGAATGGATATCAAACATTGTACTAGTTTCCAAAGATGACAAATCCATTTGAATTTGCACAGATTTTAGAGATGTCAATAGAGCATGCCCAAAGGATGACTTTCCACTTCCCAATATAGACATGATAGTGGATATGACTTTGGGTTATGATATTTATTCCTTGATGGATGGTTTTTATGGATACAATCAGATTAAGATAGCTCCTGAAGATCAAGAAAATATTTCATTCACTTGTGCATCGGGTACCTATTGTTGGAACGTTATGCCTTTTGGATTAAAAAATGCAAGAGCCACCTATCAACGAGCTATGACAACCATTTTTCATGACATGATGCATAAAAACATGGAAGATTATGTGGATGACACCTTGGCCAAGTCTAAGAAAAGAGATACACCCTTAGATGATTTAGAAGTCATTCTAGATTGCATGGAACAATTTCAACTAAGGTTAAATCCTAAAAAGTGTGCATTTGGTGTCACCTTTGGAAAACTACTAGGATTCATCATTTCAGCAAAAGGAATAAAGGTAGACCCTAAAAAATTCCAAGCAATCATAGATATGCCACCTCCTAGAAACATTAGTCAAATGAGGAGTCTTCAAGGATGTCTTCAATCCATAAGGAGATTCATTTCACAGTTGGCAGATAGAGCTCAACCTTTCAACAAGAACTTACAAAAAGGAGTCAAATGTGTTTGGAATGAGGATTGTCAAAAGAGCATAGATCAAATCAAGAAATACTTGGAAAATCCTCTCATTTTAATGCCTCCTATCCCAGGGAAACCACTTATTCTATACATTTCAGTGATAGAATCTTCCTTGGGGGCATTACGAGCTCAACTTGATGAACATGGGAAAGAAAGAGCAATATACTACATTAGTTGCACTCTTGTTTCTTATGAGGTTAACTACACCATCATTGAGAAAGCTTTCCTTGTAGTTGTGTTTGCTTCCCAAAAGTTGTGACATTACATGCTTGCACACACTATACACCTCATAGAAAAAATAGTTCTGTTGACACCTAAAATTTTAGGTTCTAAATACGCAAAACATCAGGGAACTTTAATCTTCATTTTTATTTTCATGTAATTTCCCTATGTAAAAAATTAAAATGATTAAAAAGGCATAAATATTTGTCATTATTCTATGTTCATGAATAGGTTCTTAGTTATTTTATTTCAATAAATTTAATGCATGTATTATTTTGAAATAAAATAATTATAAAAAATAATAAATAATAAGGTGGTTAAGTAAAAAAGGTGACGAGAGAGAGTTGAACAATCGACCTCTCGACCCACCCTTTCTTCCTATCCTAACTAACCAACCTATCCTAACCGATTGTCCTATTGTATTCCTTGAGAATATGGGTAGAGATAAAGGGATAAATTATAAATTATTTTATTCCCTTTAGTAATTTAGGGATAAAATGTTAGGTTAGAAGTGTAATTGGATTTCTCTTGCATGATGTATTTAAAAGATTTTATACCTTACGTGATTTAGATTTTTCACATATGTCCTCCTTTTGGATCTCATTTTAATTTACCCTAAAGTGAAAGTGTATTAAGGAAATTCATTTTAGAAAGAATTACTATGTTTATGGGTTTTGAAATAATTTGAATTGGCATAAATCTTTAATTTTCAAAATACCTAAATGTAATATTTTATTTTACCCTATTGTAATTTTAAAAATCAAACTATTATGGTAAAAGGGGATAGTTGATTATATTTGCAAATACTAATTAATTGATATGAAAATGTATGCTTTTATTTTATCTTTCACCTTCATTTCATAAGTGCATATTTAGGGTTTTTAGAAGATAAAATTATTATTAAATAGTTGTAAGATTTTATTTTGTTTTTACATTTGAAAGAATTTATTGACATTAGGGTTGTTATTTTTCTAAAGTATCAATACATTTTCCCTATGCAAATTACTTTTAAATATTGTGATATTGGGGTAAGTGCTCCATTTTTAGGGTGAGTTATAAACCTTTTGTACCCTAATGTTTTAGAAACTTTTCTATATGTAATTTATATTGCCTTATGTTTGTGAAAGGGGTATTTTAAAATAAATACATTGTGGTTAATATTTTAAAAATGAATTTTAAATTTAAACATTTATTCCTATTTAATAATTTTAGGTGTTACCTTATTGATAGCATTTTTATATGTTTTGATAATTAAGGTAAGTGCTTATGATTAATTATTTAGTTTTATTGGTATTTTTACTTTTATTTATCAAAATAAACATTTGTATAAATTATATCATGATTTTATTAATGTTTATTTGATATATTATTAGTTAATAAATAGATAATCTTAAATTGAGATCATTTTGAAAGTTTAAAACATCATTAGATATAATGATTTTAAATTTAAATTTTATTAAAAGACTATCTAATGTCAAGTGTTTTGTGTAGGAATTAAAACATGTGGATTATTATGCACAACACCTGAAGGTATACCAAATTAAGTTTGTTATGCGGGAAATGTTTTTCCCTAAAACCATTTATATGGTTATGTTTGTAATTTTTAGGGTTAGTTTTTGGGATTAGGTTTTTGTGAAAGGGTATGTCTTTTCACAAGAAACCTTTGATTAATATATTTATATTGAAACATTTCTAAACAAAAAACAACACGACACAATTGGAACAAAAAAAAAACTCCTGCAACTACAGATTCGGACCTCATATGAAATTTTTCAAATGTTATGTCAGATAAGTTATTTTATGCTATTTGAGGTTATATATCATTTATTTTCAGTTAGTTTTTCAGATAATCTTGTAACAGGGTGTTCTACTGTGTTCTATTCCCTGATTTATTAATTCAAAGTTAATATATGCAATTCGAATATCAATTGTATGGTCTGTGAACCTGCAATTGTTCTTGTCGGTCTCTTAATTTGAGTTAAACTTGATAGGATTAATTATGTGAATTATTTTGAATTGTGAATCAAGTGGAAGCCTGTGGAATGATTGTCTTGCTTTACTAAAAGTAAGTTCTCTTAAAACTGTCTTTGATTATACATAGGATTGGAAATATCTGACTCTATACCTAAATTTGCATTAGGCATTGATATTATTTCATTTGATAATTTTTATTTGGTTCTTCTTTGTAGTTTACATATTAATCTGATTTCTTCTTTATAAAGTATTTGCAGTTAGGTTGTAGTGATAGTTCAAGCTTTAGTTTAGATTTCATGCAATTCAACTATTAGGATATTATATCATTTTCCTCCAAGGATTGTTTACCCCTTTGGAAGGAATTGCATTTGTTTGTGCAACATAGGGCACTTTTGAATTCAGGCCTACCAGTCTTGGCTCAATCAAGCTAGAATTGCAGAGGCACTAGTGTGTGCCTGTCAGTTGACCAAAAATGGTCCATCATTTTTGGGCACCAACAAATTGGCAACTCCGCTAGGGATGCTATCAGTAAAAGATACCTACAAAATCTTTGGTTACAATTGTGAGACTCTACTGGGATAAAGGATTCAAAATAGTTTATTTCCTCACAAAAGGTGAGGTGGCAACTCTAAAACTCAATTTTAGAAAAGTCAGAAAAAGCCTATGTTAGGGAGGAGATCTCTAAAGAATAATTTATTCATTGAATTGGAACCGAATAAGAGAAATAAGAAGTCAGAAAGGAAGATGTTGTATGTGTCTCCCAAAAAATAGCCTGACAAGGATGATCAGGAGTTTTCTTGTGAGCAGTTCCCAAGTTCAAATCAACATAGCCCAATGAGTAACAATGAGTATATAAATACTTTTCCATATTCTAAGCCTGGTAATCAAGAAGTTGTTTATGAACAAGAGCATGAGGATAGGTGGATGGATGAAGTAATTCACTGGATGATTAGATTGGAGAATAAAGATGAGATGATGCTTAGAGCTCTTAGAAGACAGCCTGATGAAACTCTTAGAAAGTTGGGAATAGAAAGGGAAAGCATTATTTCACCTGAAAGAAGTGATGCTGAAAATGGGGAAGTAAATAATAATGAAGCAATTGATAAAAATACTTGGGTGCCGAGATACAACCCTCCTCATAAGCAACGCAACAATGATCTTTTCAAATCTTTTACTAACACATTATACAACACAAATGATAAGCGGGGGAGCACTAATGATCATTGTGACAATCAAGACAGTGCAAGAAGGACTACAAGAAATAACAATGATCGGGGAGATGAAGATCATTGGAGAAAAGGGAGTGACAAAAAACAACATGATCATGACAGTGAAATAAATGTCCATGGTGTATTAAATGGTGGTAAGCATCATCAAAATATTCATATTGATGGGGATCACTTAAATACTAAAAAGGGGCATCGTTCGATACAACAAAATCATTTGCAACAATATGAAGGAAATATACAAAATAATATTGGAAATAATAATTATAATGAAAGTCATAATCTGTACCCTAAAGTTTGTGGGCAAAGTAACAATGGTTCTTACTTGCCATTAAATAAAGAGTTATCCAACCAGCATGTAAATGGTGGAGAAAAGCATTATAAAGAAATATACTACCCAAAGTATAATGTTCAGCGTGTTATTATCCCCATGCAAAAGGAAGGAATCCACAAACATTTGGAGGCATCATGTAATGAAGTGCCTGGGCAAAGTAATTCATTTCTGAATTACTTACTGCAAGTCATAGACTCACATAACTGTCATGGAGGGAAGCCAAATGAATTGGTTTATGAATGGGGTGATCAAAGTTGTAATGCACAACACTATGATGAAGTGCCCAACTAGGAGATGCATACTACGCAACACCATAATTTATATGCACAAGGATTTCAGATGGAAGATGCCCACGTAGGTTCTTACTTGTGAATGGATAAGAAGAAATATAACCTGCACGGTAGTGATGTGCATGAGCAGCCATACAACCATGATGGGCAACCTCTCAATATGCAATACAACCAGGATGATGCGCCCAAACTCATGAACCAGCAGATGCGTAGTAAACATCACTTAAATTCACATGCACATGATATGCATGGTGAGAATGTGTCGTTGAGAAACTAGCTTGTGTAGAAGCACATTCATGCGTGTGAGGATAAATTTGGTGGAGAAAATATTTACAATGGACAAGGTAAAAGTGATTCTTACCTGCCACAGGAAAATATTTTACATATCCACTATGGGAGAGGTTGGTGAGGACAAAGGGATGATGTTATAAGTCAAAATAATAATAATCTTAACCAAAACCATAATACGCAATCCTATAAAGCTATGCAAGGAAATAATGATGCTGACAAATATAGTAAAACACAGTAGTATATACACGCATTGGGTGATCAAGGAGAAGGTTGGCACTATTTTCATATGCAGTTTGGAGACTCACATGAGCAGCCAAGTTCGCATGTGCATGCGCATGAGGGAGAGGTGCAAGGTAAAATACAAGAGACTCATCCAAAAATACAACACCAGCTCCAGCATGGCCTACAGCAAGAGGTATCTGCGCAACCTCAACATTACTTAGCGCATAATCAAAAATATTTTATAATACAAGGCATATACCAAGGGGGAGGTAATACACAACCTCTAAAAACACATTACATACCACTGTGTAACCTAAAAAACATGCATCAGCAAATGCATTACATACATTACCCTAATTTACATGCGCATGAGGGTGAAAAAGTTCAAAATAAGCAAGGTAATTTACATATGCAACCAAGCAATTTTGCCAATGGCCAGCACGTCAGTGTTGGAGTGAAATTTGGAGATAAGCATTTACATGACATGAGGCAATATCAAATAGATCATGCACAGCAAGACCATGTGCAGCAGACTAATATTTTAACACGTGACATAGGAGATCATTATGTGCATGGCTCACGCAATAAAGGAGCACAAATGCATAATATGAATTATCCATATTTGCACTCACAAAACATATGTAATAATAACGCGCAGCCAAGTGAGATTTACCAATTTACGCAGAGTGAAGATGAATATTTTAAAAGGAATAATCACACAAATAATGTGCAATTAGATGGGAGAAAACATGACCATCACGTTAAAAACAAAGATAAAAGTGAATATGAGCGGTATTATATACATGGAACTGGTGACAACGTGATAGTGGGAGCTGGTATTGAAGATAAAAGTCATTATCACCAAAGCAAAAAGGGTAACGAGCAGTGTGATGGTAATTTTTACCATCCTGTGCAGGAGGATGAGCATGGTAAAAAAAACATTCATGCCAACTTTGAAGATATACAAGGTAACAAAGATATCTGTTTACAGCAAAATAATTATTTATGTAACCGGAACATTAATGTTGGAGGAAATAAAGTATGTAGCCAGAATATTGAAGATGAAAGGAAATATAATCATGATCAAAGTGCCAGAGAATATATATATCCAGGAAACCATGCACAAAGCTAGAGTGATGCACAATATTTTAATACCTATACGGATAATATAAGCAGTGAATGTTTGCAGCACTGTGGAAATTACACACAGGGAAGAGGAGAAATTCATTAGATTAATATGTAGCCTGGAGGAAATCCTACACAAAAATGTCATGCACAAAAAATGCAAGGTTCAGTTCATCCAAGTGGAGGCCAAAACTATGTACCACAAAATGGTATGGGCAGGAACCAACAGTGTGGGAATCCTGGACAACAACAACGTCAACAACACAGAGGATGGGCACATAATTTGATAAATATGGCTCAGCAATCTCACATAGGTCAGCATGGTAATCAACCAAATCAATACTAGAGAGGTAATCCTATGTGTCAAAATCAATATTTTTAGAATAATAATCAAAATAGGAATCCGGTTGATGTCAGATTTCAAGAGATTAATGAGAGATATAAACAATTAGATTTTTCAAATGTTATATGCTCTCCTAACCCAATACCAAATAAATTAAAATCTACTATCCCTAAATTTACTAGTGATGGGTCACAATTAGCATAACAACATGTAATAAATGTTTAAAATGTTGTATATGAATTTGATATAACATATGAATATGTGCATATGAAGATTCTTGTGAAGTCACTCAAAGATAGTGCAGATGAATGGTATAGGAATCTACCAGATGGATCAATTACTTGTTGGAAAAGTTTTGTTGATCAGTTTATGGAAGAATTTGGAGATCACAAAGATCCATCTTTTGCATCTCATGAATTAACCAATATAAAGAAAAATGTGAATGAGACAATGAAAGAATTTAACAAAAGGTTTAACAAGGTGTTGAATAAAATTCCAAAAGAGATTCGCCCTATTGATTCCTTTTTTATAACTTTTTATTTGACAACTTTTTATGTTAAAACAAATTATGAGATAAGGTCTCATAACCCAGCAACATTACAAAAAGCTTTCAAAATTGCATTAACTATTGAAAATAACAGAATAGCTACTGGGAGAGTGGATAAGAGAAATGATCCCAGGCTTTTCAATTCTACAGCCCCAAAAAAGAATGAAGAAGGTGATAAGATGGATGAATTAGTGAGCTTGATGAAAAACTTGCAACAAAATAAAAATAATTTTCAAGCAGGAAAGAATGACAGAAATTTCAACAAGAATGATAGGTATAGGTTGCAAGACATGCCTTATCATACCAAATGGAAAGATGGAAAACCTTTGAAAAAACAAATAGACACTCTAGACCCTCTTAAAAAGAATAATCATTTTATAGGGGATGAACTTTGGTGTGACATTTGCAAGATGCCCCACCCCCAAGAACAATGCCTTATATAGCACAGAAGATTCTAGAGGAAGAACACCAGGGGTGTGAGGAGAGACCTGTGATAAATGCTTTATCATCCACCCCCTTTTGGTCAGGAGATAGTGATGACTCAGAAGGATATTATATGCCATATGGAAGTTACAGGAGGTTGGGCTACCAACAGGAGCAACAAGTCTTTTCAGATAGTGATGAGAATTTGGATATTAGAAGGACAACAAAAGAGAAAAGAGAGGCATACACTATGGCAGCAATGGAATAGGTTCTTAGCAATTATCACCTAAGGAACATGGTTGTAAACTTGGGTAATGAACAAGTGGCAGGGATGTTCAAAATTTCAAACAAGAATGCTGAGCTAAAGAAAGTAAAGGTGGATATTCCTAAAAAGCAAGCTGATCAGACATTAAAGATAAGAAAACCAGTGGATAAGAAAAGCAATGGTAAGAAAATTTCAAATTGTACCTCATTCATGTCTCAAGCATTATCTCAGGTAAAACCTTCTATCCCTCTAATGGAAATAGTGAATTAACTGATTGCAAGAATGAAACGATCAAAATAATAAATGATGTTGTTAAAAAGGATTCAAAGGAACAAAAGGATAATGGAGAATTACCAGTTATTTACCTAGGAAGTTCTGTTAATGAAGATGCTACTAAAGTAGATCCTTTCTTTCTAACTTTGTTGATAAATAATAAATTAGTTAAAAATTGTATGTTAGACTCTGGAGCAACAATTATTATCATGCCTCATGGAGTAATGAAAGAATTAGGAATGAATGTGGATACTACTTATGGAAAATGCTATGCTATGGACAATAGATCTATACCAGTTATTGGAATAATGAAAAATGTTGAATTCAAGTTTCCTTCTTGTCCTAAAAAGTCTTATAAAATTGATATTATTGTTGCAGAAGTACCACCTAGTTATGGGATGCTATTATCCAGATAGTGGTCTAATTTAGTAGGTGGTAATGTCCAATTAGATCTATCTTATGCTTCTATCCCAATGAATGATAGGATTATAAGGATCAACAAGGAACCAAGATCTACTTATATCATTGAAGATGTTGATCTAAGTCAAGTTACATACTTTTTCCATACCAACATGGAGAATTTCTAGGTAAGTATTCATAAAAATGTCAATGAAAATACTAGTCCTATTGAAATATATGCTAAGGAAAATAGTGATTTCATTTGGAAAATGTTTTTTGATGGATCATGTAGCAAAAGCGGTAATGGAGCAGGTGTAGTTTTCATATCCCCAAATGGGAAATCTTTTAAATATTCCTTTATGTTGGCTTTTGAATGTACTAACAATACTGCAAAATATGAAGCACTTCTACTAGGTCTAAAAATCGCAAGTAAGCATGGTATCAAACTTCTTTCTATTTATGGGGATTCTGAATTGGTTGTATCTCAGATTCAGGATAAGTTTGTTACTAAGAATCATACTCTAAAAGGGTACAAGAATGAAGTTTGGGATTCTATAGAATGCTTTGATGCTTTTTTAATAACTTGGATAGATAGGTTTGAAAATATTTTTGCTGATTTTATGGCTAACCTAGCAGTTAAGCATAATGATATTCCATGTGAAGATATTGCACAGATAGAGATCAAATCAAGACCAACAATACCTGATAACATTCATAATTGGCAAGTCTTTGAGGACGATAGCGACATCATAAAATTTCTTGCATGTGAAGAAAGTTACGAGGATCAATTTATTGGTTTGAATACTTATGTTGAAATAATAGAAGAAAAGGACATTTTATTTGGAAAAGAAGTAATTCAACTTAAGACTAATAAAATACCTAAGGGCCTTGTGGCATTAGAGAGAATGTTTGATAACAAGGATTCTAATGGTAGAGTTAAAATGGATAATACTACTATAGAGGCAGTAGAGAAGATAAATTTAGGAAATGAGCATACTCCTAAAGAAGTTTTCATTGGTAAAAAACTAACTCCTAAAATCAGAGCTGATATTGTTAGTTTATTAAGAAAGTACATACATGTTTTTTCTTGGACCTACGATGATCTTAAGGCCTATAGAGAAGACTTGTTCCAACATGAGATACCCCTAAGACCTGAAGCAAAGCCTTTTAGACAAAGGCAAAGACCGATCAATCAGACTTTGGCTCCTAAGATGGAGGAACTTATCAAGATGAGGGATGCTGGTATCATCAAGCCGATTAGAAACTATACTTGGATTTCAAACTTGGTACCTGTTAGGAAGAAAAATGAAGATATTAGGCTTTGTGTGGATTTCAGAAACCTAAACATATCTTCATTAAAGGAAAATTATGCATTACTTAATATGGACGCATTATTATAAAGGTTACGAGAAATGAATTGTTATCTATGATGGATGGATTCTCCGAGTACAATCAGGTGAAAGTTAAAGAAGAAGAACAATACAAAACAACGTTCACTACGCCATGGGGAACATATGTTTATGCAAGAATGCCTTTTGGACTTACGAACGCCGAAGCTACTTTTCAGAGAGCCATGGATGTGGCTTTTGGGTATTTCATTGATATTATCATGGTAATATATCAGGATGACATCACAGCTTATTCCAAGAAGGCAGAAGACCATTGCAAGCATTTAGAGAAAATTTTCAAAAGAGCCCTTGAATATGGAGTATCCTTAAATCCAAAGAAATGTCATTTTGGGGTAACTGAGGGTAAACTTCTTAGTCACATTGTTTCTAGAGAAGGAGTCAGAATAGACCCAGAAAGGATTGAAGCGATTGATAAGATTCATATTCCTAAGAATGTAAAGGGGATTCAATCTTTCTTTGGACAAATCAACTTTGTGAGGAGGTTCGTCCCAAATTTTTCAGAAATTATGAAACCTATTACAAAGATGTTAAAGAAGAATGCAGTTCTAAATTGGATAGATTAGGCCTTAGAAGCTTTTGCTAGCATTAAGAAAGCGATCAAAGAAGCTCTAGTTTTGAAATCTCTTGATTTATCAAAACCATTTCAATTGTTCTCCTTCGCTTCTTTTCACACCATTGCAATGGTTCTACTACAAAAAAATGATGAAGGACATGAGCAACCTATAGCTTTCTTCAACAAAACCTTACAATCTTCTAAGTTGAACTATGATATACATGAAAAGTAGGCTTATGCATTAGTTAAAGCAATGAAATCATTTAGACCTTACCTGGTTGGAGCTAAGATTGTGGCGTATGTACCTAATGCAGCAACTAAGGATATATTAAGGCAATCAGAAGTCACAGGTAAAAGATGTCGATGGATTAATCAGGTTAAGGAATTTAACATTGAAATTTAGACCACTAAGTTAATCAGAGGACAAGGGTTGGCTAAAATCATGGTAGAAACAAGTTTGGATGCAGCCCAAGTTAACCAAGTAGATTTGGAAAGTGCAGAAACTAGCATTGAACATTGTCCATGGTACACAAACATAGTCTACTTCTTAAAACATATGAAATGTCAAGAAGGTCTAAGTGATAATCAGAAAATACTATAAAGTTACAAGTGTCAAGATATGTACTGATTGAAGGAGACTTGTATTGGAAAAATAATGATGGTATCCTCTTATTTTGTCTAGACACCTATCAGGCTAAGTCAGGTATTAAAGAGTTGCATGATGGGGTATGCAGCGATCACTTTTCAGCTAAGACAACATCTAATAAGATATTGAAAGCTGGGTATTATTAGCCCCATGTATTCAAGGATTGTTATGATTATGTTGAAAAGTGTGAATCTTGTCAGAAGTTCTCTGGGAAACTGAAATACAATGGTGCTTTACCCCTTATTCCTTTACAAACTAAGAAACCTTTCAAAATGTGGGGAGTAGACTTTGTTGGGGAAATCACAGATGCTTCGAGTGGAGGTCACAAGTGGATATTGGTTGCAACAGACTACTTTACGAAATGGGTCAAAGCTATACCTACGAGACAAGCTACAAGCAAGGTGGTCATCAAGTTTTTGACAGACAACATACTTACCAGATTTGGAGTACCTTGCAAGATTCTTTGTGACAACAGCATGTGTTTTAGATCTAAGGAATTTTTAGAATTTTGCAAAAAATATGGTATCAGCCTATCATATTCATCCCTGTATCATCCGCAAGGGAACTGTCAAGCAAAATCAAGCAATAAGAATATACTAAAGATTATCAGGAGAATGTTGAGCAATAATAAGAAGGCATGGGATTTGAAGCTAGGTCTAGCTTTGTGGGCAGACAGGATAACAGTGAAAAAATTGACAGGTTTTGCTCTTTATGAATTGGTTTTTGGGAAACAAGAAAGGTAACCATTAAATAATCTCCTACCAGTTTACAGATTCATTAAGGAAGAAGAGCTTGAGGACGTAAATTTTATGGAAGACGGGTTGAGCCAATTATCAGAGCTAGATGAAATAAGAAGAAGAGCACAAGAAAGGAATCTTCAACAACAACAATAGATTAAGACCCTTCATGACAAGAGAGCATCATACAGGGCTTTCAGAGAAGGTGATTGGGTACTGAAATGGAATGCAAAAGACCAAGATAAAGGAAAACATGGTAAGTTCAAGGCATTATGGCTAGGACCTTATATGGTTATTTCAAAGGCAGGTGAGAATTCATACTATTTACAGGATACTGATGAAGTTACTCAGGAGTTCCCAACTCATGGTCAGTATTTGAAGCCCTTTTTCTCTTAAAACAGGAAGTATTCTCTACCTTGTATATTATTTTATTTGTTTTATTTAATTTAAGCCTCATGATTCTTTTCTTACTATGGTATGCTTTTCTAGAGATAACTAGACTCTCACTGCATCCAGGCATGAATGCACGTCCCCAATAAGAGCCATTGTTGACACCTAAAATTCCAAGTTCTAAATACGCAAAACATCAAGGAAGTATAATCTTCATTTTTATTTTCATGTAATTTCCCTATGTAAAAAATTAAAATGATTAAAAAGGCATAAATATTTGTCATTATTCTATGTTCATGAAATAGGTTTTTAGTTATTTTATTTCAATAAATTTAATGCATGTATTATTTTGAAATAAAATAATTATAAAAAATAATAAATAATAAGGTGGTTAAGTAAAAAAGGTGGTGAGAGAGAGTTGAACACTCAACCTCTCAACCCACCCTTTCTTCCTATGCTAACTAACCGACCTATCCTAACTAATTGTCCTATTGTATTCCTTGAGAATATGGGTAGAGATAAAGGGATAAATTATAAATTATTTTATTCCCTTTAGTAATTTAGGGATAAAATGTTAGGTTAGAAGTGTAATTGGATTTCTCTTGCATGATGTATTTAAAAGATTTTATATCTTACGTGATTTAGATTTTTCACATATGTACTCCTTTTGGATCTCATTTTAATTTACCCTAAAACCCTAAAGTGAAAGTGTATTAAGGAAATTCATTTTAGAAAGAATTACTATGTTTATGGGTTTTGAAATAATTTGAATTGGCATAAATCTTTAATTTTCAAAATACCTAAATGTAATCTTTTATTTTACTCTATTGTAATTTTAAAAATCAAACTATTATGGTAAAAGGGGATAGTTGATTATATTTGCAAATACTAATTAATTGATATGAAAATGTATGCTTTTATTTTATCTTTCACCTTCATTTCATAAAGTGCATATTTAGGGTTTTTTGAAGATAAAATTATTTTACCTTAAGACTCTATGCATTTTTATTAAATGGTTGTAAGATTTTATTTTGTTTTTACATTTGAAAGAATTTATTGACATTAGGGTTGTTATTTTTCTAAAGTATCAATACATTTTCCCTATGCAAGTTACTTTTAAATATTGTGATATTGGGGTAAGTGCTCCGTTTTTAGGGTGAGTTATAAATCTTTTGTACCTTAATGTTTTAGAAACTTTTCTATATGTAATTTGTATTGCCTTATGTTTGTGAAAGGGGTATTTTAAAGTAAATACATTATGGTTAACATTTTAAAAGTGAATTTTAAAATTAAACATTATATTCCTATTTAATAATTTTAGGTGTTACCTTATTGATAGCATTTTTATATGTTTTGATAATTAAGGTAAGTGCTTATGATTAATTATTTAGTTTTATTGGTATTTTTACTTTTATTTATCAAAATAACATTTGTATAAATTATATCATGATTTTATTAATGTTTATTTGATATATTATTAGTTAATAAATAGATAATCTTAAATTGAGATCATTTTGAAAGTTTAAAACATCATTAGATATAATGATTTTAATTTTAAATTTTATTAAAAGACTATCTAATGTCGGGTGTTTTGTGCAGGAATTAAAACATGTGGATTATTATGCACAACACCTAAAGGTATACCAAATTAAGTTTGTTATGCGGGAAATGCTTTTCCCTAAAACCATTTATATTCTTATGTTTGTAATTTTTAGGGTTAGTTTTCGGGATTAGGTTTTTGTGAAAGGGTATGTATTTTCACAAGAAACCTTTGATTAATATATTTATATTGAAACATTTATAAACAAAAAACAACATGACACAATTGGGACAAAAAAAAAACTCCTGCAACTACAGATTCAGACCTCATATGCAATTTTTCAAATGTTATGTCACATAAGTTGTTTTATGCTATTTGAGGTTATATATCATTTATTTTCAGTTAGTTTTTCATATACTCTTGTAATAGGGTGTTCTACTGTGTTCTATTCCCTGATTTATTAATTCAAAGTTAATATATGCAATTCGAATATCAATTGTATGGTCTGTGAGCATACAATTGTTCTTGTCGGTCTCTTAATTTGAGTTAAACTCGATAGGATTAATTGTGTGAATTATTTTAAATTTTTAATCAAGCGAAATCCTGTGGAATGATAGTATTTCTTTACTAAAAGTAAGTTCTCTTAAAACTTTCTCTGATTATACGTAGAATTGGAAATATCTGACTCTATACCCAAATTTGCATTAGGCACTGATCTTATTTCATTTGATAATTTTTATTTGATTCTTCATTGTAGTTTACATATTAATCTAATTTCTTCTTTATAAAGTATTTGCAATTAAGTTGTAGTGATAGTTCAAGCTTTAGTTTAGATTTAATACAATTCAACTATTAGGATATTATATTATTTTCCTCCAAGGATTGTTTACCCCTTTGGAAGGAATTGCGTTTGTCTATGCATGCATTTGTGTAGCATAGGGCACTTGTGAATTCAGGCCTACCAGCCTTGGCTCAATCAAGCCAAAATTGCAGAGGCACTAGTGTGTGCCTGTTAATTGGCCAAAAATGGTCTATCATTTTTGGGCACCAACAGACCTGTTGTCTTGATCAGTTCCAGTGAATAGAATATACTCTCTACTTTGTCACATAGACCTTCTGGTGATGGCTCAACACTTTGCACCTTCTGCTCTGCTCTTGTCTTTCAACTTTCTGCCATACTTAGCAATCACAAATGATTGCTTATAAATATCTTTCCTCTAAATGATATAATCAAGTCGGCCTATTAGAACCATCTTGAAATCATATTAGAGAAACAATACAACATCTTAGTCAGCTCTACTAAGCACGCAACACAAATTAGGACTGCCCAACTCAATATGAGTAGATGCGTCACTTCACACTGTTGGCTCCACCAAATTAATTGATACTTTCTTATCATGCTAAATTACATCATGGGCTCTCAACCAATAATTATTAAATCTTCTCCAAACACTAATCCAAGCACGCATATCAAACTGGTAGGTGCAACAACTACAACAATAAAATCAATGTCGGCTCTACCAGATAAACTCAGGAAACTTTGACTGTCAACTGGAGACTTCATAACTCAACCTGTACTGCATATCAAACTTTGCGTCCATGAACATAGTATCATATATATGTCTACAACATAAATCTAAATGAGCAAGGCTTCATTACAACCATACTATAAATCTCATACATAACTCTTCCTGGGACCTGACAGGAATACTCACTGATACAGACTATTGTATTACTGTCTTCACTTTGAATCAACCTCTGTGTCTATGATATCATGCTGATAACATATCTAGGAAACATATAATCATAGCTCTCTCCATTAGTCTTTCACATATTTTTCTTACCATATGTTTTCATCAATGACAAACATACAGTCAACACTCTGGCTTGCTAGCAAATTTCCAACAATCTCCCCCTTTGGAATTGATGGCAACATATGGAATGAAAAACACCATCAATCCAAATGTACAATGTTTTTATAATATTCTCCATTTCCTCAACAAAACTCCCCCAAGGATGAATTCTCCATCTCTTACTATTTAGCTAAATACTCACTCCCCCTTGTTGCAATTATTTTATAACATTCTCCATTTCCTCATAAAAAATTCCTTAAGGATGAATCCTTTATCTACTACTAAATGCTCTGAATATCAACTGTTGTATTATTTACTATTTTTTTTTTCATGACTATATAATTACTCCCCCTTTGACATCAATGGCAAAGGGTGCCAAACAATTAAGCACCGGTACTACTCCTGAAATATAGTAGTCAACCTTTCATTAGTCACTAAGGATTGATGCACTCCTACAATCTCTAATCAAATTTAGGGAAGGGGATTACTCCTAGCTTCTCCTTGAGATACTTGAATGTATCCTTAAAGGCTTTGTGAATATGTCTGCTAGCTAATCTTTTGTGCTCACATAGTCCAACTTTACTTCTTTCTCTACTACTTTCTCTCTTAGGAAGTGATATTTTATCTCAATGTGTTTTGTCTATGCATGCATGATAGGGTTCTTTGACATATTAATAGTGCTAGTGTTATCACAATGAATAACAATAGGATAGTCAATCTAAATACCAAAATCCTTTATCATATGCTTGATCCACGCAATTGTAGAACAATTCAATGTTGTTGCTACATACTCTGCTTCTGTTGTTGACTGAGAGATACAATTCTACTTCTTGCTTGTCCAAGTGACAAGTTTATCACCAAGAAATACCTCCTGAGGTAGTCTTTCTATCATCCACGCATCCTACCCAATCTGCATCTATATATACATGAAGCTCTACATTCTCTAAATTAGGATACCATAAACCATAGTCTATAGTTCCTCTCAAATATTTGAATATCCTCTTTACTACCATGAGATGACTTTGGTTAGGTTCTGCTGCAAATATTCCAACAATACCAATTGCATTGGAAATGTCTAGTCTAGTTTGAGTAAGATATATAAGTTTACCAATCATATATTTATACAAGGTTGTGTCTACTGCTGGCGAGTCATCTTCTTTTGAAAGCTTGCATCTTGTTATCATAGGGGTACTTACTGGCTTGCAATCATCCATCTTGAATTTCTTTAAGATCTCTTTCAAATACTTAGTCTGATTTATGAATATACCTTTGTCTTTCTGCTACACATTCAATCCCAAAAAGTACTTGATAGGTCCAATCATGCTCATTTCAAATTCGCTCTGCATCTCCTTAGAAAATTCTATACTAAGCTTGTCATTGCCACCAAAGGTAATGTCATCAAAAAATATAGCAACTAACAATAGTCTATCAGATGTTTCTCTTATGAATAAATTACAATCTGTTGCTCCTTTCTTGAATCCAATATTTGTCAAATATCCATCAAGTCTTTCATACAATGCTCTAGGGGCTTGCTTAAGTCCATAGAGGTCTTTCATCAATCTACACACCATATCAGGTCTTTCTGATAGGGTGAATCCTTCAAGCTTCTCTATGTATACTTCTTCCTTCAACTCTCCATTCATGAATACTAACTTAACATCCATCTGGTATACCTTAAAGTCTTTAAAGGTAGCATAGACTAGAAACAATTGTATGGCTCCAATATTCTTACAAGGGAAAATGTATCTAAATAATCAATTCCTTCTCTTTGTGCATATCCTTTACACACTAGTCTTTATTTGTTTCTTACCACTGTTCCATCTTCATTCATCTTATTTCTGAATATCCACTTGGTTCCAATTACATTCTTATCACTAGGTCTAGGGACCCATTCCCATGTATCATTCTTAATTATTTGATCTATCTCTTCTTTCATTGCTTCATGCCAATTTGAATCATTACATCCATCTTTAACACTTAAGGGTTCAATCTGTGATAGTAAACATACCTCTTCATTTGTTGTGGAACTCTTTTCTTTTGATCTTGTCATGAATTTACCATTCTAATCTCTAATGATGTCTTCCTTTGAATGACATCTAGATGTGAATTTGTGAACATTAGGTGTGACTCTCTCATTTGACTTCTGTGATTCTTCTTCACTAGTTTCAGGATCATTGAATAATACATCAATGTTGTCAAACATTTCATCAACAACTATTTCTCTAGTGGTAGTTCTAGGTTCTTCTTCAATCATAGGTGCATAATCATGATATCTTTCTTGAACCATAAATTTCTCATCAATCTTAACATGAGCACTTTCTATGATCTTCTTCAATCTTAGATTGAAACATCTATAAGCTTTGCTTTTAGTAGAGTAACTAAGAAAAATACCTTCATCACTTCTTGCATCAAACTTTCCAATTCCTTCATCTCTCTTGATGTAGCACTTGCTTCCAAAGATTCAAAAGTATTTGATTGTAGGTACATTCCCAAACTATATCTCATAAGGTGTCTTGTCTGTGCCTGGCCTCAATTAAATTGTATTGATTGTGTAGACTGCAGTATTGACCACATCTCTCCAATAGGTGTGTGCGACCTTTCCTTCAATCATGATGGTACGCGTTGTGTCAAGTATGATCCTCTTCCTCCTTTCTACTATTCCATTATGGTGAGAGGTTCTAGGTACACTTAACTATCTTTTTATCCTATGTTCTTCGCAATACTCATAAAATCTGTCAGAGGTGAATTCTCCTCCTCTATCTGATCTCAGACATTTAATCTTCAATCCAGACTCATTTTCAACCTTAGCTTTGAATAATTTGAACTTATCAAATGCTTCTGATTTATCCTTTAAGAATGCAACCCACATCATTCTAGAATAATCATCAACAAACAAAATAAAGTACCTTTCACCATAGTATGATCTTGTTTGAGTTGGTCATCATAGGTTTGTATGCACTAGATCCAATTTGTTCTCTGTCAAATTATGCTTGCTTCTGAATGAATTCCTCACATGCTTACCCATCACATGTTCCCTGCATATTGTATCAACTACTTTTGCAATTCTAGGAAGGTCTCTTACAACCTTTACATTGCTTATCTTAACTATGTTGTCAAAATTGATGTGACATACTCTCTTGTGCCATAACCAACTATCATCTACTTTAGCAACAAAACAAATTGCTTCAGGATTAAGCTGAAAAACATTACATTTAGTCATTGAACCTGATGCTATCATCTCTCCTTCTTTTTTATTAATGATGCACTTGTTGTCTTTGAATTCCAACTGATATCCTTTTTCAAGAAACTATCCAACACTTAGTAGATTATGCTGCAATCCATCAACATAAAGAACATCATCAGTGTTGTTCTTTCCATCCAAGGTGATAGCTCCTCTACCTATGATAGGCTTAGGAGTTTTGTCTTCAAATCTAACCATGTCACCTTTGTATCTATCCAGATGTACAAATCTATCATTTTCTCTTGTCATGTGATGTGAGCAACTACTATCAATGATCCAATCTGTCCTGATGTCAGCTTGTGAAATCAATGCTAACTCTTGTGTTTTCTTTTCATCTTCAAGGTCCATTTCATCAAACATTTTCTTCATGTCTTCAAGATTAAAGAATCCAATTTTATCCTCTGCTGACTCTTCATCTGATACTCCATCACCAGCATAGTAACATTCTTTTGTATACTTAAGTTTATAGTTAGTTTTGAACTTCTTGACTCTTGTAGGACACTTAGATGCAAAGTGACCAATCTTGTTACATGAAAAGAATTTGACTGGTATCTGAACTTCATATTTCCCTTTTCCTTTCCTTTCTTTCTTAGAAATCAAAGTAATGAAATCATCTAGTTCTTTCTCTTCATCATCATCATCAAAATTACCAGAGGTGTTCAAAGATTTCTTACCATGGACTGAAGCTTTGAATGTTGTTTCACTTTTAGGCTCTGTCTTCAATCTTGATATTTCAAAGGTTGAAAGCTTGCTGATTAAGGTCTCTCTTTTAAATTCTTTTGTGGATTGCATAGTTTCATCTAGGATGCATATCTTGTTGTCATATTCTGGTGTCAAGGTAGTCATCAATTTATCTATTATGTCCTCTTCCAAAATTTCTCCACCATTGTTTCTAATTCTTGCAATTGCTTCATTAATCCTTTGATTGTAGGCTTTGACATTCTCATCAGGTAGCATCTCTAATGCATTGTATCTTTTCTTCCATGTCTTTCTGCACGCATTCATGGCTTGAATATCTCCTTCAAACATGTCTTCTAGATATTTCCATATCTTAGAGGCTTTGTCCATTTTCTTGATCTCTAAAAACTCACTGTCAGATAGGGCACTAATAAGGGCTTCTTTGGTATTAGCATTTGAAGTGAACATCTCCTTTTGCTTCAAGGTTTCATCATCTTTTATAAGATCTGCTAGAGAGGGAATCTGAACTTCTTTGGTAGCTACTTCAAAAATCTCAAAGGAAATGCACTGCAAATGTGTCATCATTTTGTTCTGCCAATATAGATAATTCTCTCCATCAAACTTAGGAATTTATTTTCTAAAGAATGCCATCTGATCAACCTCAAGATGTTAAACTTTCTTTTTGAGGCACTTGGCCTTGATACCAATTGTTAGGAATAGTCCCAAGAGATAACTGAGGGGGGGGGGCAGGGTGAATCAGTTATCTACAATATTCAATTCTTTATCCAATTAAGTATAGAAGAACATTAAGTATAAACACAATATAAGAACACTTAAAAAAACACCACAATTTTGGTTATGGAGAAACCCAAATAGTAAAAACCCTGATGAGAATTAGCACCCACTATAAACTACACTAGAGTATTATGATCCCTGTTAGAAGATCTTACAACCCTGTTACGAGTTGATCTTTACAATACATTAAGAATAGTGACTTGGTCAAGGGTTGGACCCTGTTAGGAGTGTTTTACAATTAACCATGTTAGGGGTGAGGACACACTGTCTAGGAGCACACTGCTCAAAGGGGTGAAGGATGCAACCTTTTGTTTAACAGATACACACTATATCTGGATCTTGGTGAACTGCGTGTAGACCTTCTATCTTGATCAGTTCCAATGAATAACATATACTCTCTACTTTGTCACATAGACCTTCTGGTGATGGCTTAACACTTCACACCTTCTGCTTTGCTCTTGTCTTTCAAATTTCTACCATACTTAGCAATCACAAATGACTGCTTATAAATATCTTTCCTCTAAATGATATAATCAAGTCGGCCTATTAGAACCATCTTGAAATCATATTAGAGAAACAATACAACATCTCAGTCGGCTCTACTAAGTACGAAACACAAATTAGGACCACCCAACTCAATATGAGTAGACACATTTGTAATACCCTAAAATTGGCACCTAATCAATTCGATCAATTTTGGTGCATTATCTTAAATTTTACATCTCCAAAGTCCTAGTTTCCTAGGCAATTTTCTCTCTCCTACCTGACTTAATTTGACTTGATGTCAATTGCAAAGACCATAAATTGCATTAATTAAATATCAAAATTAATTCCTAAAGTCCTTGACTTTAATTAGCTAAATTACCCCTATGATAAATTAATTTAATCCTAAAGTCCTAAGTACTTGGAATTAAATTAAAATCTACCCCATTTGGCTAATTACCCATAAAAAGGAATTAATAATTGCTTGATATTCAAATGGACACACCTTTTTGAATTAATTATTCAAGATATTCAAAAGGCCACCTGTGTGGCATTTTCCATTCTTTTTATTAAGTAATTCTTGCATTTTTGTGTCAAATGGAAATGAAGGGTCAGGAGTTTCAAATCAAGAAACTCTTCATTCCTCTTCTGGCTTTTCTATTTAATGGACCTCTTTTTCTCATTAAAAAAAGGGGCAATTTTGAGAGCATCTACACTATAGGCAATTTTAGTCTCATTTAATTCATTGTTTTCAAAGCTTTTATTGCATTAATTAGCTTAATTTTTCATTATTAGTTTAATCTTGCATCTCATATTAGATTAATTTGCTTATTTATTCTTAGTATAATATCACCTTTATTTCAAGTTCTCTAAAAATAAAAATCTGCATTTCATATCTCTTTCAAAAGCATTTCTAGATTAATTGCACTCATCTTAGTTTAATTTCAGTTTTGCATATCATTATAGCTTTGAAAATCCTCTGTTGTGGGATTGGTCTATGGTTGTTGGCTCTTCTTCTGAGAGTAATTGAACACCCCATCCACATAGGAGGCAACAGGTTGATTCAATCAATGTTGTGAGATGGACAATTCATGTTCATACTCACCATCTCATGATTGAGCAATGACTATGTTACGTTTCTGCCTGATTTAGAGGTCCACATTCAGACACACACATTTTGGCACCCACCGTGGAGCAGAAAATCTGATTTCTGGCCTCATTCTCATCTTTTTCTGATAAAAATTCATGCTCTATCGTGCGTCCATACTGTATGTGTACAGATCTTCGCACGAGAATCTAGAGTGTCCCACATGAGATTTTGCTCCCTGTAGCACTTCCTCATGTGAGAGTGTGTGGCCTCACATGGCAGTCTGTGTTTCCTCACACACCATGGAGTACTTCCTCGCATGAGATTCCAGGACAGTGACCTAAATTTTCCTGCTTTCTGTCTTTCTGTTTCAGATTTCTAATAGTTTTCTGTTTGTTGTTGCTTAGTATTTTCTATCATTTTCACATCATAATAGTTTTCTACAGAATGTTTGACCAAGAACTAAAACATGCTAATGGTTTGATTGTAGGCCGATAGTCGAAGATTGCTAAAAATGTTGTGTTTGTTTCTCGCTTTTATTCACATAGTCTAAATAGGGCTCCGTTAAAATTTCTTGAGGATTTTGATAGTGAGTAGGGACTTTGGCTCTTCATTACATGGAGGTGATGACCATGAATGAACCTAAAATCCTAATGATCTTACTAGTATGACAAATTCTTGGGGAAGCGGAGAAAGGTAGTGAATCTTTACGCTTCTATTAGCCAGGGGATTATGCTCTTCTCTCTTTGAGAGAAACAGAAACCCAAAAGCTTGTAGTTGTGGTGGAGTGAAGCTAACTCGGTGATGAATCTTCTTGATGTGTTTGGGTGAGGAAATGGGATAGAGAAGTATGCTCTTCTCCCTTTGGGAGAACTAGAAAATTTGACCCCCGAATCTAAACCAAGTCTAGTGTCACCTTTAGAGGGCCTGCCGGTATTGAACCTCCAGGAATGACCCAAGTGAGTACGCACCTATTGCCGGTGATTCCATGTCACTCTAATAAAGAATGTTTTGTTGAGTCTAAAGACTCCAAAACCATGTTAGCTTCCTTCTCAAGACTTTGACTATCATCTTGAGAAGGCTCCATCTATTGTATTGAGCGGTGCCGCTCCTAGCCCTACTTGTGAGGGTGTATGACTTTCGGGTGTTGGCATGGCTACAAGGCCTCAACCCTATATCAGGGGTACTGAAGGTTAGCATGAATGGAAGCCTACTAAGAACTTGTTGTAGCTAGTGGCCTACCCATTTCACCTCCAAAAGGAGTCATAATCTTTATGTAGGGGGGGGGGGGAAGAATCTCTCCCGTAGATTCCCATCATAGGCATACACTTGGATGTTTGGAGGTGGTTGTGATACTAGCCCCTGCTACAAGGGTAACCTTTGAATGTACACTATTGAGTCCTTGGAAACACCAAAAACATGGGCGCCCTCTAGGGGGTGACACGACTGTGTGAGGTGCACATATGCATTCAAGCAATGGGGCAAAGGTTTTGGCTTCTCACCATTTTTTTTGTAGGACTAAGCTATATGTTTGTTATCGAGTCTTAAACATTGTCCAATCATTATCAAACAAAGACTCCCCTAATGCTATCAAGTTGCTTTGTCCTTATAGGTCTGTTAATGACTACTTCTTGTTTCACAACTACTTGATTTGAACCTTTGTGTCTTTAAACGAATGCTTGAAATCCTAAAATGAGCTTGTTGATTAAACTGTTCTTCAAACCTGTTAGGAAGCTAGATTTCCTGTTAGACATCAGTTCAGACTGTACTTCAAGATTCAACTTTTATCTTGAAAATTGTGCTCGATTATCAGATTTTGTACCTTTCTCACGTGAGGTTTCACACTTCAGAGCACTTTCTCGTGTGAGACCTTGTTTTCTCGTGTGAAGACTGGTGTTCTCTCGCACAGCCTGGTACTTTCTCATGTGAGACTGTAGCACAGTTTGCAAAAATAGAGACTGATTTACTATTGACTATTTGACTTTTTATCTGATCTACTTTTTGTGTGAGGTTTGTTTTTCTGCTTTCCTATCATTCACTATTAGAAACTGGTTGTTTTGAGTTAGGAATCGATCAATCTTTTCTTTGACTCGTGTCATTTGTCATTGATTTACCTTATCTCTTTATGCCTTTTGTATCTCATGTTGTGATAGTCTTATCTCAACTGTTCTAGCCACCTCTTTTGACAATTCATACCAGGTCCATCTCGAATCTTGGCTATCCTAGCCTTTATCTCTTTTGTGTTGTTCTTAGAGACTGAGTCTAGCTTTGTCCTGAATCCTCTCTCATTTCATCTTTGTCTATGACTATCATGACTAGAAGTGGCAAGACTTATCCTATTCAGAATCCTGATCAAGGTAGAAGTGAACCTCCTAACCAAGAGATAGATCCTCCTGAATCCGTTGTGAAATCTGAACTTTGTGAGACGTCCTCATTTTCCTCATTGAGCACTTTGAAAAGTAGTTTGTCTCAACCGTCACCTCCAGTGTTTCAAGAGTGCTTCAACCCATTGTTTGAAGCTCAACCTAGTTTTTCATTTCAAGACCAAGATAACTCATACTTCCAAGATGAATCATTGTTCCACAACTTTGGAAGATCTCTTAAATAGACTAGTCCTATTATTGTTCCAATTAATCCTATTGAGAATAGTCCTATCATTGAACCTAGTGGTACTGTTGAAGATATTTGTCCACCAAAATTTGCTAAATCTTTTGATCTTATTCATTCACCAAAGGTTACCTTGGCTGCACCTTTTTGATCTCATTCACATCACTTTGTCAAGTCTCTAGATACTGTGCAAGTCTACGACACGATGGCAGATTTGTTTGATTTCCAATCGGGCAAGTATTGTCAAAACTCTGATCAATCTCAAAATAATCAATATCATGGTCAATCTTCTAATGAACCATGTCATGCTCCACCTCGGAATGAGCAACTTCATGGTCAATCTCAACATAACTAAAATCCATTCCACAATGATGATCAATCTTGAAGCAAACCTCAAGGCGGTCAACAACCCACCTACTTCTATCATCCTCCTCCATTTGATCAAAACCAAGATGATCAGCAACAAGATTAGGCTCAGAGTATTTATGAGATCCTTGGGACTAAACCTAAAGTGATAACTCAAAAAGATGTAGATGTTGCCAAAGCTAATAAAGGTCTCATTAGGATGATGGAGATCCTTCTTTTAGAGGAGAAAGAAAAGTACTTCCTTGAGCTAACTAAACAAGGGGCCAAGTTACCCCAAGACTATCATGTTGAAACACTTGTAGCTAAGGAAGAAGAAACTGAGACCGCAAAGTTGTAGAAAATGGTATGGGAAATGCAAGATCAAATTAGTCAACTTGTGAGGAATAGAGGTCAACCCCCTCAACAATTTACAATGGAAAGTATTTGTCCTTTTCCTTTTGACAGAAGCATTCATATGCCACCTTTTCCTAGAGGTGTAGAACTCCCCAAATATGACAAATACTTGGGTACAACTGATCCCCAAGATCACTTAAGGGATTTTGGTGCATTGTCTATGGAATTCATGCACAATCAGACATATCTTATGCGTCTATTTCCTCAAAGTTTGGGCAGACTTGCTATGGAATGGTTCTCTAGATTGCCTATTGGTATTAAAACTTTTGATGAAATGGAAAATCTTTTTCTCCAACACTACTCACATAACATTCAACATCTGGTCAACATCTAGGATCTTTGCAACTTAAAACAGTGACAAGGAGAACCTTTCCTAACCTTTCTCCAAAGGTGGAGATAGTTATGCATGAAGTGTCCTCATAAATTACCAGAGTCTAAGAGACTCGACATTTTCTTGGACAATCTTGTCCCTAATTTTGTATACCAAGTGTAGTTGCAAGGTCCTCTTACTTTTGATAGCATGATTAGACAAGCCGTGTGAATAGAGACCTTCATGATCAAGAAGGGAGAGCTAACTTTGAATAAGGACAATAAACAAGGATTCTCCACAAACAAGGATAAAGGAAAGACTGTCAATAAGAACCGAGATGTGGTAAATGATGGAGTGGTGGATAATGTTATTGTGAAGCCTTCAAAGCCTATTTTTAAGCTTACTTCCAGTATACAAGTAGCTAAGGCTGCCGAAAAGACCACAACTGATAATCAACAACCTTCAAAGTTTTCTAAGAACAAACCTTGGTCCAAATGACCCAAGCGTGATTTCACTCCTTTGGGAGAACCTCTTGATGTGGTCTACAAGACTCTTATACAAAATTAGGTTCTTACTCCTTTGGAAAAGTGTACTTATGACCCACAACCATGACCTTACTGGTGGAATGATAATGATTATTGTGACTATCATCAGAATATTGGTCATAAAACTTCTACTTGTCTCCAATTGAGACATAAATTGCAAGATCTCATTGATAATGGTGACATCATTGTGGAGAATCATAATAAGAATTCAGATCACCAAGCTTTCAAGGATCCTTTTCCTCCTCATGAGAAGGGAGAGTCTTCAAACACTAAGAATACCAATGCTAAAGTCAATTACACATACACTAATAATGACAATGTCATTGGTATGATCGAACCTATCGAGATGGAATATTGTGATATGATCACAACTAAGGGGAGTGATGACACTCCAAAATCTAAGACACCTTTTGTTTTGCATAGTTCTACATCTCGTTCGTCCAAATTTGAACAATCCCAAGGTTGTGCTAATGTTGTCACTCGATCGTGAGGAAGAGTTATGTTGAAAGGTCCCAAAACTTCTACATCTGCTCCTAAGAAAATAGCAGATAAGAGACCTGATATTCCTACATCCACTCCTAAGCAAAGCATAGATAAAACTATTATTGGCCCCGCCAACAAGAATATGAAAACTGTTCCTATAGCTGGCTTGGCTAGTTATAGTATTTTAGACCAACTTCAACAAACTAACTCTCAGATTACCATTTTTGAGTTGCTAAAGATCTCACTTGCTCACAGGTAGATTTTGGATAAGGCTCTTGCTGAAGCTAATGTTCCCAAGGATCTTGATCTCAACTGGTTCTAATCTATGGTGGGTCATTTGACTTCGCCTCATTATCTATCCTTTTCTAAAGAAGATGACCACTCTTTAAGTCACTCACATAATGCTCCCCTGCACATAGAGGTCATGATAGGTCCTAAGCGCGTCCACTGAGTGCTCATAGATAACGGTGCTAGCCTTAATATTTATTTTTCTAAACTACTCACTCAGCTAGGATATGATGTGAATTTCATAGATCCTCACAAAAATATTACCATAAAAGCTTATGATGAGGAAGAACACAAGTCCTAGGGCTTAGTCATGCTACCTATTTGCGTAGGTCCTATTGAGAGAGATGTTACTTTCCAAGTGCTCGATATTCCTCTCGCCTACAACATCTTGTTGCGTAGGCCTTGGATTCATGAGATGCAGGCTATTCCATCTACATACCATCAATGCATTAAGTTCCCATTTCATGGGGCGGAAGTCACTGTACCTACAAATACCAACTTCTCTTGCAATACTCTTACGCAAACTATAGATAGTTTTGTTCTAGCAAATAGGGAGTCCACTGAGTTCTATGAGGCTAAGCTGAAAGAGATGGAACAAACTTTGAGACTTGAGGATACAGGCATGGGAGAATACCGAATGGAACCTATGCTATCTCTTGCTACTCTACCTTTGTCTCCACATTCTTATGGGAGACCTTCTAAACACAAAAAAGTCCCTAATGCTCCTCCTCAAACAATTTATGATGACACCTTTTTGAGGGCCTCTATACCTTTAGAAGATGAGGATGAAGAAAGAGCTATCAGAGCTTGGATCTACAAAGGAAAAGAGACAGCTGAAACAACCACTCTAGATTTAGAGCAAGAACCATACAGTGAAGCTTTCAAGATCATGAAGCACTTCAGTTATAAGGGGAGTGGTCCCATAGGAAAAAATGATAATGGCTTGCTAAAACCTATTGAAGCTATAGGCTGCCGCACAAAAGATACTAGTGGCTTAGGCTTTAAGAAGACTCCCTTTCATTTGGGGTCCACAAAATTTGTGTCGGCTCCTGAGCCTGATCCTAAGCCTGAACCTGAACCTGAACAAGAAATTGAAGATACCACTCCAAAAGTGAATCCAGAGAACAACTCTGATGAGGATACATTTCCATATCCTATCCCTCTGGATCTTGAGGCACTCCTTGCTGAACTTGATGAGCCTATCATACTTGTTCATATGGTAGAGTCTGATACTGATACTTGTTTTGAAGCTAATTCTGATAAAACCTCTTCAGTGCATCAAGTTACATATGAGGAATGGAATGCAACACTAAATGATGATCCCAATTTTACAGGTGAACGATATAGGCCACCATATTTTCAAAAGTACTATGAACAAGAACAACTTTAGCAAGCTATCAATGCCACAAGGGATAATAATGAGACTGATGATGCTAATGAAATTCCTACATCAAGTACAGACTCACATGAATATGAGTTTGACTCTTTGTCTGATGCCACTTATGATGTAGACATAGATATTGTTCATGTGTATGAAAGACTCCTCAAAGTAGGTGAAGGGTCTAGCGCTAGGCTGCATGAATTAGATGCCACTAATGTTAACATGTCCTCTACCTCTGATGTTAGGTCTTATAGGGATTCAAATGTTCCTTTGGAAGAGATCTCTTTAGGCCTTGACTTACTCGTTAGCACTTTTGAGGGTTATACTGTGAACACAGTTGAACTAGTCACTACTTCCCTTTCACTCCATCATCCTAATCTGATAAACTGGAACTCCCCTACTGAATCCAATGAAGTCCTAACATTCTAGAATGATTATGATCTAGCCTATTACCTCCATGCAATTGAGCTTGTGATGTCCTCCACTAATGAGAGCAGTGTCAGCATGACAGAGGTAGATATCAAGTATCTTAGTCAAAAAATTAAAAGAAGAAAAAATAGATGCTCTGATGGTGAAAACCACTTTGTGGCAGTATCAGAGCCAAAAATAGTAAAAATAAAAGATGTATCCATGGATGAAAACCTCTCTGAGGTGCCCAAAGATGAGATAATTGATGCTCTTCTGAGCCACTTCCAAGAGAAGTCATCAGTATTGATTGAGCCAACACAACTAGTCAATTTGGGTATAGAAACTACTCCACAGATCATTCACCTAGCACAATCATTGTCTGCTGAGGAAAAAGAAGAGTTCACAAGATTCTTTCAGAGCAAGAAAATAAACTTTGCATTGCATGGACCTACTCTGACATGCCCAAATTAGACCCCAATCTAATCATGCATCATTTGTCCATTGCACCAGGTATCAAACCTATTAAATAGAAGCTGCGAAAAATGCATCCTCATGTAGCACTTTTGGTCAAAGCAGAACTTGAAAAACTCCTTAAGGTTGGCTTCATAAGAACTATTGATTATGTAGAATGGATTTCAAACATTGTTCCAGTCACTAAACATGACAAATCCATTCAGGTGTGTACATATTTCAAAGATCTCAATAAGGCATGTCCGAAAGATGACTTCCCATTGCCTAATATTGATATGATAGTTGACATGACAATAGGGTATGGGATGTATTCATTAATGGATGGATTTTTTGGCTATAATCAAATAAAAATTGTGCTAGAGGATCAAGAAAAGACCACTTTTACATGTTCTTGGGGCACCTTTTGCTGGAATGTCATGCCTTTTGGGCTTAAAAATGCCGGAGCAACATACCAGAGAGCTGTTACTACTATCTTCCATGATATGATGCATAAAATGATGGAGGATTATGTGGATGATACTTTAGCCAAAAGCATGCAGTGAAGAACTCACCTCACAGACTTGGGTCCCATTCTTGACCGTATGGAACAATTCAGTCTTAGGCTTAATTCGAAGAAATGTTCTTTTGGTGTTACTTCTGGAAAACTCTTGGGCTATATTATTTCAACTAAAGGCATAGAAGTGGATCCTAAAAAGGTACAAGCTATTATGGACATGCCTCCACCCAAGAATATCAGTCAAATGAGAGGATTACAAGGAAGGCTACAATCTATTTGGTGCTTTATTTCATAGTTGGCCGACAAGTCACAACCCTTTACTAAAACTTTGCATAAGAATGTTACCTATGAATGGAATGAGGAGTGTGAAAAAAGACTTGCTCAAATAAAATAGTATCTTTCTAACCCCCCAATTCTGATGCCTCCTATTCATGGGAAGTTGCTTATACTATACATATTAGTAACAAATACATCTTTGGGCACTCTCCTAGCTCAAGAAGATCAGAACAACAAAGAGAGAGCTATATACTATATCAACAGAACATTGGTTGCCTATGAAATGAACTACTCTGTCATTGAGAAGGATTGTTTAGTAGTGGTATTTGCTTCTCAGAAATTGTGGCATTATATGCTAGCTCATACCATGAGGCTTATTGCAAAAATTGATCCGTTGAAGTACTTGTTGAGCAAGGCTGCCCTCATGGGTAGATTAGAGAAATGGGTAATGATCCTTAGTGAATTGGACATTGAATATGTGGAAAGAAAAGCCATTAAGGGATAGGTGATTGCTGATCAGCTAGCGGAGGCTCCTTTGAAAGATCACCAACCTTTGAGTATTGAGTTTCTAGATGAATCCATCATGCTTCTCATGCATCAATCTTGGAGCATGTTCTTTGATGGATCTTTCACTCAATAGGGGTCTGGTGCGGGCATTCTATTTGTTACACCTCAAAGATACTCATTGCCAAAGGCATATAAAATGTTATTTCCTTACACAAACCACATAGCTGAATATGAAGCTCTTATTAATGGAATGAAGATAGCCCTTGAATGGCATGTTGATGAGCTCAAAGTCTTTGGGGATTCTCGGTTAATTATCAATCAAGTCAATGATGTCTACCAAACAAAAGATGACAAGCTAATACCTTACAAAAGAATGGTAGATGATCTCAAGCAATACTTTGCACATATTTCTTTCTAGCAGGTTCCAAGGACAGACAATAAAGTAGCTGATGCTATGGCCACTCTAGCCTCAATGTTATAAATTCTAGAAAATGATTTCAGACACGAGTTCCTGGTGGAGACATTAAACTACCCTACTTATGATAATCCTAAATTTAGGATGATCTTTTCAGTCATTGGACATGATTCATCCCGCTACCACCATATCTTTTCCTATCTTCATGACCAGATCATTCCTAATACCTATACTTGGAATGAGAAGTGTCACCTCATTCATACTGCTTCATGGTATGTTCTTATAGCAAATGACTTGTATAGACAAGGTTTAGATGGTACTCTTCTTAGGTGCTTAGAACTTGATGAGTCCAAATGTGTGTTGGCTGAGGTACATGAAGGTATTTATGGGTCTCATTCTAGTGGTCTGACATTAGCCCAAAAACTTATTAGAGCTAGATATTACTGGCCGGATATGGAAAAAGAAGTTGTTCAATATGCCAAGACTTGCAAGCAATGCCAATTTCATGGAAACTTGATTCATGCTCCTGCTCATGAACTTAGTCCTCTCATTAGTTTCTAGCCATTTTAGTAATGGGCCTTCAACTTGGTTGGTCAGATACATCCTTCATCTTCTAGGGGGCACAAGTTTATTATTATAGCTACTGATTACTTTACCAAGTGGGTTGAGGCAGTGCCTCTAGCTGTAGCTGACGGCAAGACTATTGCTATGTTCATACTGAACTATATCATTTGTAGATATGGCATACCCTCATCTATTATCACTAACAATGGGGGACAATTAAAAAATAAGGACCTGATAGACTTGTGTACTAAATTTAGAATTATTCAGCATTGCTCATTTATCTATTACCCTCAAGGTAATGGACAAGCAGAGGCTTCTAATAAGACAATTTTGAAAATCTTTCACTGAATAGTTCATAAATCTGGTAGAGATTGGTATCTCCAAATTAATCTGGCATTGTAGGCCTACAGAACAAGTATCCAGACACTAATGGGGGCCACTCCTTTCACCTTGGTTTATGGAGCAGAGGTAGTATTACCTATTCAGGTTGAGATTTTGACATTGTGAATCTCTCTGAGAGGCCTCATCACTAATGAAGAAAATAGAATATCCCAGCTTCAAGAGCTTGAGTTACTTGATGGATGTCGGAAGGTGGCATTCAATCATCTCTGAGCATATCAAAAGAGAATGTCAAAATCCTATAATAAGAAAGTCAGACAAAGAGAATTCCAAGTGGGTGATCTTGTCCTGGGAGAGAACCCCAAAAATCAATAGCAATGAGCCCAGAAAGGGAAATTTGAACCAAACTGGCTTGGTCTATATGTCATTACTGCAACATTTGGGTCTGGCACTTATCGACTCTCCACCACTAAAGGAGAGCAACTCAAAGAGCCTATCAACGCTCTTCATCTGAAGAAGTTCTACAGTTGAGACGTTCTCAGCATGCTCATGTACATATTTATTGGTCCTAAAAAAATTCAAAAAAATGATATATTGCAAAAATTCTAAAAATTACAAAATGTCCTGAAAAAAAATGATCATCTTAGTGAAAACCTGGTAAACAGGCACTTTGATGTATCTATTATCTTGGTGAAAACTTGGTAAACAGGCACCTTGTTAATAATCAAAAAAATAGAAAATTGAAAAAATAGAAAAAAAAAAGAAGTGAAAAGATCAAAAATACAAAAAAAAAATGAAATATTCAAAAATAAAAAAAAATTAAAAAAAAGAGAAAAGTACAAAAAAATTGAAAGAGAAGAAAATGTGCCATTGATGAAAACCTGGTAAACATGCGTCATGGTAGCAAAAATAGAATCTTTGCCAAGATGGTGAAAACTTGGTAAACATGCACCTCTTGTTTCCTGAAGCTACATCTCATCTCAGCACCGCTTGGCTTTTAGTCTCCTGCCTTAGTTCGCTTTCCTGCTTTGGTTTGTTTCCTACTTTTAGTTCATTTCTTGCTTTAGTTTTCCAGCTCATGCTCTTGCTTTCAGTTGTCTTCAAGATTTTCTTCGACCTGTCATGGATTGGAACTGGTTCACGCTTGGGGGCACCTTCCTGGTCTAGGGGGCATTGTCCTATTGCTTTCATAAGTTTTGTTTGTGCATCAGTCACCAGTGATTCCCGCTGCATCTGCCTGTTGATGCCTAGCTACTTTTGAGATTTCTCTCCTTGAGGATCTCTCATGTATTGGTCGCCAGTGGTTCTCACTGTGCCTGCTTATTTATACTTAGCTTTCATTCGACTCCTCTCTTTCTGGATCTCTTCCTTACATCAGTCACTAGTGGTTCTCACTGTGTCTTCCTATTGATGTTTCACTCATATTTTATTCTCTCTTTTGAGAATATTCCTTGTATCAGTCACTAGTGGTTCTCACTGTGTTTGCCTACTGATACTTGGTTCACGCTCTCATATCTTCTTGAGACTTCATTTCTCATGATATTCATTAGTGGCTCTCACTATGTCTACCTGCTATCGCTATCCTGTCGAGACTTCGAATGTTGTTCGCTTCTGATTTGACTTCAATCTGCTTGAACACAAACATAAACTGAAACTAAAAATTGATTTTGTGTTCCTTTGAAGCATGCTAAGCTTTTCCTTTGCTTGTTTGTTTGTTTTCTTTTTCTTTGCTTTCTACTTGTTGGTTTAGTTCTAATGATCCAAAGAATCTATCTAAGAGGGGTGTCCATCTATAAGAGCCTTCATCTCATATTGGATGGCCATGCATACCTTGACTCCTTTTATATGGATGCTTTTGTGAGGTTGGTGCTTCTCCTTGTCTGTTTTGAGTGACCTCTTTCTGCTACAAGAAAAATTGCTAATGCTCATCTTGCTAAGTGAATGTAAAGGTCACTGTGAGCACTCTTTGGCAAAAGAAGGAACTCTCGTGTGTCTGGTGTGTTTGTTCACAAGCAACATTCAGGTCATTCTAGCAATCGTGCTTTGATGCTTATGTTAACTTGCTAAATCAAAAGGAATAGGTGTTTAGGTCATTCTGGCTTCTTGTGCCTTAATGCTTACACCTCATTTCGACAAATCTAAGACTTATGTCATATTCATATTCTCATAATTGCAATGTTAGTGAGGATTGTATGATATCTTGCGATTGTCCTGTGCTTAAATGAACTTGATGATGATAAATACGGTGAGTCCAACAACCAAGTCCTAGGGCTTGCATTTTCATTCTAGACTTGCATTTCTCTTAGGCTTGCATCTTCATTATAGGCTTGCATTGAGACTGTGTTTTGGTGCTCTCTTGATTGCTTTGTCTTTGTCTAAGGTCCTCATCTTTTGTCTCGAGTCCTTCTTGGCTGCACAAGTGTCCGGTCCTAGCTCTCGATCTTCGAAACATACATCTTTTGATTAGTACCTATCATATATTGCTACAATCCTACATGAGATGATTAGTACCATATTCATTACATATCCATTGCATTTTCATTTCATTTGCATCCATAAATTCATTTGCATATACATATACATGTGCATCCACTATAAGCATAACTCAAAATCATACATTACACATATGCATACATTTTATCCATCTATCATTGCATTATCATAAAAAATAAAACATGTGCATTTCGTACATTTCTATCCATACATCTAAGCATGTAGGAAAACATCTCATAAACATCATACATCAAAGCAATATACAACAAGTACGATGATGTCAAAACTTGATCTGGTATATATAAATATCTCAATCCAATGTCATATACAAAAGAAGGTGCTACTCGAGCACAATATCAAAAATGGGCTACAATAACAGTATATGTATCAAGATCCACTCCCACCAGGGGGAGGTGGAGATGGAGGAGCCTGTACTAGTCTTTGTGGTAGGGGCATAGGTCTCTAGGGAGGTGCTTGCTGTTGTGGAGCCTATGGAGGAGCCTGCAGAGGTGCTGGTGGCGGTGCCTATGGAACTCCAGCATAGTCAAAAAATGGTGGCACTTGCTTTGATAGATCCAGTATAGCCCAGCAGTAAGCTGCATAATAATATGCTACCTGAGCAGCCTCATACCTCATCTCAATCCTAGATTGTGCCAGCTCATCACGTAGCTATCGAATCTTGACATCCCTGTCAGCTACCTGGGTCTCCTCTCTAATATCTCATGTGTGATACTCATCACACTCCTGCTGCACCTGTCAGACTCTCTCTTGACTCTTCCTAAGAGCCTCTTGCAACTATGAGGTACCCACTCCTACTGGAATGTCAGGCATGTCCATAGCATCATCTGGAGGAGCTTGCTGTGAATTGTCTCTAGTCTACTTCTTGGTGGACCTCTACTGGGCCCCGCTACTCCTAGCTCCTGCATCTAAGCCCATCATCCTAGCCAGGATGCTAACCTGCCCTGCTTGGGGTCTTAGTACTCTTTGCTACTGTGGTGCATGCTACTACTGTGTTAGCTACTACTGGGCTCCCACACTAGCTGGGTCTATGAATCTAGGATGTGGGCGTGCAATTAGCTGATCTCTATATGTAGGAGTCACCCCTACATTGGTGACACCCACCATGTAGTCCCATCACATAGTTGGTATGCACACCTCTATCACACATCATTTGGGATCTAATCTCACATGCCACCCCTTCTTCTTCTCATTGGAGAAGCGAGCGTAGGGGCATTACTCCTGTGATATGTCCTGCTGTCTGCCGAATTGGCGCAGGACACATGTGACACAGAACATCTCAATAGTATGGACACTTCACTCGATCATTGGATGTGAAACAAACATATGTGATAGCTCCTGATGAGCATCATCCCATGGCTTTGTGGCCACCTAGGGTCCCCATACTACCACTGCCATGTCATCTAGTTGTCCCCTCCACTGCTCTATCTTGCCTAGCAGGGGCTGAGTCATGACGCCTGAATATCTATACACATATGGCTCCAAATGCTACCATGTATCATGGAATACTGGCCTGCACATGGGGAGATGCTCCCAGGCCCAGATCTATAAGATGAAGACTCTTGATACCATGGTCCTCGCACTCCTATAAATAATCTCATGCATCTCATGATACATGTGGGCGAGCATGCACTTGCCCCATCTGAATCTCACTGCTAGTCTGGCCAGCATCCTCTGCAACATGGTGCCCCAGCTAAACTCTAGACCATGCTGCCCTCGATCAGGAATAAGGTAGCAGCTCAGGAACATTGCCAAAACAACAGGGAATGGGTGAGCACCACCGTATTTGCGCATCAAGTCCTCCCACAAGATGGCCCAGCCCATCACTAGATCATCCTGGAAGATGGTCCTCAAGGCTACAGTCCCCTGCCGCAGCTATGTATTGTACTCTACGTAAGTACCATGAATGGGAATCCTCATAATCTGGTATATGTCCTCTGGAGTCACTGTCATCTCTCCCATGGAAAAATAGAACGTGTTCATCTCCGAATGGAAACGCTCTACCAATGCAGTAAGAAGGTCGTGATTTACCCAAATGTTAGGAAAATCATGTCAGTGTCCCAATCCAAGAGCATCTATGTGAGCACCCTCTGCATCTGTCAATCTTTGGACTAGTGTGGTAAGGACAGGATGGTGTGTCCTAAAGATGACATCAGGAAAGTCAACCTGCAAAGCAAGTGATGACATCAGATCAGTATCTAAAACATGATGATTTTCAACACAACAACAACAAAAGCAACAAGACATCTATTCTAGACAAGGCTCTATGACACTCTACTTGGCTGATTTCATGCAATTTAACAAATTTTGACAAGAAGTTTCAAACTATGCAGCAGATTTTCGCATGAGAAAATTGTTCTCTCATGTGAGACAGGACTGGACCTTGCATGAGATCCTACAATCTCGCACAGGAGCCCCTTTCAGCTCGCGTGAGCTTCCAGATGAAGCCTGCATGAAGGAGCCCCAAGTCATGCAAGGAAACCATTTCCTTGCACAAGAGGAGACCTAGCCCAACGTGAGGAAACTACTTCCTCATGTGAGTTTTGAAGAACTTGGCTTAAAACTCGTTAAATCTACCCTAAATTGACCTAGAAAGCTGTATGAATTGAAATATAGGGAATTTTATCAACTACTTTCAGGTGCGTCATACTTCGTGGGCTGGGCGTGTCGTCAGGAGCACTCAAATCGATGTGTATGCAGTGGAAGACCCTCCATTTCTCTATCAAAGCTCAAAACTCACAAGAAGACAAAAGTGAATAATGAATTGAAAATGACCCCTCCAGGCCTTATATAGCTTTTGACCTAATTTTCAAAAGTGATCCATTTTGTGTGAAAAATACACCCTTGGCTAAATCAACTACTCTGAATCCATTTTCGGGATCGAAATCAAAATCTGACATCTCTAGATAGCTTGAAATTATGTGTTAAATTCTAGGACCCTTTGGGATCGGACACTTGTGCAGTCAGCTTTCTGGCGTCATCTTCCTACCAGACCCTCATCTTTGCATCATATTCTTAAGATCTTTGCTCTTTTCATCAAAGTCAAATCTAGTCAACTCTAGTCAACTCTAGTTAACCATGGTCAAACTTGGTCAACAGGACCTCTGCTTTGCTCTGATTTTGCTTCTACAGCTTCTCAAATCTAGTCTAATTGCTTTTGCTCTACAACCTCTTGTTGTCAATCATCCCTCTTATGTCATCTTTTGATTTTTCTCCTGAGGGGGTAGGATGATTACATCATTTAAATCTTGTTGAATCAATTCTTGAATTAGTCTGATCTGAGTCATCAGTTCTCATTGCTTGGGGCATCTCGGTGCCTCGCATCTTGCTATCTGGTCATCTATCTTTTAGGTATCTGAGCAATCTAACTCAGATCCTTAGGAATCAAGCTTCATTTTGAAGATGGTTCTCAAAATCTTTTAGGTATTGGGGCAATCTAACCCTAATTCCTAGGAGTCAAGCTTCATTCTGGAGATGGCTCTCAAAATCTCTCTTAGACCATTATCTGGGCAATCTAACCCAGGTCTTAGAGGGCTAAGCTTCGTATTGGGGCAATCTAACCTTGATTCTGGAGACAGTCCTAAGTTTGCATCTGAATCTCATTCTAGGCATTGGGGCAACCTAACCCTGATTCTCATCTTCTCTCAAGACCATTATCTTTGCAATCTAACTTGGACTTCGGAAAATCATGCTCTAATCTATTCGGTGTCTTGGCAACCTAACCTAGACTTCTGAATCTCTTGTCATTTGTCACTTTAGACTATTCTTTGAATCAATGCGCTATTCACACATCAATTCAAAGAGGGGAAAATATAATACCCTAAAATTGGCACCTAATAAATTCGATCAATTTTGGTGCATTATCTTAAATTTTACATCTCCAAAGTCCTAGTTTCCTAGGCAATTTTCTCTCTCCTACCTGACTTAATTTGACTTGATGTCAATTGCAAAGACCATAAATTGCATTAATTAAATATCAAAATTAATTCCTAAAGTCCTTGACTTTAATTAGCTAAATTACCCCTATGATAAATTAATTTAATCCTAAAGTCCTAAGTACTTGGAATTAAATTAAAATCCACCCCATTTGGCTAATTACCCATAAAAAGGAATTAATAATTTCTTGATATTCGAATGGACACACCTTTTTGAATTAATTATTCAAGATATTCGAAAGGCCACCTGTGTGGCATTTTCCATTCTTTTTATTAAGTAATTCTTGCATTTTTGTGTCAAATGGAAATGAAGGGTCAGGAGTTTCAAATCAAGAAACTCTTCATTCCTCTTCTGGCTTTTCTATTTAATGGACCTCTTTTTCTCATTCAAAAAAGGGGCAATTTTGAGAGCATCTACACTATAGGCAATTTTAGTCTCATTTAATTCATTGTTTCCAAAGCTTTTATTGCATTAATTAGCTTAATTTTTATTATTAGTTTAATCTTGCATCTCATATTAGATTAATTTGCTTATTTGTTCTTAGTATAATACCACCTTTATTTCAAGTTCTCTAAAAATAAAAATCTACATTTCATATCTCTTTCAAAAGCATTTCTAGATTAATTGCACTCATCTTAGTTTAATTTCAGTTTTGCATATCATTATAGCTTTGAAAATCCTCCATTGTGGGATTGGTCTATGGTTGTTGGCTCTCATTCTGAGAGTAATTGAACACCCCATCCACATAGGAGGCAACAGGTCGATTCAATCGATGTTGTGAGATGGAAAATTCATGTTCATACTCACCATCTCATGATTGAGAAATGAATATGTTGTGTTTGTGCTTGATTTAGAGGTCCACATTCAGACACACACAACGTCGCTTCACACTATCAGCTCCACCAAATTAATTGATACTTTCTTCTCATGTTGAATTATGTCATGCACTCTTAACCAATCATTCTTAACTCTTCTCCAAACACTAATCCAAGCACACATATCAAATTGGTAGGCGCAATGACTACAACAATAAAATCAATGTTGACTCTACCAGATAAATTTAGGAAACTGTGATTGTCAATTGGAGACTTCATAACTAGACCCATACTTCATATCAGACTCTACGTCCATGAACATAATATCATACATATATCTAAAACATAAATATAAACATGCAAGGATTCATTACAACCATATTGTAAATCTCATACATAACTCTTCTTGGGACCTGTCGAGATTACTCACTGATACAGACTGTTGTATTACTATCTTCACTTTGAATCAACCTCTGTGTCTATGATATCATTTTTATAACATATCTAGGAAACATATAATCACAACTCTCTCCATTAGTCTTCCATGCATGTTGCTTACCATATGTTGTCATCAATGAAAAACATACAGTCAGCACTCTGGCTTACTAGAAAATCTCCAATAGTACAAAGGATGCCCCCAGATAGAATGAGCATCATGGATAGAACTTCTCCAGGTGCAAGATATTGATAGGATCAAGGAGCTACTCTCTGGCTATTGTAGAAATTAAATAAGAACCTAACCCAAAAGATGTTGAAATGATGCAAGGTCCAAGCCAATTAGGTTCAAATTTTCCCTTTTGATCTCTATGCTATTGATTCTTAGGATTTTCACGTAGGACAAGATCTCCCACTTGGAATTCTCTAGGGTGAACCTTTTTGTTGAAGGCTTTGGACATGCACTTTTGATAAACCCTCATATGGTTAAATGATGCTTGAATTTTCTCATCTAGAAGTTCTAACTCTTGAAGTCTCATGGCGCGGTAGTCTTCATCTATAATTAGACCTTTGAGGTAAACTCTAAGTGAAGGAATCTCAACCTCTAAAGGTAACACTACTTCAACGCCATATGTAAGGGAAAAAGGAGTAGCCTCAGTAGGAGTATGAATACTCATTATATAGGCCCACAAGGCTAGATTTATCTGTAAGTGCCAATCTCTACCACTCTTACAAACTATTCTATGTAGGATTTCAAAAATGGTTTTGTTTGATGCCTTTGCTTGACCATTTCCTTGTGGGAAGTAAATGGAGGACCAATGTTGTTTAATCTTGAATTTCTTACAAAATTGTTTAAGGTATTTATTATTGAACTGGCCTCCATTGTTAGTGATAATCTCAGAAGGCACTCCATATCGACAGATGATATGGTTCAGAATGAATAAAGAGACTGTCTTGCCTGAGGCAACAGAAAGTGGGACAACTTCTACCAATTTAGTGAACTAATCAATAGCAGTGATAATAAACTTGTGTCTACCTAATGAGTTGGGATGAATCTACCCAACAAGATCAAAGGCCCAACACTGAAATGGCCAATGAGATATAGAAGGAATGAGCTCCCTGTTTGGAGCATGTATCAGGTTACCATTTTTTTGACACTTTTCACATGACTTTGCAAAAGCTACTACATCAATCTGCATTGTAGGCCAATAGTACCCCACCCTAAGCAACCTTGGGGCAATGGAAAGACTATTTTAATGTCCCCCACAAATGCCCTCATGGATGTCAACTAACACTTGGTTAGATTCTTCCTTTTCTAAGCATCTAAGAAGTGTTCCATCTAGACCCCTCCTATACAAATCACCAAAGATAAGGGAATGGTGATAGGCCTTTCAGCTAAGGTTTCTACATTCAGATCAGTTAAAGCTTTTAGGTATAATGCCATCATGAAGGTATGAGTAAATGGCACCATAACAGGATGACTCATGACTAATAAGGGTACAAATGACATGACTTTCTTGGGAGTCATAGATGTGGTGATGTAGCTCTTCCACTAGGAATTCAAATCTAGATTCATATTTCCCTAACTGAAGGAGTGAAGAAAGTGTAGCCATAGCATTAGTTGCTTTATTTTCTACTCTAGGGATTTGCTGAAACATGACAAATGTGAAGTATCATTTCAAGGAATCAACCATTTGCTTGTAACGTACCAGTTTCTCATTTTTTGTTTGATATTCATCATTGAATTGGTTGATTATCAGTTGTGAATCCTCATAGATGTGTAACTCTATGATTCTCCATTGTATGGCCATCTTAAGTCCATTTGTTAAAGCTTCATACTCAGAAATGTTGTTTGTACATGGGAACCATAACTTGTAAGACTTAGGAACCATGTACCCATGAGGAGAAACAAACAACACACCAGCTCCTGAACTATTTTTCATAAAGGATCCATCAAAGAACATCTTCCATGTTCCTTTAGTCATATACATGAGGTGTTCATCTAGGAAGTCAACTTGAATAGGTGCATTATCTTGTATTGGGAAATCAACCAATTGATCTGCTATGGCTTGTCCTTTGATTGCTTTACACTAAATTTACTCTATTTCAAACTCTGAAAGGATCATCATCCATTTAGCAAGTCTACCTATGAGGGAAACCTTACCTAGTAAATACTTGAGTGGATCTATTTTTGCTATGAGGTGTATAGTGTACGCAAGCATGTAATGTCACAACTTTTGGGAAGTAAACACAACTGCAAGGCAAGCTTTCTCAATGCTGGTGTAGTTAACCTCATATGAAATAAGAGTGTGGCTAATGTAGTATATTTCTCTTTCTTTCCCATGTTCATCAAGTTGAGCTATTAATGCCCCCAAGGAAGATTTTGTAGCTAAAATGTATAGAATAAGTGGTTTCCCTGGGATAGGAGGCATTAAAATGGGAGGATTTTCCAAGTATTTCTTGATTTGATTTATGCTCTTTTGACAATCCTCATTCCAAACAAATTTAACTCCTTTATGTAAGTTCTTATTGAAAGGTTGAGCTCTATCTACCAACTATGAAATGATGAGTCCTAGTAGTTTTCTTGAGGTGACATCAAATGCACACTTTGTAGGATTTAACCTTAGTTGAAATTGTTCCATACGATCTAGAATGACTTCTAAATCATCTAAGTGTGTATCTCTTTTCTTAAACTTGGCCAAGGTGTCATCCACATAATATTCCATGTTTTTATGCATCATGTCATGAAAAATGGTTTTCATAGCTCGTTGATAGGTGGCTCCTGCATTTTTGAATCCAAAAGGCATAACGTTCCAACAATAGGTACCCCATGCACAAGTGAAGGCAGTCTTTTCTTGATATTCAGGAGCTATCTTAATCTGATTGTATCCATAAAAACCATCCATCAAGGAATAAATCTCATAACCCGCAGTCATATCCACTATCATGTTTATATTGGGAAGTGGAAAGTCATCCTTTGGCCATGCTCTATTGACATCTCTAAAATATATGCAAATTTGAATGGATTTGTCATGTTTGGAAATTGTTACAATGTTTGATATCCATTTAGCATAGTCAATAGATCTTATGAATCCTGCACCAAGGAGTTTCTCTAATTCTTCTTTGACTAGGAGAGCTTTGTGAGGATGCATCTTTCTCAATTTCTATTTAACCAGTTTGACACTTGGAGCTATGGACAAGTGATGCATGATAAGATTAGTGTCCAAACCTGGCATATCTAGATAAGTCCATGCAAAGTTGATCTTCTTTTTCTATAAGAACTTAGTGTAAGATTCTTTTTCATATGGTGACAAGGACTAAGCCAAGTGTACTATCTATGGAGCCTCATTTGCACCCAAATTGACTATTTGTGTTGGTTCAATAAGCACTGAAGATCTATCTTGAAAGTAGCTAGGGAGACGACCAAGTACCTCATCCTTAGGTGCCTCAGAGAGGTTTTCGCCCTTTGATACGTCATTTATTTTTACTCTTTTTGGTTCTAACACTGCTACATAGTGGTTTTTACCGTCGAAACTCCTATTCTTTTGATTTTTTATTCTTTTTATTTCATGACTAAGGTACTTGATGTCTGGCTCTGTCATGCTGGTAGCTGGTTCATTGGTGGAAGAGACTACAGGTTCAATGGTATTCAAGTAATAGGCTATCTCATAATCATTTTGAAACATTAAGAGCTCAAGTTCTTGATAGTGTTGGGACCAATCAATAAGGTTATGGTGAATAAGAGGTAAGTCAATGACCAGTTCAAGGTTGTAAATGTGAATGATGTCATCTCTCGCGATTGAAGAGTCGGAGTCTATCAAGTATCCTTCTAAGCTACCCAGATCAGGATTCATCCTAACAAGTGAAGAATCATCTACTAAGGCAACATGTGGGTTCAAATCCTATAATCCTACATGTGACTCGTCAACTACCTCAGGTTGAGAACTATAAGTGTGGATGACATCAACATCCATGTCAACTATGGAAGGCTTTGAGAAGGAGTCCCATTCATACTCATATGAACTTGTTTCTGAACTTTCACTAGGATGTTTACACCATGAAGGTTTGGGACATCTTGATGTGTAAGTTCTAGTGTCATCAAGGGTAACACCTTCTCTTTCCATCAAATAAACAAGATTCTTTCATTGACATTCTCTAATAGGATCTTCTACATCTAATTCATCTTGTTCTAAGGTTGCAACTATCTCATGAGTGACTGGACTATCTGAATCTCCCCAAAGGAGATTAGTGGAAGGGACCCAATCTTCACACATATCTTGCTAATTTGTCAAATTAGGTATGTATTCTGGTTTATCTTCACTATCTGACTCATCAAGGATAGGAATAGTGTTCTTGTTGCGATTCACAAATCTTAGGCCAATCATCTTATTAGACTTGTGTCCAAAAAGATCATGATCAAGGGGTTTGGCTCTAGCATCCAATATGTAACTAAGAGGGCCATGTCTAGGATAGCCCATCTATTTGAAAAAAGTATACCCTCTTCCATAAGCCTTAGGAGAGGGAGAGAATTTCTCATTGTACATGTATTTCTCTTCTCTATAAATCTAGTCTTTAACATCCATCTCTTCTTTCTCATCTTGAATAGGCACTGAGGACCCTACAAATGTGCCAAATAAAGTCATAGCTAAAGAGGAAGGTCTCATTTCTTGTGAAGGCTTGCTAGAAGACCTAGGTGAAATTGCTAGTGTTGTGATGGAGTTGAGTTGATACCCCCCATGCCAAGGTCTACTGACTTGAACTTGTCTTTACATTTGGCTAAGGTTTCATTGAATTCTTCTACTTCTCTATTGATGGGAATGTGAGCACTCACTGAAATTGAGTTGATAGATAAATTGTTATCCCCAGGCATACAAATATCTATTCTATTGTAAGGGAAGTTAACACACTGATGATAGGTAGATGGCACTATTTGCATATCATGAATCCATGGTCTACTGAGTAAGATATTGTACGCAAGGGGGCCAACATCAACTATTTGGAATAAAACGTATTTTTCAATAGGGCCAATCCAAACAGGAAGGACGACCAACCCCTTGGAACTTCTTTCTACCTCATCATAAGATTTGATAGTGATCTTTTTTTTGGTATCTATGACTTGTTCAGAATAACCTAACATCTTCAAAAGAATCAAGGAACAAATATTAAGCCCAACACCCCCATCTAAAAAACATGCACCTAACATGAGTTTTGTGGATCATGACCTCAATATGAAGATCAAGATTGTGTGGGTGGCTCAAAGCTTTATCATCATCCTCCAAAAAGGTAAGGTAATGAGGGCTAGCAATATGGTTAACCATGTTCTAAAATTGATCAACCTTTAAGTTGTGGATGTTTTTTGTGTGCAAAGCATCCTCAAGGACTTTCTTATGTCTTGGGGACAACTCTAAGAGCTCAAAGATCAAAATGGTTCTTTGCAACTAATCGACAAGATTATAGCTCAACTTAGGATTGACTTCTAGTTTTGAGGTGACATTCTTGGATGCCACTTGCTTTGGTTTACTTGGTTGACTTGAACTAGGTCCTCTAATGACAAGGGGACCTTGACTTCATGTGAAAGCATTGAGAGTTTGAGATGACACTCTAGAGTTAGGACCCCTTAGCACTAGGATGGGTTCTTCATCAAAGATAGGAGAAGAGTCCATTTCTAGATCATAACCATAGGGATCTTTATCCCTCATCATGTTGACATTCTCTCTTACAACTTCAAGCATGTTGACAACATTCTTTGCATCTGTGTAAGTGTAATTGACCTCAACCTTTCCATTCTTAGGTTTAGAGGTTTCCCCCTTCTCATACTTGGGCAAAGGTTCTTGGAATGCCTTATGATCGACATTGGTTTTCAATCCATCTACCTTAATTTTTCCATTCTCAATGAGATCTTGGATGATATGTTTGAGTTTCTAGTAGTTTTCAATATCATGTCCAATGCCATTGTGAAAATTTCAAAAGGCTTTCTCATCCCACCAATGTAGCTTAACATCAGGTATATAATGCCTTGCGGGATCTTGAGGATGCACAAGGTTGTTGGAAATGAGTGTTTTCAAGACATCCTCATATGAATCACCAAGTTTTGAAAAATGACATCTCTCTTTCTTAGGCTTATCTTGGTATCTTGGCTTGTTCTCTTGTTGATTTGATGCATTAATTTTCATGGCTTGAACAACACTAGACAGGTGGAGAACAACTTGATCTTTGGGTTTGGAGGAGTCCACAAATCCATAATTGACCACTTGTTTGTTCCTATTCCAATATGAGTTCTTTCCTTTATCCTCGTTAGGGTTGTTATTTTGACCATTGTTGTTGTTGTTGTTTCCATGTTTGGTCAAAATTCCTTGTTCTCACAAAACATGCTCAATCCTACATGCGGTTTCAACCATGGTGTCAAAGGAATAAAAAACCATCTTCGTAACTTCATACTGCATTTCAGGAACCAAGTTGCTAACAAGGATTTCAATCTTCTCATTTTCAAGGATGGTCCTAGAGTAGTGAGAGCATTGTTGTCTCCACCTTTGCAAGAAAATGACAAAGGATTCCCCTTGATTTTTCTTTAAGTTGCATAAGTCCAACATGGTGATAGATCTTGAAAGGTTGTATGCAAAGTTTTGGACAAATCTACGGATGAGCTCTTTGAAAGTCTTAATGGGGGGAGTTATGTTGGTGAACCATTCCATCACTTGACCCTTAAGGCTCCTTGGAAATAATCTCATGAGGTACAAGTCATCTTGATGGAACTCAAAAATCATGGTTAGAATTGACATATGTGATCATGTGGATCTCCATTCCCATCATACTTGTCATATTGAGGGGTCACAACCTTTCTAGGGAAGTCTTTCATGCTAAAAATTTTGTCAAAAGGATTAGGACAAATTGAATCAAGTGAGAATGAGCTCTTAGGTGCCAACTGTATGCACCCTAAAATGGTCACCTAGACTTTGGGCCCCATTCTTGCAATTTATCAATTTCCTGAATCAATATTCTCAATATTTTCAATCAAATCAATTTCCTTGATCAAATCCTAATTCTATCATTTATTCGATTATATTCTATGGGCTAACCATTTTATCATAAGCCTTTATTTATTTAAAAGGAATTCCCTCCCCTTTTATTAAATAAAAAGCCCCCACTTTCCTCTTATCCTTAGTTGCACAAATAAAGCATTATTCCTATTTTATAAAAAGGAGAAAAGGTCTTTTTGTCTCACATGGGGCACAAAAGTCAACACTTCTTTCTCATTGGAGGAGACTTGTGCACATGTATTGGTCCCTCTTTCAAACTCCACCCTTGATCAACTCTTTTGCCTCTTAATCTTCATCATCCATTGATTCTGACTTTCTATAAAAGAAGAGCTCTCTTCTCATTCTAGAATACCAATTCTTTCATACTAATCTTATGCTACAAGATTTCTTGGTGATTTTGGAGCTTTGAAGATCTTGTTTCATTCTAGCATTCATTCTTGCATCATAGCTTCATGTTTATGCTTTCTTAGCTTAGATTTCCTTTCAAGTTCTAGCTTAGCTCACATAGCTTAATTAGTAAGGCTTGTAATACTTTCATTTTCATAGCATAGTTTCATTCTTGCATCTCCATTTCTAGCATAGCATTGCATTGCATTTTCATCTTGATTCTTGAAGATATTGGCATTCTTTCCCTTGTCTCATTGAATCTCCCATTGTGTGGTTTACTAGCAAGGTTATTGGCTTAATAGCTTTAGCTAAGAGCATTCTAAACATCCTTGTGACTCCATGCCTAAGGAGCTCTAGGTCGCTTTCTCAAAGTTTCCCATTCATGGATTCTCTTGGAAGTAATGACTTAGATAAGTGCACATTTTAAGTGTACACCAACATCATTTCCACCATACTCTTAATTTTTTTGATCTCTTCTTCTTGAGATGGACCTTGCTTCTTAATCTTCTTGTCCACATCAAATTTGTAGGGGACTCTAGCACCCTTGTTGATTAAACTCTCTAGGAACTTGTCTTTGTTTTTCTCTAAGTATCTCTCCACATACTGTTGGAAGAGTGGTTCTTGTTGTATCTTCATGAAGTCTTGGGAGTTGAGGTCAAAACATGAGCTACTACCCCCATATTGTGAACCATGGTGAGCACGTTGTGAAGGTTGTCTTGAGTTCCTAAGAGGTGTTCATCTCCTATAATGATCATGTCATGAAGCCTTTCTTCCTCTAGGGCTAGGAGATTGTGAAGGTTTTCTTGAATGTCTTCCACTTCATGGAGTCTTAGGAGGGGTGGATGGAGGAGATTTGTTTCCACCACCAACATGCATGTTGTTAAATTGATCATTAAGTTGTTGAGCTAAGAGTCTATCTTGCTCTTCCTAGAAGGCTTTCCTTTCTATCTCCAACAAGGTTTTCCTCTCCAAATGTAGGAGTCTAAATTGATCTTCCTTTTTAGCTTTTTCATCTAGGAAGGCTTTCTTTTCACACTCAATTCTCTTAAGTCTTTCACTCGTGTATCTTGAAGGTGTTTTGAGTGGTGAACTTGGTCTTGAATGTCTAACCAAGTCATTGGTGTATGTTTTATTCACACGAGTGTCATAAGGTTCATCATCTTGGTTTTCATGTTGTGATTGTTCTTCTTGATAGGCTTGCCTCTTATCTCTTTCAGCCCTTTGGTGTGCATCTAGATATCTAGTTGAGATAAGGGGTGACACTAGTCAATTTTCATGAGAGGAACTGCCAAACAAAATGGTATCTCTATGTTTTTCAAATATGTCATCAAGGCATTTATCTATTTCTTCCCTCTCTCATCGAGTGATTGTGTAACTCATATCCATATCCAAGTGAGAAGATGCTAAGGGTGTACTCAAATCACTAAGGTTACTCTTGGGATCAAACCAAACTTTTGAGTTGTTCCTGGGTGATTGATCAAATACGGGTTCTTTTCCCTTACATTTTTGGTGAGTTTGAACTAAGAGTAATTGGTTAAAGACTAATTGAGGTCTCTTTCCTTGATCTACTTGATATCTTGTTGTAACCATCATGAAAGAAAAGGTACTAGGTGATAGGATGACCCTACGAAATGTTGGTACCAAACCAGAATAGTAAAAGCACTCACTTGTCCAAAAGAGAGGTGATAAGATATAATTTTGCAAGAGGCATAAACCAATACTACCATAGAGGTGCTCATTGAACAGGTGAATAACCTAACACATATGGATCAAGAGGATGATTTACCCAAGTTATATTGATTGAATTTGAATTTTTATGGAAGTGACTGGACAAGAGATTACTAAAACTCTCCAAGTGTGTTATCAAAGGATACAAAGGTTTATCTTCTCAAAAAGGATGGTTTCTAGCTCATCAAATCCAAGCAAGGTCACTCATGAAATCAAAGATTACTAGTTGAAGAGGTCAAAATGCAATGATCCAAGGTGCAAATAGGCTTCTAAGAGTGGGGTAAGTGACCTAATCTGATCTGGATCGACCGAGGAAGACTGGAAATGACAGGATAGAAAATCAAGCAAGTTGACAGTTTCAAGCGATAATGAATTAGCACTGGGTGATAGCTCACTCTAAGGATAGGTGGCAACAAATTGGGAGGTGACAGGTCACCCTACAAATAGGTGATAGGTTGGGGAAATGATTGATGTTTCTCCACAACATCAAGATGAGTTGCACGACAGCGTGGTGAACTAACAGGCGATAGGTGCTGACATCAAGTTGTAAAAAGTTGGTTTTTTTGACTCAGGAACTCAATTTTTGTTCATTTTAATTGACCAACTAGATGCATTAATATATTTTTATCATTAAATAGGCATGCAAGACAAAAATTAGGGAGTTCAAGAAAACAATTGTCTTCAAACAATGAGCAAGGAATAAAGCAACCTTGTGCATGAACAAGAATAGTGACATAGTATTCTACTCCCTAAGGACTCTACTTGTGTATGTTCTCAAAATGTTTTTCAATCATGCACATAGTCCTAGAAAAGAAAAATTTGGTTGCACTATGGTTCGTAGTAATGGTCAACTCTGCAACTCTTGCAATCTTAAGTGGGCAAAATTCAATCTAGGTGCACTGGGGTTTTGACATAGTCTGAGAATTTAATCAATCAGGAGCTGCTGAGGAGATCCAACAACTCAACAAGAGACTACACCTGTGGAGATTTCTTCCATAAGGATATTTATATAGTGGTTGTTTCTCCACAATAGGAATGGCTAATATCGCTTGAGGTTCCATCTATGCAGTTTACCCAATAAAGGGAGTGTCCGCTACAGTTAACCCTCTCTAACAAGGAAGACTCACAATATGGACCACATGGGGACTTAGCTCGGATTCAAGGGTTCCAAGTTTTTGATGTGCCCAAAAGGGAATAGAGCATACTCCTCTAGCCTCTTCACCTCACCCAGACATAGCAAGCGGATTAATTGACATGCTAAGTTGAAATCACCTCACCAAGGTTTGTATGTCGACAATAATAACTACCGATCTCTCTAAATGGGACCAAGAGAGAATGTACCATCAAATGTTGAAGACTAAACCAAGTGGGATAATGAGATGATAGCAAGTCCTTCCCTACCTGCAAGGGGATCTATCATCAAGAAGAGCTTTGCATGTAAGGAAAGCGAATGAAGCCCACTCTCTCAAGAAAGCCACAAATAGTGTTCATAAGGCCTAATTACTATGTGAAACATATATGCAAGAAAGAAAATCTAGATTCATTCTTTCCTTTAGAGAAAAAATTTGAAGTGTGATCTACAAAAGCAAGAAAAACTCAAGTCAGATACATGAGAGGTTCATTTTTATTTCCAAAATCCAAATGTTATAGAGATGCAACAAAATACCTCAAGTCCAAAGCAACGCGTATGTTTTTTCATTTATCCATGTAAGTCCAAAGTGTTTCCATGATCAAGGGAAAAAAATAAAACAAGAGAAAATAGATGCGCGTTTATGAACCGTTGAGAGAACTAGACAAGAATATAAAAGGGTTTTTTTCATTTCTTTTATTTTTAGCAATTTTTGAGCATTTGTCTTCTATCTTTTGTACCTACAGGATGTACCTGCACCTGCACCTGCAAACCACTGTTATGAAAAAATTACCTATTCATACACATGCAACCCACTGTTATAAAAATCCATAAAAAAAAACAACAATTTGTCAACCCCATGTGTTAGAAAATCAGGTTAGTCAAAGATAGTATGTCATTTGATAATAGAAAAACCTGCTATCATAAAAATCAGGTTCTGACCAGTCCGCACTAAAATGATCATAACTTTTGCAAATCAAGACAAAATTAATTCAAAGCAATGGAAAATGAAAGATAAATCAAATACCTTTTCAGAAATATAAATTTCAGCTCTGTATCATGTCATATGTGTACGTACAATAAAAACATTAGTCAAATTTTATAAAAATCAAGTTCTGACCAGTTTGCAGTAAAATGATCATAACTTTTGTAAATAAAGATGAAATTAATTAAAACCAACAAAAAATGAAAGCTAACTCAAATACCTTTCCATAAATATAAATTTTGGATTTGTATCATGTCATATGTGCATGTACCAATAAAGACATCAGTTGGATTTCTAGAAAAATAACCCAAAAATTTATCACAAAACTCACAAAAATTAACCTTGTGGTCGTCGGTTCGAGCCCCATGGTGGGAACAAAAAATGTGTGCTAAAATATTGACACTTCTATGAGTCATTATATCCAAGATTTCTCAAGAATGAGGTCTCAAATGGTGACTCATAGCTCTCTATTCATGGAGTGAAAAGGTTTATAATGGAGGCCCTCAGTTTAGACCTAGTTTATGCCCATGCAAGTACACCATAAAATGAGTGATTCAAAGAGGAAAAGAAAGAGTGCTAGTCTTCATGATCATCAAATATGCATGAAAATGAAAATGGAAGCTATTCTATATGATAACAATGCATGAAAGCAAACTAATCTATGAAATAAAATACATATGCAAGATTATTTTATGAAATGAAATATGAATCTAATCTAACGTGCAAGTGCAAGAGTAATCTAAATGGATTGCCATGGATGCATGAGAGAAGAAGACAAGAAAAGAGAAGTTGCAATGTTCAAGCTCAAGTGCTCAAAGTCTCCTCCAAAATCACTCTCCAAACCTACAACATAACAATAATATAAAATCTGGATCTCAAAAATGAGAAGGGGAGGGCTCCTTATAAAGGAAAGTGTGGAGAGGAATGCATCCTCAAGAGCAATGTGGGATAAATCCCTAAAAAGGAAAGTAAGAGGAAAAAAAGCCCACCACTTAGAAATATGTGCATTCAAAGTGTAGAGAAAAAAAGAATTTTTATTTATTTTTATTTGATTTATTTCCTTTTTTCATCACAAAGAGAGATTTAAGTGAGGATTTTATTTATTTAATTAAAAGAGGGATTTTCTTTTAATTAAATAATATTATTTTATTTAATTAAAAGGAAAGTTTTCTTTTAATTAAATAAGACTTAGGATAAAATGATCAAACCTTAGGAAATATTGAAATAATTGAATTAATTATGATTTGATCAAGAAAATTGATTTGAATTGAAAATATTGCAAGGCATTGATTCAGGAAATTGACAAATTGATACCGTTATTTGATAAATTAAAGAATGGGGGCCTGTAGTCTAGGTGACCATTTTAGGGTGCATATATTTGCCCCTCTTTGACTAATGTGTGATCTTTATGGGAACACATATAGTCAAAGAATGCAGTTGAAGTGTGAGATTGATCTGGGATCACAAAACAACCCAGACGTGTGATTGATAGATGGGAACACATTAGAACAAAGATAAGTTGATTGAAAAAGACAAGGTCAACACCCCTGTAAATAGGTAACTGACATGTCTAAGATAAGAATCTCAAGCAAGGTTTCCCCAAGCGGAGCAATTGATAGGATTAATAAAGCTGAATCAAGGATTGAAGTTTTATAGGTACTACCCCCCATGATCAAAATGAAAATGAGATAGAGGAGAAACAAAAAATTGATAAATTTGATCAAATTGAGCTAAAAATAAGGTTCTTGATGTAAGATGAAAGATATAAGGATCACAGAACCAAGGTAGATCATCAAGCATGAAAGATTATGCCCCCAAGATTCAATTAGAAGAAAAGAAGTGGGATGAAAGCAAATGGAAGATAGAAGTCTGGAAAAGGTGGAAAGAAATGGAGATAAGAAAGAGAATTTTCCTTAAGAAAGAGAATGCCCAAAAATCAATCAACTGTTTAAGATAGAAAATTTTGATTGAGATCACGAAAGAAGATAAGGAAATGAAGATCAAAACATGATCACAATTGATTAAAAGTCCAAAAGAAAGATGAAGGAAAACCCTCTCAAACTCATAATGTAGCCTAAAAATGAAAATTAACATGAAGTCTAACAATGCAAGCTATGTGAAAATGAAAAGGTGTACTTGCAATAGAGAAACTGTAACATAGGATTTTGTGTTCATCATTCATTAGAGTATGTTAAGGAACTTATTTTCATCATTGGGCCATTATTAACGGACATCATAAAATCACACAATCACCACTAGTCACAAGCGCAACTATGAAGATATGAATGTGATTTATATCAGATTGGAATGTGGAAGGATTCTAACATAAGCATCAAAGACATAACGGTTAAGATGACTTTGAATTTAGCTTACCCAATTTATTGTATCAAATCCATGCTCACATCAAGGCATAGATGTCGGGATGACCATAAGAATGATTATGCAAAAATAGTCAATGATGATGCCTCAAATCTCCTAAGTGTTTCAAGGGGACAAAAAGAGACACTCTAGAGCTTCAAGACCACACCCACAAGTAGAAAGAAAATAAAAACATGGCCCATGCCCCAAGTCCTCTAGCTATGCATACCGAAGAGACTTATTAGACAAGGACACTCAATGAAAATCAATAACAGTCAGCACACAAAGAAAATATCATGACATAGATTAAGCATTAAGTGTTGTGTTTAAAAATTTAAGTGTGTTAATTGATACTGAGTTCTGAGGATAAGGATCCAATGCTTGCAAGTAGGTAAGATCACATGACAAAACTGGGTAAGACCAAACTAATAAGTGTTGAAAAACACTCAATGGAAGGGGTTGTGTTGAAAAATATAGTTGAGGCAGTGTTGAAAAACACCGTTTGTGAGGTGTCCTAAAGACTAACACATCCAAGAGACCAAAGCTAACACAGTTATGCCCCCTAGATAAAGACAAAAACCAATTCCAAACCAAGGCAACAAGGACAAGGCATGATGGAGAAAGGCTAAGTGTCGAGGACACGTGCTAAGAAACAGGGGTGCAAAGGCCTCAAGTAGTGCCACTTTCCAAGTTTTCACCACTTGGATTTTATTGCAAAAATTTTTTTTTAGGACTTTTTATGACTTTTTTTTTTGTATTTTTGCTACCAAGGCGCCTATTTCCAAGTTTTCACCAAGGTACTTTTTCTATTTTTTTTTAATTTTTTGATTTTTTTTGTATTTTTGGAATATATAATTTTTTTGGAGATACATCAAAGCTCCTATTGCTAGGTTTTCACTAATATGATCATTTTTTTTTGGCATTTTCAGATTTTTAGAATTGTTGACAATATATCATTTTTTTTGGATTTTTTCAGGATCAATAAGTGTATTGTCAGAAAATTGAAGCACTTCCATTTAGGACTAGTTCAGCCCTCCAAGTAGGTGGTTTGGGGTCATGTCAAGCACTTTGAATGGGTATTTGACTAGATCTAGCTTTTTCCCCCCCTGTTATGCTTTTCTCCCTCCTGTTTCCAGCCTCTTTTTGGCAACTTTTTCTGAGAAACTGAGAACTTTGACTTTCTGGGTCAAGGACAACCTTGTGGGTCAAGGTCGACCTTGAATTTGACCTAGGTCAAATTCAACCTTGACCCTAATCTAGGTTATGATGGAATATGGATGAAGTGACTGAGAGGGTGGGTGAATCAGTCAACCATAAAACACTTCACAATTATTTCTTTCCAGATCCCTTAGGATATCTTAATAAATATTATCTGTTTAACACTTGGTAAATAGATTGCAGTAACTTTGTAGATGCGGAAAGTATTAGTAAAGTTATCTTTTAGATATTCATTAGCACTTGTATATGATTAAGATAACTATTAAGAACACAAGAGACACAAAATTTAACGTGGAAACCCAATATGGGAAAAACCACCAATGTATCTAGATACTGATTTTCACTTTTTTGAAGTGATGCCCGGTTAGAAGCCAACCCGGTAAAAGGTTACAAAACACACTGTTAGGTGTGACCTTGTTAGAGGATTTAATCACCCTGCTAGGAGTGGCCTAGTAAGAGGTCTTGAGAACAATTCAATGGAATTGTCACCTTGTTAGAGGATTTACAATATGGTTGTTAAACCAACTCGGTTAAGAGATTTAGAATTCACTGTTACAATGATAAAAAGGTAACAATGAAAATGCCCTGTATAATAATGCAACTGCCTTGCTAATTATAGATCTTTGTTCTGTATAAGTCTGATCCTTCCTGATCGAATATATCTCTGCTGCTCCTCAAGGATATCTGATCATCCTTCACAATTTTGCACACACCTTTCCTGTCTTTCTTCTATATATCTTCTTCTGTAATTCTTATCTATTTTTCACATTTGACCTTTTATTTATATGATTTTAGATTTGTCAAATTGACATTACTTAGTATAACAGTCGGCTGAAATAAGCAAACTTTATTTGCAAAGATACTTCAAGGGCCGACAGTGCTTGGTGACCATAACTTTCTACAATCTTTGGAGACCGAGGGAACTCAGTAAACACTGATAATCCTTTTTCTTCGATAACCGACTGAACTCGGTAAATGCTAACTTTTCTTTGAAAATCGACTAAACTCTGTAAATGCTAACTTTTCTTTGATAACCGAGTGAACTCGGTAAATGCTGATTTTCTTTGATAACCGAGTGAACTCGGTAAGCACTAATTTTATTGCCAGGCAGACCGACTGAGCTCAGTAGGTGCTGAATGTTGCAGACTATGACATTGTGTGACATCAAAGACAATACATAATTTGAGTAGCAATTTTCTTCATACAATTGTTTCCAACAGGTTAGAGTCAACCTCAACCTTGACCCCAGGTCCAAATTTTAGGTTCCAGAAGTTTCGGGATGTCGAGCTTTGGAAAGTTTTATTTCTTGCTTCTGGGTTGGCTGTTTCAGATTTTAGAATGGTAAACTCTTAAATGATATTTAATTTAGGTCCATTTCTAGGGGTTTTAACTTAATGGGAATTTATTTCTTATATGTTGGCCTCTCTAGAAGTTTGTGCCCTAGATTTGTATAAAAGGAAGCCTTCCTCTCTCATTTTCACATCCATTATCCATTATCAAGCATCTTTTGTACATCCACGATCTATCTAAGTTACACATCCACTTTTTGTGATCAAGAAATTATCAAGAAATAAAGGAGAAGGAAATTATCCAAGAATTCATTCCTCTTCAAGCATTCAAGCATCCAAGCATTCAAGCATTCAATTCATCAAGGATATCCATTGATAGCCATTGAAGGATTCAATCTGTTTGGAGCCCTCTTGTTGAAGATTTCTCCATCCACATCCATTTAAGCTTCCTCCTAGTCCAAGATCCATTAAATATTGGTGTTGAAGATCTAATGCAATTGATTTGAGACATCCTATATTTGATTAAACATTCATCCATACTTGTGGATTCAAGGATTCGAATCCTCCACAAGGATTTCAACATAAGCAAGGTGAATAGTTCCATTTACTTTGTTTATATACATTTCAATTTCAATTATATTTCAAGTTTGATTCCAAACTAGGGTTTGACCAAGGCAAACCCCTCATCTAACAAACAAAACCTTTTTTTTTGCAAGAGCAGGTGCTAGACATTGAATATCAATGCAGATTTGAGTACCCTTTTCGGTAAACTTTCGGGCTCTACAAATAGAATTTTCATCAGAGTAGTGCAGGTCAAGGTCAACTTTTTGGGGTAAGATCTTACCCCAGCTTTGGGTCAAGGTCAACCTTCATCAAATTGGAAAAGGGTTTCTGGATTTTCTTTGTTTCTGCATTTCCAGCCCGGATCCGGTTGCAAAATTTCCTGAAACTGTACACAAACATTAGAAAACAACATTTTCTAGAGTTTCCCTATTTTGAGGTTAGTATTTGTTTTCAATTCAATTAAGATTTCAATACATACTTTTCATAACAAAAGATAAGGTTTTCTTCTTTATTCATATTCTCCATAGATTGATTCTTTTGTGCATTAACATTTTAGGTTGATCAATTTGGATCTCTCCTTTTGGGAATTTGGATTTAGGAGTGGATCTTATATTTCCCATCATCATAACCCAACCATTCATATATATATATATATATATATATATATATATATATATATATATCTTTATATATATATTTTTATATCTTACAATAAGTATGTACAAAGGATGCCCCCAGACAGAATGAGCATCATGGATAGAACTTCTTTAGGTGCAAGACATTGATAGGATCAGGGAGTTGCTCTCCTACTGCTGTAGATTGTAAATAAATGCTTGACCCAAAATCTATTGTAATGATGTAAAGTCAATTAGGTTCAAATTTTCTCTTTTGATCTCTATGTTGTTGATTCTTAGGATTTTCACGTAGGACAAGATCTCCCACTTGGAATTCTCTAGGGAGAACCTTTTTGTTGAAGGCTTTGGACATACACTTTTGATAAACCCTCATATGGTCAAATGATGCTTGACGTTTCTCATCTAGAAGTTCTAACTCTTGAAGTCTCATGGCATGGTAGTCTTCATCAGTAACTAGACCTTTGAGGGAAACTCTAAGTGAAGGAATCTCAACCTCTAAAGGTAACACTTCTCCAACGTCATATGTAAGGGAAAAAGGAGTAGCCCCACTAGGAGTACGTATACTCATTCTATAGGCCCACAAAGCTAGATTTATCTGTAAGTGCTAATCTCTACCACTCTTACAAACTGTTCTATGTAGGATTTCAAGAATGGTTTTGTTTGATGCCTTTGCTTGACCATTTCCTTGCGAGAAGTAAATGGAGGACCAATGTTGTTTAATCTTGAATTTCTTGCAGAGTTGTTTAAGGTCTTTATTTTTGAACTGGTCTCCATTGTCAGTGATAATCTTGGAAGACACTCCATATTGACAGATGATATGGTTCAGAATGAATAGAGAGATTGTCTTGCCCAAGGCAATAGAAAGTGAGAAAAATTTTACCCATTTAGTGAAGTAATTAGTAGCAGTGATAATAAACTTGTGTCCACCTAATGAGTTGGGATGAATCTTCCTAACAAGATCAAAGGCCCAGCACTGAAATGGCCAATGAGATATAGAAGGAATGAGCTCCTTGCCTAGAGCATGTATGAGGTTACCATGTTTTTGACACTTTTCACATGACTTTGCAAAAGCTAGTGCATCAATCTGCATCGTAGGCCAATAGTACCCCACCCTAAGAAACCTTCGAGCCATGGAAAGACCATTGGAATGTCCCCCACAGATGCCCTCATGGATGTCAACTAACGCTTGGCTAGATTATTCCTTTTCTAAGCATCTAAGAAGTGTTCCATCTAGACCCCTCCTATACAAATCACTAGAGATAAGGGAATGGCGAGAGGCCTTTTGGGTAAGGTTTATGCATTTAGATCGGTTAAAGGTTTCATGTATAATGTTATCACAAAGGTATGAGTAAATGGAACCATAATGGGATGACTCATGACTAACAAGGGAAAAAATGACATGACTTTCTTGGGAGTCATAGATAGGGTGATGTAGCTCTTCCACCAGGAATTCAAATCTAGATTCATGTTGCCCTAACTGAAGGAGTAAAGAAAGTGTAGCCATAGCATTAACTACTTGTTTTCTACTCTAGGGATTTGCTGAAACGTGACAAATGTGAAGTATCATTTCAAGGAATCAACCATTTGCTTGTAAGGTACCAATTTCTCATTTTTTATTTAATATTCATCATTGACTTGGTTGATTATCAACTGTGAATCCCCATCGATGTGTAACTATGTGATTTTGCATTCTATGGCCATCTTAAGTCCATTTGTTAAAGCTTCATACTTAGTAATGTTGTTTGTACATGGGAACCATAACTTATAAGACTTAGGAATTATGTACCCATGAGGAGAAACAAACAACACACCAGCCCCTAAACCATTTTGCATAAAGCATCCATCAAAGAACATCTTCCATGTTCTTTTAGTCATATACATGAGGTGTTCATTTGGGAATTCAACTTGAATAGGTGCATTATATTGGGAAATCAACCAATTGATCTGCTATGGCTTGTCCTTTGATTACTTTACACTCAATGTACTCTATGTCAAACTTTGAAAGGATCATCATCCATTTAGCAAGTCTACTTGTGAGGGAAGCCTTACCTAGTAAATACTTGAGTGGAACTTGTTGGTACTCAAAAATGATGGACCATTTTTGGCCAACTGACAGGCACACACTAGTGCCTCTGCAATTCTATCTTGATTGAGCCAAGGCTGGTAGACTTGAATTCACAAGTGCCCTATGCTACACAAATGCATGCACAGACAAAATAATAATTCCTTCCAAAGGGGTAAACAATCCTTGGAGGAAAATAATACAATCTCCTAATAGCTGTATTTGAATGAATTGTAAAGTAAAATTGCACTATCACTAAAACCTAATTGCTAATGCTTTATAAAGAAAGAAATCAAATTAATTTGTAAACTACAAAGAAGAACTAAATAACAATTATCAAATGAACTAAGATTAGTGCCTAATGTAAATTTGGGTTATAGAGACAGATATTTCCAATCCTACGTATAATCAGAGATAGTTTTAAGAGAACTTACTTTTAGTAAAGCAAGACTATCATTCCATAGGCTTTCGCTCGATTCACAATTCAAAATAATTCACACAATTAATCCTATTGAGTTTTACTCAAATTAAGAGACCGACAAGAACAATTATAGCTTCACAGACCATACAATTGATATTCGAATTGCATATATTAACTTTGAATTAATAAATCAAGGAATAGAACATAGTAGAATACCCTATTACAAGAGTATCTAAAAAACTAATTGAAAATGATATATAACCTCAAATAGCATATAACAACTTATCTAACATAACATTTAAAAAATTGCATATGAGGTCTGAATCTGTAGTTGCAGGAGTTTTTTTTTGTCCCAATTATGTTGTGTTGTTTTTTGTTTACAAATGTTTCAATATAAATATATTAATCAAAGGTTTCTTGTGAAAATACATACTCTTTCACAAAAACCTAATCCCGAAAACTAACCCTAAAAATTACAAACATAACCATATAAATGGTTTTAGGGAAAAACATTTCCCGCATAACAAACTTAATTTATTATACCTTCAAGTGTTGTGCATAATAATCCACATGTTTTAATTCTTGCACAAAACACCTGACATTAGATAGTCATTTAATAAAATTTAAAATTAAAATCATTATATCTAATGATGTTTCAAACTTTCAAAATGATCTCAATTTAAGATTATCTATTTATTAACTAATAATATATCAAATAAACATTAATAAAATCATGATATAATTTATACAAATGTTTATTTTGATAAATAAAAGTAAAAATACCAATAAAACTAAATAATTAATCATAAGCACTTACCTTAATTATCAAAACATATATAAATGCTATCAATAAGGTAACACCTAAAATGATTAAATAGGAATATAATGTTTAAATTTAAAATTCACTTTTAAAATATTAACTATAATGTATTTACTTTAAAATACCCCTTTCACAAACATAAGGCAATATAAATTACATATAGAAAAGTTTCTAAAACATTAGGGTACAAAATATTTATAAGTCACCCTAAAAATGAAGCACTTACCCCAATATCACAATATTTAAAAGTAATTTGCATAGGGCAAATGTATTGATACTTTAGAAAAATAACAACCCTAATGTCAATAAATTATTTCAAATGTAAAAACAAAATAAAATCTTACAACCATTTAATAAAAATGCATAGAGTCTTAAGGTAAAATAATTTTATCTTCTAAAAACCCTAAATATGCACTTTATGAAATGAAGGTGAAAGATAAAATAAAAGCATACATTTTCATATCAATTAATTGGTATTTGCAAATATAATCAACTATCCCCTTTTACCCTAATAGTTTGATTTTTAAAATTACAATAGGGTAAAATAAAAGATTACATTTAGATATTTTGAAAATTAAATATTTATGCCAATTAAAATTATTTCAAAACCTATAAACATAGTAATTCTTTCTAAAATGAATTTCGTTAATACACTTTCACTTTAGGGTTTTAGGGTAAATTAAAATGAGATCCAAAAGGAGTACATATGTGAAAAATCTAAATCACGTAAGATATAAAATCTTTTAAACACATAATGCAAGAGAAATCCATTTATACTTCTAACCTAACATTTTATCCCTAAATTACTAAAGGGAATAAAATAATTTATAATTTATCCCTTTATCTCTACCCTTATTCTTGTAATACCCCAAAAATGGGCTATAAGTTCATTAATCTCCTACATCGACAATTCGAATGAAATCGACATCAAAGTCCTAATCTAAGGCACATCTAAACATCATCGAATCATAATTGATTATCTTAAATTCTGCATCGGGGAATATTCCTAGTAATATTCCTAATTATCTTAATTATCTTTAATTTAATGATTATTTGGCGATAAATTACATTTATCCTAAGTTTGATTAATTGAATATTTTCATATTTAATTAATTAGATTTAATATTTGCCACTTAATTGTGTAATTAAATTTAATTCTATCTATTATTAATTGTATTATTTAATTTTGACAATAGATCATAATTCCTATCTTTAATTGATTAAATTCTTATTTAATTAATTAAAACATTTTGTCATTATTTAATAATATAATTTTTAATAAAAGTTTGATTAAATAGTTAATTAACCCATAAATTAATTATTTATTTTCAAAAATCAGTTAAGTTGGAAATAAATCACTTTATTATTAAATTAATTCATAATTAAAACATGCACAATCATAAAAGCAGACAACTGTCAATTATCAATTAAAGCTAAACTCTATTTTGAGTTAAAGCTTAGCTTTTGCATGTTTTTGTGACTTAATTATCTGTTATTATCAGATAACTCAAAAATCAAGCTGAGTTAATTTGAGTGATTTATGGCTTTTATCCATGCACCTCCAAAGCCCTGGAATTCTATAAATTAAAGGCTTCAGCTCTTCACAAATCATCTCATATTTTGCACAATCACACTGGAGAATTGGAATTGAAGAATCAAAGCTCTTGCGAATCGACATCTTTGTGAGATCAATCTTATTTTTGCATTCATATTACATATCATTGTTAGATTAGCATAGCATATCAATTTTCAATAGCATTCATAGCATACCAATTTCATCTAGCATAGATTCATATCAAGTTTTCATCATTATTATTGCATAGAAAATATCAAAAATATAGATTAATTGCATTTATTCCATATCTAGAATTGCATTCAAATCCTTCATTTAGGTGTCGTCTAGGTCACTGATCTCGATTACAATCTGAGAACATTAATCTCGCACCTATTAGAAGACAGTAAATCGCTTGGTTAGATAGCTTTCAATTTTGCACGATTTTGATTATCACTAACCTCTAATGTTTTACTGAGTGTTGTGTCTACAGATCAGGTACAATTTTCACACACACATTTCTGGCACCCACCGTGGGGCCTTGAGCCTCATTCTCTTCATTTTTATCTAATTTTATATATTTTTGGCGTCACTTTTTCATCATTTTTGTGCAAACAGGGAAAATGCCGCTTACGAGCAATCTAATGCCGCTTACAAGCAATCTGTTCACGCCTACGAGCAATTTGTTCACGCTTACAAGCATTCTGCTCACACATCTGACAGTTTCAGTCACGTATCTGCCAGTTTCAGTCACACATGTGACAGTTTCAGTCACGCATCTGCCATTTTCAGTCACGCCTGGGCACATTTCAGTCACGCCTATCAGTATTTAAATCACGCCTGTGAGTATTTAAATCACGCCTGAGCACATTTCAGTCACGCCTATCAGTATTTAAATCATGCCTGTGAGTATTTAAATCATGCCTGAGCACATTTCAGTCACGCCTATCAGTATTTAAATCACACCTGTGAGTATTTAAATCACATCTGGGCACATTTCAGTCACGCCTATCAGTATTTAAATCACGCCTATCAGTATTTAAATCATGCCTGTCAGTATTTAAATCATGCTTGGGCACATTTCAGTCACGCCTGTGCTCATTTCAATCACGCCTATGCCTATTTTGATCACGCCAGCTTTCTATTTTTTGATTTGTTTTTTTTGAAAATTTTGGTATTTTCAGAATCCGTGCCACTCTAGAAAACTGGCACCCATTTTTTGTGAAATTTTCACATATGATATTGAAAGTTTAAGTGTGATATATCATTGGAAAGCTCTTTCCAAGCCAAATCCAAGTATGTTGGTTTCATTTTCAAAATTTTCCATTTGATCACAGAATTTGCATATTTGTGCTTTTAGATTATTGACTTCTAACGCTTACAGTTTGCTGTTGATTTGTCTTGGTTTTATACTTTCAGACGTGTGCTAAATTCTGGATTGCAGAGCGTTGGATCTAAGGTATTCTTCTCAAGTTAATAATATTTCAATTTGGATCCTAAAACAAATCTCTTACGTGTCAAGCTTGTGTGCATCTTTTCATGCTTTTGATATATTTCTACACACTTGCATAATTGATACTAGGTTGTGATCCCTTAAGGATTCATTAAGTAGTCTTAGAATACTTGTGATTGATCTTGATTGCTATCTTGGGTTATTGGACTCACTAATCCGCTGGCCCCTCATTTCCACCCCGTGGTTGCAATCTCAGCGCCATAAAGGGGAGGGGTCAACAGGACAGAAGCGTTAAGTGTTCCACTTGGCAACCCTTTTGTGCTTTTAGGAACTCACTTGTTTTCTAAGTTGGGGACTCATTTTTAGCTTGTGTGAGGTGTTAAGTGTTCCACTTTGTGGACTCATCTCATATTCGCTTTAAGCGTTAAGTGTTCCTCTTTCTACCTTTTTGGATGCTTTTGGTAGATTTACTTTCGGAACATAATCTGTGCTCACATAGTAATTAGGCCCTATGAACACTATTCGTGATTCTTGAGAGATTGGATTCCCAGCGAAATCCTTCTTGACGACAAAATCCTTGTAGGTAGGGAGGATACTTAGTGCGTTTCACATTCAACTGGGTTAGTGCATCTTCTCTTATTGATCGACACATTCTCTCTCTGGAGAGGTTGATAGATCACGTGGGGTTGATATCATGAGCTTTGGTGAATCAAAATTGGTTAGTGCTTCTTCTCTTATTGATTGATACATTCTCTCCCCGGAGAGGTTGATAGATCACGTGGAGTTGATATCACAGACCTTGGTGGAACAAAACTTTGTCTTAGCGTGTCGGATTAATCTGCTTGCTTTGTTTGGGTTAAAAGTGAAGAGGTGTCAAAACCTTGAATCTGGAGCCAAGTCCCCTTGTGGTATAAATCTGTGAGTCATCTTTAGAGAGGGTTAACCATAGCGGACAATCCCTTCACAAGGCAAACTGCGTTGATGGAACCTCAAGCGGTCATAGCCATTTTCACCGTGGTAGTGACAGCCGCTATATAAATGTCCTTGTGGAAGAAATCTCCATGGGTTTGGTTCATTGTTGGGTTGTCAGATCTCCCTAGCAGCTCTTGAAGATTAAGTTCTCAGACTGTGTCAAAACCCTGGTGCGTCGGGATTGGAGTTCACCCCTTTGAATCATAAAAGTTGCAGAGTCAAATCATTACTAAAAACACTAGAGAGGCCAATTTTTCATTTTCAGGTATATGTGTGTTATTGCAAAACTTTTCAGAACATACACAATTAGTACTCTTAGGGATTAGCACAATTTGGTCACTTGATTGTTCATGCGCAAGGTTGCTTTTGCCCTTGTTCATTGTTTTCAGACATGCTTGGAATCACTTGCTTGCTGTTCTACGTGCTTATTTATCTACTTGGCTATTAAAAATGATCAAATATGGTATAACCTTCAAAATCTGGACAATACAATTGGCAAACAATCCAAAACTGAAGACCTTACATTTTGCAAAAATTGATGTAAAATCTTGTTTGGAGTCAAAAGTCATTTCAGGAAGTCAAAAGTCGTATGAGTTTTATCAAGTGTCATTTCAGTATTACCCAACTGTCGTATGAGTTTAGCAACTATCGTTTCATAGACTACCTAGTGTCGTATGAGTCTGCAGAGTGTCGTTTGGAAAAATTTGAGAGAGTTGTCAGAAATTGTCAAATTGCAAGATATCCAATGTTTCCAGCCTAGTTCTAGAATCTGTCAAAAATGTCATTGTGTCAGGAACAGAGCAGTAGCTATTGAGCATTCTACCATTTTCCAAGTTTGATCTTTTGAATCCGATCTAGTCTTCTGTTTGATCAATTTGAGTTCTTTTTATCTCGTGTCAAAACCTTGTCATAACTATCAATCTTCAATCAATCTTCAAAAATAGACTAAGTGTTGAGAACTCGTGTCCACTATCTTTTGGGCGATCTATCCCATACATCCAGGGCACAGTTTCCTTCACCCACATCTCATTAGATCTTCAAAACTATCATAATCTTGACAAGGTTGCGTCATCCAATTTTCTCAAATCAAATTGTTCTTCAGTTGTCTTCATCCTTTTCTTCTGTTTCATTCAAAGTTAATGGTGGAGACCAGAGCTTCTTCACACAAGAAATCAGAAGAAACATCTCAGAACTTACTTTTGACCAATACCCCGGGTCCAACTCTTGAACAACTCATCAAGTCAGGTATCTATGAAGATGACGGTCTCGGTAACTTTTGATTAAAAACTGGTTACATACCTCCTCTATCAACTCACAGAGGTAATCAACAAACTCCTCCTCAATCTATTCCAGGGAGCCCAAAAACTCCTACCATGTCTCAAGCAGGGACAAACCACGGTTCTCTAGGAGGAGGATCCCAGGGACACCATTCTCAACATAATGCTGACCAAGAACCTACCCCCTCTAAAATCCATCGATGTCAGAATGATGATGAATTCAAGAGAATGATGAGCCATTTCTTGAAAGTGGATAGAGAGGCATACTTTTTACAATTAGCCCAGGAAGGGGCTAAGCTTCCTCCCAACTTTAACGTTGATGATATAATCACATATGAGGAAGAAAATCCACTCACAGCTATGACAAAATAGATGCACGCTATACAAGTTGAATTTAACAATCTTAAGAAGGAGAAGGAACCCAAGGAGTTCTCCATGGAGGCCCTATGTCCTTTCCCATTCGACAAAAACTTGTATATGCCACCATTCCCAAAAAGAGTGGAGATACCAAAGTATGACAAATATGATGGACACTTTGATCCACAAGATCATGTCAGAGAGTTCTGTACGCAATCCATGGAATTCATGCATGAACTAACTTATCTAATGCGTCTTTTTCCTAGATCCTTGGGAGGAGCATCCATTCAGTGGTTTTCAAGATTACCTTCTACGATCAAAACTTTTGAGGAATTGATTAAATTGTTTTATCAACAATATTCCTACAATATTCAACATCCGATTACCATGATCGATATCTGTAACCTCAAGCAATATCCAGGGGAATCATTCCTAACTTTCCTCAAGAGGTGGCAAAAGAAGTTTTCTCTATATGCTAGACCAATTCCTGAAATGGAGAAACTTGAAATCTTTATCAATAACCTTGTTCCAGAGCTCAACTATCCATTACAAATGCAAGATCATGTATCTTTTGATAAAATGGTGGATAATGCAATCAAGATTGAGAAAGTACTTGTCAAGAAAGGAGAAATCACACTTCAAAAGGACAAGTCTGAATCTGGATCTAGCTCAAAAGATAAAAACAAGAGCTGGAATAGAAACAAAGGTATCATTTCTGACGGTGTTGTTGCACTATCCACACCCCATCAAAGGCACTGGCCTACAATCTCACCCTTGCCACCAAAGCCATTGAAGCTTCAGAGCACAAATTTGCCGAACCATCTCCAAAGAAGTCATTCAAACGATGGGATAATAAATGAAAGTTTACTCCCCTGGGAGAATCTTTGGAATCTGCTCTGAGGACCCTGATAGCTGATAACATGATCTCTTTACCACCAATCCGAAAACCTGATCCGGATCCAAAACCATATTGGTGGAAAGATAATGAATTCTATGCTTTCCATCGGACTAAAGGTCACAGAACTAATGGATGCTTCCACTTGAAGCATACCATTCAAGACTTGATAGATCAAGGGGACATCATGATCGATAATCCTACCAGCAATAATGATCACACCGCATTTACAGAACCATTTCCACAACATGGCAAAGGAGTTTCCACTTCCCAGCCTAACATGGGGGCAAAAGTCAACTATGCCTACCCTGGAAATGATGCTGTCATCAATATGGTTGAACCATGTCTCTCTGAAAGCTGTAATGTCATCACAATTGTACGAAGAGATAGAAATCATTCCTCAGCTAATGCAGTTACCAGATCACAAGCTCAGACTCATCTGAAAGGACAAACACCAAGTTCATCTAATGTCCCTAAGATACCTTTCAATCTCACATCTGCTTCTAAACAGAAGGTTGCCTTGAAATGTTCCAATCCAAAGGATACCAGACCTACATCTTACAGCATCGTCCAACAACTCCAGCACACCAATGCCAAAATCTCCATGCTTGAGTTACTTCGAATATCTCTAGCTCACAGAGATATCCTAGACAAAGCTTTGCTCGGCTCTAATGTTCCTGATGATCTAGATCTAGACAGGTTCCAGACTATGGTTGGTCATCTAACATCTCCGCAATATATCTCCTTTTTAGAGGAAGATGACAACTCTTTGAGTCACCCACACAATCAGCCCTTACACATAGAAGTCCTGATCCAGAACCGTCGAGTCAAACGTGTGTTGATAGATGGGGGCGCAGGCCTCAACATTTGTTCTTACAACTTAATCACACAGTTGGGATTCTCAGAGGTGGCTATTGATCCTCAAAAGAAGATCACTATAAAGGCCTATGGTGAACAGGAAAGATCTTCTAAGGGCACCATTGTCTTAGCCATCCGAGTGGGTCCAGTCATCAAAGATACCACATGTCAGGTGCTCGATCTACCATTGGCTTATAATATCCTTCTAGGGAGACCCTGGATCCATGAAATGCAAGCCATTCCTTCTACGTATCATCAATGCTTGAAATTTCCCTATGAAGGAGTGGAAGTTACTATCCTAGCAGATCTGAATACAACTTGCAATACATTGAAGGAAACTGCCGATAAGCTTGTTCCCAACAATAGAGAATCTTTCATCGAGCAACAAAATGTCACTTCCACATCTAATATGGATGACATTGCTAAAGATATCAATATCAAAGAAAATAGGATGGGAGAATACACTATAGAGCCAGTCTTGTCTCTGACATCTCTCCCAATCTCACCTAAGTCGTATGGCCAATCCTTGAAGCAGTCTAAATCAGAACCTAAGGAACCTATGGAAGCATACAAAAGACATTTTGTGGTGGAGCAAGTATCCAAACAAGAATTTGAAGAGGATGAAGCTATGCTGGCATGGCTATATAAAGAGGATTCTGAATCTAAAATTGTTCAACCTAGTGAATCTATAGCACCAACAATCCTTGCTAGTTCATATGGTCCAGGAAACAAATTGATAGCCAAGATGGGATATTCCGGTCAAGGACCTCTAGGAATTAGGGGAAAGGGTCTTGTGACCCCCATTTCACATATTGGTCGAGCCAAAAAAGATACTGGTGGCATAGGGTTTAAGAAGAAACCCTATCATCTCAAAGGTGGTTGTTCTCATGTCATAGAACAAATTGCACCCGAAGAACCCCTTCTTAAGAAAGAAGAAACATAACCCTCTGATGATGATTCAGATAGCTCTGAGCTTATCCCCTATGAAAAATTGCCTAAAGAGATCAAAGATCTTCTTGATGATAACGATGATCCTATCAGAAGAATTAATGTAGTAGAAACACAAGAACCTACTGTAGTGCAAGAGATGGTTGCACCACAAGAACCAGCTAATCTCAAAGGCAATCAAAATGATCAAGAAGAAGGGGGTAGTTATTCTGACACTAATTCCCATGAATATGAATTCAAGTCAGAGACTGAGGGTAATCCTTCTTGGGGTATTCATCCTGATTTCACACATTTTAAAAGATTTCCTAGAGATCCTGAATCAGAAGCTGAGTCAAATGACTATGAATGGGGTGCCATTCTAGAAGAAGATGAGCTTATAACGGAGAAATATAGAGATGTTATTCACCAATATGTATCTCAACCCGACGTAGGTCTAGAGCGAAACAATGAACTTAACGTGTCTGATCCACCTATGGCTGAAGAGGACTCCCATGATGACGTTGAGCCTATTCACGAATTGAACATTTTGGGCTGTAATATCACCTTTGAACTTGAGCATCGGGTTAGGACCAATGATGACATATCCACATCCGTGAACACCATATCCCAAGCCTTTCCCACTTTGACTATCCAACGCCCTGATCTTATCGACCAAACTTCCACAAACCCAAAACATGGTATGTATACCTTCCCAAATGACTATGCCCTTGCCTACTACCTCAATGTAGTTGAGCCTATGAGTACTTCCATCAGTGAATTGAGCGTCAGCATGACCGGGTCGGACATCAAATATCTTAGTCAGAAAAACAAGAGTAAAAAGAAAAAGAAAAAGGGTTCTGAGGGTGAAAACCACTTTGTGGCAGTCTCAAAACCGACAAAAGTAAAAAGAAAAGACGTATCTGAAGGTGAAAACCTCTCTGAGGTGCCTAAGGATGAGATATTTGATGTCCTTCCAAGTCATTTACAGGATAGATCTCCAGTTCTAATTGAGCCAACTCAATCCATCAATTTGGGTACAACAGAGAAACCACAATTGGTACATGTAGCACAATCTTTATCAGATGAAGAGAAACAGAACTTCACTACCTTCTTATCAGAGAAAAAGATCAACTTTGCATGGAAATATTCAGATATGCCAGGATTAGATCCCAATCTCATTATGCACCATCTATCCATTGCTCCCGGAGTAAAACCAATCAAACAAAAATTGAGAAAGATGCATCCTCATGTTGCACTCTTAGTCAAAGTAGAACTAGAAAAACTCCTAAAAGCTGGATTCATCCATGTCATAGACTACGCTAAGTGGATTTCCAACATTGTACCTATTTCCAAACCAGATGGTTCCATCAGAGTGTGCACAGACTTTAGGCATGTGAACAGAGCATGCCCTAAGGATGATTTTCCACTGCCTAACATTGATATGATAGTGGACATGACTGCGGGCTATGAAATGTATTCCTTAATGGATGGCTTTTCTGGGTACAACCAAATCAAAATTGCTCGAGAAGATCAAGAGAAAACAACTTTCACATGTGCGTGGGGAACTTTTTGTTGGAATGTTATGCCATTCGGACTCAAAAATGCTGGAGCTACATATCAAAGAACAATGACATCTATTTTTCATGATATGATGCATAGAACAATGGAGGATTACATAGATGATACCTTGGCAAAATCCATGATTAGAACTAAACATCTAACAGACTTGAGCATGATCCTCGAAAGAATGGAAAAATTTAGTCTTCGACTAAATCCTAAAAAGTGTGCTTTTGGAGTCACTTTTGGAAAGCTCCTAGGATACATCATCTCCAAGAAAGGCATTGAAGTTGATCCAGCTAAGGTCAAGGCTATAATAGAGATGCAACCTCCCACAAATATCAGTCAAATGAGGACGTTGCAAGGCAGAGTTCAATCTATCAGAAGATTCATATCACAGCTAGCGGACATCTCACAGCCTTTTACAAAAACATTACATAAAGGTGTGACCTTTGCATGGAATGAAGAATACGAGAACAACTTTAAACATATCAAGAAGTATCTATCAAATCCACCTATATTGATGCCTCCTATTCATGGGAAGCCATTAATATTATATGTCTCCGCAACAGATACATCACTGGGGGCATTGCTAGCACAACATGATGAGAACAAGAAAGAAAGAGCCATCTACTATATCAGCCGAACTTTAGTGGCCTATGAGAAGAACTACTCAATGATAGAGAAGGCATGTCTTGCTGTGATCTTTGCATCACAAAAATTGAGACACTACATGTTAGCTCATACCACTCATTTGGTAGCTAAAATTGATCCACTGAAATATCTCCTAAGCAAGGCTGCCCTCACAGGTAGACTAGCTAAATGGGTCATGCTCTTGAGCAAATTTGACATTGCATATGTTGAAAGAAAAGCTATCAAAGGACAGGTTATTGCTGATCAATTAGCTGAAGCACCATTGTTTGATGATACACCCATGCAAATGGAATTTCTCGATTCTTCTATCATGCACCTCTCTTCTAGAGCATGGCGATTATTCTTTGATGGATCCTACACACAGAATGGATCTGAAGTAGGCATATTGTTCATCACTCCTCAAGGATACTCGATACCCAAAGCATTCAGATTAAAGTTTCCTTGCACAAACAATATTGCTGAATATGAGGCACTTCTCAATGGTATGAAAATGGCAATACAGTGGAGAGTTACAGAGATGCATATCCATGGAGATTCACAATTGGTCATCCACCAGGTCAATGATGTATACCAAACCAAAGATGAAAATCGCATTCCTTACAAGAGAATGGTAGATGATTTAAAGAAATACTTCATCTCTATCACATTTGAGCAAATACCCAGAATGGAGAATAAGGCTATCGATGCAATGGTGACATTATCTACTCTTTTACAGCAGCCCGAACATGAACTACGCTACGAGTTCCTGGTGGAAGCCTTATCCTATCCTGCATATGACTCCCTTGAAACTCGTATGATCTGCACTGTTGTAGGTTATGACTCATCTCGCTACAAAAATCTATTCTCCTATCTCCATGACCAAATCATCCTTGAGTCCTTTAACCATTTTGAGAAATGAAACCTTATCTGATCCGCATCCCGATATGTCATCATTGGTAATGATCTGTACAAATGAGGTCTAGATGGTACACTGCTTAGATGTTTAGAACGAGAAGAGTCTCAATGTGCATTAGAGGAAGTCCACGAGGGTATATGTGGGACACACTCGAATGGTTTAACGTTAGCTCGAAAAATTATTAGGGCTGGGTATTATTGGCCTAAAATGGAAAAAGAAGCTATTAAATTTGCTAAAAATAGTCAACAGTGTCAAGTACATGGCAACTTGATTCATGCTCCAGGGAGAGATCTGATTCGCTTTACTGCACAATGGCCTTTTCAACAATGGGCATTTGATCTCATAGGTGCTATCCATCCGCACTCTTCTAATGGACATACCCATATAATCACAGCTACAGATTATTTTAGAAAATGGGTAGAAGCAGCTCCTCTAACACAAGCAACGGGGAAATAGATCTCTATGTTCATCCTGAACTACATCATTTGTAGATATGGGATCCCTCACTCTATAATCACAGATAACGGGGGACAATTCAAAAACAAGGATCTAGATGACTTATGTGTCAGGTTCAAAATTACTCAACATTGGTCATCTATCTACTATCCTCAAGGGAACGGATAAGCTGAGGCTTCAAACAAAAATCTCCTAAAGATCTTGCACAGAACAGTGAATAAAATAGGAAGAGACTGGCATCTGATGATCAATCCAGCTCTCTGGGTCTATAGAACTAGTATCAAAATGCCTACAGGGGCTACACCTTTCACTTTAGTTTATGGGTCTGAAGCGGTACTGCCTATTGAGGTTGAAATCCCATCACTCAGGATCATAATGCATGGACTTGTCACTGATGAAGACTACAGAGTGTCGAGGTTACAAGAACTTGAACTACTAGATGAGCATAGACAAGCAGCGTATGATCATCTCAGAGTATATCAAAAAAGAATGTCTAGAGGCTACAACAAGAAAGTCAGACATAGAGAATTTCAGGTTGGCGATCTAGTGTTGAGAGAAAATCCTAAAAATCAATCCCATCGAGAACGCAAGGGGAAGTTCAAACCCAACTGGTTGGGTCCCTTTGTTATCACTGCTACTTTTGGCTCTGGTGCTTATCAACTCTCAACGACTGAAGGAGAACAGCTCTGAGAACCAATCAACATTCTCCATCTGAAGAAATTCTATGCCTAAGGCATTCAGTGCTTGGTAAATGTCCTGAAAAAAATCTTAAAAATTAGAAAAAGTCCTGAAAAAATGAACATCTTGGTGAAAACCTAGCAATAGGCACCTTGATGATTCACAAAAAAATCAAAAAAATATCAAAAGTTCAAAAAAATTGAAAAATGAAAAAAGAAAAAGAAAAAAAAGAAAGAAAAAGAAAAGTGCCTTGGTGAAAACCTGGAAACAGGCGCTTTGGTAGCAAAAATAGAATCTCTACCAAGATGGTGAAAACCTGGCAAACAGGTGCCACTTGTTCCAAAATGCTCCATCTATCAGCACAATCTTGGTCTTTCCTAGCTTTCAGTCTTGCTTTAGTTTGTATATATCTCCCGGTTTGTTTCTGCATTTCCAGTTTTCAATAAGTCGGTCTGTACACCAACCAGCTCAAGCGTCTATATCCTATCAATGTTTAACACTTGGGGGCAATCAATGTCATATCTTATAGTCTCCCATGTATCTTAGATGGATCATATCTAGTCAGAATCCTTTAAAGCTTCATGTGAGTGAGTGAGTCAGTCTTGTCTCCAGAAAGGATTTTACATCTATAACAACGCAATCAAACATCAAACTCAACTAAAAACAATCTGTGCTTTTCATGTTTTTATCTCCTTGTATGCTTACTGATTGGCATTGAGATTTTTGCATATTGTGTCCCTTCGAGCTCTTCGATGATGTCCTTTATAGGATTTAGAGAGTGATGACTGGGGGCATAATCTTTTCTTTGTCTTCTACTTGTATGTGAAAATCTAACTGTTGGAAATATTCAAGAATTAACCGAGTTACTGAGAGGGGAGGGGTGAATCAGTAACTCCAAATTTTCTTTCAATTACAGATGTATTAACATGTGATTAACTTTAACCTTTTGCATATAGAAAGCATGAAACTTAAAAGCATTCACAATAATGACACATAGATTTGGTTACCCAGAAACCTTCCAAAAGAAAGTAAAACTGGGGTGGGGATGAAACCCACAAAGCTTTAACACTGCAGAATAAAGTTGGCCGGTTAAGGCTTACAATTTGATCACTTCTGATGATCTGCCCTGTTAGGAGCAATAGGGATTGCTAAATCCACCCTGTTAAAGGATTTACAAAACATACAATGAAGTATGCACTCGGTAAAGAGATTTTACAAAAGACTGTTAAGTCTACCCGGTTAAAGGATTTAGTACTGATTCACCTGTTAGGATGAAACAGTAGATCTCTGGCTTTGCAACTGGATTGCTGATTGAGATTTGCTGATGTACTGATCACCTTCTGTGATGAATTTGTCTTTGCTATACCTTATACTTCTGAAGCCTTCTGTAATTTGCTTATCTCTGCCTTTCTTTTTCTTTCACATATTTTTCTTATTTACATGTTTCTTGACATTTTTACAACATTGTTTATAGACAAGTCTTAAACAATTAATTACAATTACAATTACAAAGTCGGCTTGACAAATAAACATAAGTGCTACTAAGTCAGCCCAAGTATGGTTACACGGTTCCTGCAGACTGACTCGGTGACTTTCTGATACTCGGCATCCACTGCATTACTCGGCATCATCATGCACTCGGTAGAAGTGAAGGCACGGTTCATACTGATCACTCGGTAGGTTTTGAACTCGGTAAATACTGGTGACTTGGTAGACATGATGTTACTCGGTTTACACTGTCCTGTTCGGTTTGTACTAACTTGCTCGGTTTGCACTGTCTGCTTGCTTGGTTTGCACTGTCTACTCGGTTTGCACTATCTACTCGATTTGCACTGTCTGCTCGGTTTCTATCCAGAATGCAAATAAGTGTTGTCACTAGTGGCAATTCTGCTTAATGCCAACAATCTCCCCCTTTGGCATTAGTGACAAAAACACTTATTGGCCAAAACTTATATACATGAATCATGCTGAGTTTTATTTTGATTTTTCAAAATTTATCTTTGTTATAGGGCTTTATACATTGTCTCCCCCTTTCAATGTGCTAACTGTTTCTTATAAAAATCTTCTTCTATACATATCTCTCCTTCTATACATATCTCCCCCTTTTTGACGATAATGCCAAAGTGCATATACAAGTTATTTACAGAGAGAATCCAAAATTTGATAGAAAATCAGAATGTACCTTCATTATTAGTGCCAGGGCTCTGTCCCAACTTTCTTGCAGAATCTTACATGTCTGTATAGCAATTTGGACTTCTGCAGAGAGTTCAATCATGTGATCTACTATAGAGAACTGATTGTCATGAATCAATGTTTTGGAATGTTCAATGTGCTTATACATTGTATTCATGATGGGAAGGATCATGTGTTGGATGTCTAGCAGTGTGGACCGGATCCTTGTGTCTTCTTTCAGTAGATCAGACTGCATATTAGATAGGTGTGAGATTTTCATGTGATGAGCAGAGCTTGAACTTGGTTCAAGTTGCAGCTTCTGTATGCTAATCTTCATATCCTCATCCATTTTATTCATTTTATCCTTGACATCCTTTTTGAACTCAGCAATGTTGCACAGTCTGGCCAAAAGAGAGGTAGGATTCGAATAGATAGATTCAGTGTTAGACAAAACTGAAGACAATTCCACTTGGTTAATAGCTATGTGCTGAGCAATGTGCTCAAGCACTTTATTGTTGAATCTCTTCTCGGCTCTTTCAACTAACTTTTCTATCCCAGATGAATCCTCATTGTATTTCTCAACTGCTTCTGCTAATTGTAACAAAACATGTTGGGAGGAGTCTACTTTAATGCCTAATGCATCAGACAAAATGTCCTTAGCATCCTTGATGATTTGATACTCCTTGTCTCTCTCCTCTTTAAGTTTCTTTTGTTTTGCTTTCCTTTGGAGGATCTCACCTATATTTTGCATCTGGTCCGCTGATAGATTTGCAAAACCTAATGTAGGAATCTCTATCTCTTCATCTAGGTCTATATCCTCTACTACATTCTTACCCAAAAATTTTATACTCGGTAGAGCCTTAGGCTTATCTGAGCTTAATGCTTTTGTAGTAGTGACAGTAGATAAAGTAGGGCTGGCTATAGATACTGGCATACTTTCTACTGGAGAGCTTAAAATATTTACACTTGAAGATTCAAAAATTGGAAAACTTACTGCTGGAAAACTTGATGGTGCAGGAGACTGCAGCTCAGTAGAAGAAATGGTAGCTGCTTCTATTGTTGCTATGGATGATTGGACAAATGTGGAAGTTGTCACAACCATGCTTGAAGGTGTCTCCGGGCTGGATGTAGAAACTTTTACTGGAGAGGTAGGAAGGGATGCAATGACTTCTGCTGCTATCCTCACAGTATCATCTACCTCAGTGTCTTCTTCTTGCTCATCACTGTCATCTTCAATATCTTTTATTATTACTGTTTCAATACTCGGTTGGTGAAGGTGGTATATGTTCTTCCATGTAGCATTTGCAGCCTTCACAACCGATTCAATATTGTTGATCAAAATCAAACAAGTATTGAACTTCAATGTCATCTTATTTTTATTTTCTTTTAATGCCTTCTTTACTTCATCATTATTCAAGCTCGGCATCAACTGTCTCAGGTTTTGATCAAATATATCTATCATAGTTTGCTTTGCATTGCTCCATCTCATTTTTATTGGATTCAATAGAACTGCTGGAACCTGTGCGGCAATTTCTTCAGGAGAGTATTTCCACTGTCCCATCTTCTCAATAACAACATCTTCTATTTCCTTTTGTTCTACTTCCGATCTGGTTTCATATCTTAAGGATTTTATGTTACTTACTCCAGATCCTGATCCGTCTCTAAAGAGTTTGAGTTTTTCTTGAAGGTTTAGAGGAGGCCTTTTGAATACTATGTCTTTATCTGCCTTGTCTGCCTTGTCTGCCTTGCCTCTTGTATTTCTTCTTGTAAATACAGCAGTAGGAGGCTTAGGTGCCTTAGTGATGAAAACTTTTCCTTTCTTCTTTGCAGGTTTTGGTTCCTCTGTTTTCTCATCCTTTTCCTCTTCTTCTTCATCTTTTTCTTCTTTGTCCTTGGTTATCATTTGCATTTTGGCTATCCTCTTCTTTCCTTTGTTTACCGCCTGTGGAAGCTTTATGCTTAGTTCAATTCTCACCTTAGCTTCATCATATGTTCCAAAATATGGAGCTTTGGGATTGACAGGCTGATTAAGAAGAGCTTCAATGATATTCTTGGTTTCATCAATATTTACCTCATAAGGAAGAGGTTTTACATATACAGTCCTCGGTTTAACTGCTTGAATATACACATTATCACAATCCACCATAAAACAAATGTCATCTTTGTAATCTTCCACCAACTTCTGTGGAATCTGGAATCTGTCATTCATTTTCTCTTTGAAAGACTCAAAATAATTATCCATGATGCTTTCAAAGTTTTCACCCATTTCTGAGATGTACTCATTTATTTCATAGAGGACTGGCACATCTTTTCTCCATACAACTTTTCCTTTAGAAGGGAAGAATTTCTAAACATAGAAGAATAAACAGACCAGTAAGGATCCAAACTTACATGGATTGTTTTTGGAAGTTTTGATGCTTTCCATGTTTTTGTTAAACTGCTTTAACAATAAGTCTGCTAGGTCAAATGTCAAGTTATTCTTGACCACTTTGTATGCTAGGTCAATAGCTTCACAGGAGACACTGTTCTGTCGACTAGAACTATAAATCTTATGGGCAATAATGTGTGTACCAAACTTCAGTTCAGCGTCGGTAATGCTGCTAACTTTCATGCCTCTACCATCCCACTCGGCTAGGGTTTTCTTCTCTAGTTCCGTCCGACCTAGGGTTTTGGTAGTTTTAGCTTTGTTCAACATGGGAAGACCGGTGATTTGTTGAATCATCTTCTTTGTGATTTCTATAGGTTGCTCAAGCCAAATCTTGCCATCATGTACACGGCTGAGAATATATCTAACCCATTTATCTCAAAAGTTTCGAGGTAGATGTGCAATGTGAACTAAACCTTTATCTTCTAGATGTTTGTGCTCGGGTTTCAGAATACCATCCACACATAGTTCTTCACACACAATATCTAGTTCTAGGTTCCCCATTTCATAAATTGAATAGTTAAAATGATTGCAGATATCGTTAATAAGCAGTACCTTAGGAGGAATCTGAGATTGAGCTCCGTTCGGATCTAGGGCTGCTGCAATTGCGGGCACGATCTTAAAATCTGGTGCTTTCCATTCCCCTTGGACTAACATATCAGATCCTTTCTTTGCTGAAGTGCTGGATGATGCCATGGTAGCTCACAGAAAATTCCTTTCGCAAAAGTATTGAATCGCTGGGTTGCTCTTGAAATTTTCGCTCTCAAAGTGCTAAAGATTCACAGTGAAGAATGAGTTCGATTACTTGCCTTTTGTTTACAACTCTGTCATTAATGCTCAAAATTAGGGTATGAATTCTGACAGACTGTCACCCACTAAGAATTAATTGTTCGGTAAAGACTTCGCAACTCGGTGAACTCAAGAATTCATATTGCTCTGACCTCTCTCGGTGAAGACTGATACCGACCTTGCTCGGTGAAGACTGATACCGACCTTGCTCGGTGAAGACTGATACCGACCTTGCTCGGTGAAGACTAATACTGACCTTGCTCGGTGAAGACTGATACCGACCTTCCTGCATCTTGCATGCTGATTTAGATCTTTCTTTTAATTTCAGTTCTAGAACTGCTTGGGATTGGTCTATGAGAATGCAGTTTCAGTGCTTCCTTGGAAATTTAGTTTGAGTCGGTAGAGCCATCCATTCCAATGTGTCCATATTCTCCATAGTAATGACATCTACACTAGGTGTTGTAGTCCCATCCAAACATTGCTTTCATAATTTGTTCTGCTGGATTAAATGTCTTGGATCTGCACTCGGATGCCTTGTGACCCTGTTTGTTGCACTTGTGACAATTACCTCTGAATCTAGGTTTTTCCCTGCATTCATTTGCTTTGTGACCAGGTTGATTGCAGCTATAACATTTTCCATTGAATTCTACTTTTTCATTGTTCCAGCATTTATTTGAAGTATGTCCTATTTTACCACAATGATTACAAGTAGGTTTTTTATTTCTTTGAGTACCTTGCTTAGAAGATTCGCCTTCTCCTTTGTATCCAAGTCCTGCTTTTCCTTTTTGCCTATGAAGATTTCACTCATACAGCTGATTCAAGTCTTCTTGACTTTTCAGCATTCCTTCATTGATTTGTTTTTCAGCATTTAGGTCATCCACCAATCTTAGATTGATTTCCTTTTCAGATCTTAGTTCTTCTCTTGTGCTTTCTATTTCTGATCTTAGATTCAGAATTTCTTCATTTGTATGAGAGATCTGATCAATTAGGTTTTCTAGCTGAAGGGTTTTATTTTGGACTTCAATGTTTCTTCCATCTAATTCATCTTTCAACTTGTTTCTTTGCTCCAAGATCTCACAGAATCTTGTAGAGTGTAGCTCTTGTTCTCTTTTCAATTTTCTCACTTCTTCCTGCAGAGACCCATTCTTTTCTAGGAGTTCTTTGACAGCATTGTTTGCTTCATCTGAGTTATTTGAGGGAAGAAGATCTTCAATCTTTTCTTCAATGTAATTCTGATCATTCATCTGATTTGCAAGTTCCTTCCTTCTTCTTAGGGATTGGGAAAGATGTTCTTTTGCTTCTTTGAGTTTAGCTATGGCCATTTCCAGATCTAGCTTTTCATTTTCAATCACCTTGTTCAGTTTGAATACCTCCATTGTCCTGGATCTTTGCTCAAGCTAGTTAAGCTTTATCTTGAGAACCAATGCTGCTCTGATACCAATTGTTGGAAATATTCAGGAATTAACCGAGTTACTGAGAGGGGAGGGGTGAATCAGTAACTCCAAATTTTCTTTCAATTACAGATGTATTAACATGTGATTAACTTTAACCTTTTGCATATAGAAAGCATGAAACTTAAAAGCATTCACAATAATGACACATAGATTTGGTTACCCAGAAACCTTCCAAAAGAAAGTAAAACTGGGGTGGGGATGAAACCCACAAAGCTTTAACACTGCAGAATAAAGTTGGCCGGTTAAGGCTTACAATTTGATCACTTTTGATGATCTGCCCTGTTAGGAGCAATAGGGATTGCTAAATCCACCCTGTTAAAGGATTTACAAAACATACAATGAAGTATGCACTCGGTAAAGAGATTTTACAAAAGACTGTTAAGTCTACCCGGTTAAAGGATTTAGTACTGATTCACCTGTTAGGATGAAACAGTAGATCTCTGGCTTTGCAACTGGATTGTTGATTGAGATTCACTGATGTACTGATCACCTTCTGTGATGAATTTTTCTTTGCTGTACCTTATACTTCTGAAGCCTTCTGTAATTCGCTTATCTCTGCCTTTCTTTTTCTTTCACATATTTTTCTTATTTACATGTTTCTTGACATTTTTACAACATTGTTTATATACAAGTCTTAAACAATTAATTACAATTACAATTACAAAGTTGGCTTGACAAATAAACATAAGTGCTACTAAGTCAGCCCAAGTATGGTTACACGGTTCCTGCAGACTGACTCGGTGACTTTCTGATACTTGGCATCCACTGCATTACTCGGCATCATCATGCACTCGGTAGAAGTGAAGGCACAGTTCATACTGATCACTCGGTAGGTTTTGAACTCGGTAAATACTGGTGACTCGGTAGACATGATGTTACTCGGTTTACACTGTCCTGTTCAGTTTGTACTAACTTGCTTGATTTGCACTGTCTGCTCGGTTTGCACTGTCTACTTGCTCAGTTTGCACTGTCTGCTCGGTTTGTATCCAGAATGCAAATAAGTGTTGTCACTAGTGGCAATTCTGCTTAATGCCAACACTAACATCTTTGGAACTTCTGGATTGAAATGGTGTCCGACTGTAAGAGCCTCTATCTTGAATTGGATGGCCATGCGTACCTCGACCATTGATACCCAGACAATTCAAGGAAGTTTGATCTAACTATTATCTTTTTGAGTAAGTTCTTTCTCCTACTGTGGAACGCAATCTTGCCTAAGGATGTTAACGATAAAGGGTCACTACGGGTAATTCACATTGGATTTAGAATGATCTCTGGACTATTTGATGTGTTTGTAACGCAAGGCGTACTCAGGTCATCACAACATTTATGTTTTGATGCTTGTACAAATTGCTATATCAAAATGGACATGATATTCAGGTCATCCTGGCGCTTGTGCCTTGGTGCTTATATCTAATCCGACATTTCAAAAATAAAATCAATATTCATATGTCCATGGTTTCATAACCAGTGGGTGTTGTATTGATTCTTGCGCATACAAATCGATATTCATATGTCTATGGTTTCATGGCTAGTGGGCATTGTATTGATTTATCCGGTTACCTAAAAGTTCAATGATGATAACAAATTGACATATGATCAATGACTAGGTCCTCGGTCTTAGGTTGCATTTCATTTTGCATGTCTCATTTCATTTTGCATGTTGCATGATCTCACAATGATTAAACGAACTCCAATACTTAAACGATTCTTCAAATTGCATCTTCCAGTCTAACAAGAGCTGAATCTCACATGAAGGTTCCTCCAATGAAATAGCAAGTAGAATCCTTTTTCGGGATCAAAATTCAAATCTGAGATCATTCATATTATTAATTGCTTGCATAATCAACCTTCAATCATCATAGAAATCCAGTATTCAACTTAACTGATTAGCTTTCATCAAACTATCAAAATTTCAACTTGGTCAACCATGGTCAACTCATGGTCAAACCTAGTCAACCTTGGTCTCCAGGACCTCCAAACGATGCAGAATGCGTTCTCAAACATGTTTAACCACTTCTCAAATCAATTAACATGCTTCTAAACTATAACACTGACTTTTCTTGTCAGATTTCAATTTTAATCCCGAAGGGGGCATGGTATTGCACATCATTCAAAGTCTGTAATTCAAATTCTATCGATCAAATCTATCAATATCTTTCATCAGTGATCAAGATAACAATCACGTCTAGTCGCTGATTCATCAAAAGTCCTCATCGCTCGGGGCAAATCTATCATCACTTGGGGCATATCAGATTCATCGATCCATATCAATCTAGTATTCTCCTAATCTTGTAAACTATATTAGTTTTTGCAACCATCAGATCATAGTGTTCTTTCCTTGGTTCTTCGGCAACTGAAGGATTCGGATGTGATACCTGCTAGTTCTGCTCAGACAATCGAGTCTAGAATGGGTCACTCACTTCTTATCAATCCTAAGGTTCAGAATCAGGCATTTTGACACTTTTTCGCAATCATCAGTTCATCGTTGCTACAGTGAACATTATCTCTGGTCATTCAGGACCTCCTATCTCAATATCTCTCAATCGGTTTTTATCTTGAGATCGGTTTATCTTTTGAATCAGTTTCATATCTTTATCAAACACAGACTATCTTTGAACCACTGCGCTTCGCACAGTAATTCAAAGAGGGGCAAAATGTAATACCCCAAAAATGGGCTATAAGTTCATTAATCTCCTACATCGACAATTCAAATGAAATCGACATCAAAGTCCTAATCTAAGGCACATCTAAACATCATCGAATCATAATTGATTATCTTAAATTCTGCATCGGAGAATATTCCTAGTAATATTCCTAATTATCTTAATTATCTTTAATTTAATGATTATTTGGCGATAAATTACATTTATCCTAAGTTTGATTAATTGAATATTTTCATATTTAATTAATTAGATTTAATATTTGCCACTTAATTGTGTAATTAAATTTAATTCTATCTATTATTAATTGTATTATTTAATTTTGACAATAGATCATAATTCCTATCTTTAATTGATTAAATTCTTATTTAATTAATTAAAACATGTTGTCATTATTTAATAATATAATTTTTAATAAAAGTTTGATTAAATAGTTAATTAACCCATAAATTAATTATTTATTTTCAAAAATCAATTAAGTTGGACAATCATAATTAAAACATGCACAATCATAAAAGCAGACAACTGTCAATTATCAATTAAAGCTAAACTCTATTTTGAGTTAAAGCTTAGCTTTTGCATGTTTTTATGACTTAATTATCTGTTATTATTAGATAACTCAAAAATCAAGCTGAGTTAATTTGAGTGATTTATGGCTTTTATCCATGCACCTCCAAAGCCTTGGATTTCTATAAATTAAAGGCTTCAGCTCTTCACAAATCATCTCATATTTTGCACAATCACGCTGGAGAATTAGAATTGAAGAATCAAAGCTCTTGCGAATCGACATCTTTGTGAGATCAATCTTATTTTTGCATTCATATTACATATCATTGTTAGATTAGCATAGCATATCAATTTTCAATAGCATTCATAGCATAACAATTTCATCTAGCATAGATTCATATCAAGTTTTCATCATTATTATTGCATAGAAAATATCAAAAATATAGATTAATTGCATTTATTCCATATCTAGAATTGCATTCAAATCCTTCATTTAGGTGTCGTCTAGGTCACTGATCTCGATTACAATCTGAGAACATTAATCTCGCACCTATTAGAAGGCAGTAAATCACTTGGTTAGATAGCTTTCAATTTTGCATGATTTTGATTATCACTAACGTCTAATATTTTACTGAGTGTTGTGTCTACAGATCAGGTACAATTTTCACACACATAATTCTCAAGGAATACAATAGGACAATCGGTTAGGATAGGTTGGGTAGTTAGGATAGGAAGAAAGGGTGGGTCAAGAGGTCGAGTGTTCAACTCTCTCTCGCCATCTTTTTTACTTAACCACCTTATTATTTATTATTTTTTATAATTATTTTATTTCAAAATAATACATGCATTAAATTTATTGAAATAAAATAACTAAAAACCTATTTCATGAACATAGAATAATGACAAATATTCATGCCTTTTTTATCATTTTAATGTTTTACATGGGGAAATTACATGAAAATAAAAATGAAGATTATACTTCCTTGATGTTTTGCGTATTTAGAACCTAAAATTTTAGGAGTCAACAAGGTCTACGCGCAGTTCACCAAGATCTAGATATAGTGTGTATCTGTTAAATAGATGGTTGTAGCCTTCACCCCTTTGAGTAGTGTGCTCCCGGACAGTGTGTCCTCACCCCTAACAAGGTTAATTGTAAAAGACTCCTAACAGGGTCCAACCCTTGTCTAGGTCACTGTACTTAATGCATTGTAAAGATCAACTCCTAACAGGGTTGTAAGATCTTCTAATAGGGATCATAATACTCTAGTGCAGTTTATAGTGGGTGCTAATTCCCACCGGGGTTTTTACCTATTTGGGTTTCCCCGTAACCAAAATTGTGGTGTTGTGTTAAGTGTTCTTATATTGTGTTTATGCTTAATGTTCTTCTGTACTTAATTGGATAAATAATTGAATCTTGTAGATAAATGATTCACCTCCCCCTCTCAGTTATCTCTTGGGACTATTTCTAACATGTATATACTTATTGATCCTGAAAAAATCCAAAAAAAATGATATATTGTCAGCAATTCTAAAATCTGAAAATGTCCTGAAAAAATAATCATCTTAGTGAAAACCTAGCAATAGGAGCTTTTATGTATCTCCAAAAAAATTATATATTCCAAAAATATAAAAAAAATTTAAAAATTCAAAAAAATAGAAAAAGTACCTCGGTGAAAACCTGAAATAGGTGCCTTGGTAGAAAAAATACAAAAAAAAAGAAGTTATAAAAAATCCTGAAAAAAAAAATTGTAATAAAATCCAAGCGGTGAAAACCTGGAAACGGGCGCTACTTGAGGCCTTTGCACCCCTGTTTCTTAGCACATGTCCTCGACTCTTAGCCTTTCTCCATCATGCCTTTCTCCATCATGCCTTGTCCTTGTTGCCTTGGTTTGGAATTGGTTTTTGTCTTTGTCTAGGGGGCATAACTGTGTTAGCTTTGGTCTCTTGGATGCGTTAGTTTTTAAGACACCTCACAAATAGTGTTTGTCAACACCACCTCAACTGTATTTTTCAATACAACCCCTACCATCAAATGTTTTTCAACACTTATCAGTTTGGTCTTACCTAATTTTGTCATGTGATCTTACCTACTTGCAAGCATTGATTCTTATCCTCAGAACTCAGTATCAGTTAACACATTGAAATTTTTAAACACAACACTTAATGCTTGAGCTATGTCATGATATTTTCTTTGTGTGCTGACTGTTATTGATTTTCTTTGAGTGTCCTTGTCTAATAAGTCTCTCTAGTATGCATAGCTAGAGGACTTGGGGCATGGGGCATGTTTTTATTTGCTTTCTGCTTGCGGGTGTGATCTTGAAGCTCTAGAGTGTCTCTTGTTGTCCCCTTGAAACACTTCAGAGATTTGAGGCATCATCCTTGACTATTTTTGCACAACCATTCTTATGGTCATCCCAACATCTATGCCTTGATGCAAGTCTAGTTTTGCTACATTAAATTGGGTAAGCTAACATTGAAGTCATCTTGACCATTATGTCTTTGATGCTTATGTTAGAATCTTTCCACATTCCAATCTGATATAAATCACATTCATATCTTCATAGTTGTGCTTGTGACTAGTGGTGATTGTGTGATTTTTCGATGTCCGTTAATAATGGCCCAATGATGAAAATAAGTTCCTTAACATTCTCTAATGAATGATGAACACAAAATCCTATGTTACAGTTGCTTTATTGCAAGTACATCTTTTCATTTTCATGTAGCTTGAATTGTTAGACTTCATATTAGTTTGCATTTTTAAGCCGCATTATGAGTTTGAGAGGGTTTTCCTTCATCTTTCTTTTGGACTTTTAATCAACTGTGGTCATGTTTTGATCTTCATTTCCTTATCTTCTTTCATGGTCTCAATCAAAATTTTCTATCTTAAACAGTTGATTGATTTTGGGGCATTCTCTTTCTTAAGGCAAATTCTCTTTCTTCTCTCCATTTCTTTCCACCTTTTCTAGATTCTATCTTCCATTCGCTTTCACCCCACTTCTTTTCTTCTAATTCAACCTTGGGGGCATAATATTTCATGCTTTATCATCTACCTTGGTTTTGTGATCCTTATATCTTTCATCTTACATCAAGAACCTTATTTTTAGTTCAATTTGATCAAATTTATCAATTTGTTGTTTCTCCTCTATCTCATTTCGATTTCAATCATGAGGGGGAAGTACCTATCAAAATTTAATCCTTGATTCAACTTTATCAATCTATCAATTGCTCCACTTGGGGAAAGCTTACTTGATATTCTTATCTTGGACATGTCAATTACCTATTTATAAGGGTGTTGACCTTGTCTTTTTCAATCAACTTATCTTTGTCCTGATGTGTTCCCGTCCATCAATCACACATCTGGGTTGTTTTGTGATCCTAGATGGATCTCACTTCAACTGCATTCTTTGACTATATGTGTTCCCATAAAGATCACACATTAGTCAAAGAGGGGAAAATGTATGCACCCTAAAATGGTCGCCTAGACTATGGGCCCCCATTCAATTTATCAATTTCCTGAATCAATGCCTTGCACTATTTTCAATTCAAATCAATTTCCTTGATCAAATCGTAATTAATTCAATTATTTCAATATTTCCTAAGGTTTGATCATTTTATCCTAAGTCTTATTTAATTAAAAGAAAACTTCCCTTTTAATTCTTATAAAATAATCTTATCTAATTAAAATAAAATCCCTCTTTTAACTAAATAAATAAAATCCTCACTTAAATCTCTCTTTGTGATGAAAAAAGGAAATAAATCAAATAAAAATTAACAAAAATTATTTTTTTCTCTACACTTTGAATGCACATATTTCTAAGTGGTAGGCCTTTTTTCCTCTTACTTTCCTTTTTAGGGATTTATCCCGCATTGCTCTTGAGGATGCATTCCTCTCCACACTTTCCTTTATAAGGAGCCCTCTCCTTCTCATTTTGGAGATCCATACTTTATGTTATTGTTATGCTACAGGTTTGGAGAGCAATTTTGGAGGAGAGTTTGAGCACTTGAGCTTGAACATTACAACTTCTCTTTTCTTGTCTTCTTCTCTCATGCATCCATGACAATCCATTTAGATTACTCTTGCACTTGCATGTTAGATTATATTCATATTTCATTTCATAGAATAATCTTGCATGCATATTTCCTTTCATAGATTAGTTTTCTTTCATGCATTGTTATCATATAGAATAGTTTCCATTTTCATTTACATGCATATTTTATGATCATGGAGACTAGCACTCTTGCTTTTCCTCTTTGAATCTCTCATTTTATGGTGTACTTGCATGGGCACAAACTAGGTCTAAACTGAGGTCCTCCATTATAAACCCTTGCACTCCATGAATAGAGAGCTATGCGTCACCATTTGAGACCTCATTCTTGAGAAATATTGGATATAATGACTCATATAAGTGTGTCAACATTTTAGCACACAATATGCATCATTAATAGGACACCTATAGCATTACCTAAAAACACACATGCTCTAATATTTCCTTTTTCAGAAAGATAGAAAGTTTGACTTAAATATCATTATTCCTTTCATAATAACTTGTCTTTCCTATATATACTATGTTAGATTCACTCATGTTTCATACAAAATCCAATGAAGTATAGAAATTCTACACACATTTGTTTTAATTTCACACTCTTTCCTTATAGTTGATGACTTCTCTTTAGTTTAATTCACACCAATTACGTGGATCATATCTAATTTAAATTTTCTACCATATAAACAAACACTTCTCCTTTCAACCAATTGTGTATTGTAATCTTATTTATTATAAAACCTTGGAGACATAGGTCCTTTACTCAAGGGTTACCTCTAGCTAAGTACATTCTTCTTATTGACACATTGATTTTTCCTCCTATGAACATTTCATCTTTTAACCATATATCTTGAGAAGAAGGGACATACACATTTGATTTCAACAATAGATTTAATTTATTACTAGAGAGGGTATATAAAAGAGAGATACTTATTAATCTTTCCATATTTCAAGTATCAGATATTACCCAATTTCAACATGCCATCTTAGTTATATATATATATATATATATATATATATATATATATATATATATATATATATATATATATATATATATATATATATATATATATATATATATATATATAAGTTCCTAAGTTTTTGAGGAAGTGATAAAAGTTACATCTACTAAACATGTTTTATAACCATCAAATATTACAATGCTTTCCTATCCTAGGAACATAATCATTCCTCATTTCCTATCATAAGTACAACATGATTCAAATCTATCTTGAAATTTTACATTACTAGCTTTAAATAATCAGTTAAAACAAATCATGATGTTATCTAGCATTATAGGGAAGTAGAGTATATAAATTTTCAAATTATTTTGATAACCATTTATGGATAAGATCAACAACTTTCCTTACAATTCTTAAAGATTTTCTTATAACAAGGATAAGAATACAACACTCAAGCATCAAGAATTCTTGACCATCTATTTGAACCACATGAATCTTATAATGCAAAACATAAATAATCCTTCCAAACAATCCTTTCTTGAAAGATATTATAGTGGAAATATAGAAACATACCTTTTATGTCTAGTACTCAAGTTTGTTAACATAAGGAAAACATCCAAAAAGAAGACACACCACATATTGAAGTTTGTTTCACCAAAAGAAAACATCAGATGAAGAAACACCATAGACTCAAGTATTGTGAGTAGGCCAAGTATGAGTCCCAAGGTTCTTAGTAGAACAACATAGTGCTTATATTTCTATCCCTATCATAATGGTCAGAATAAGTTGCCTCCTCAGGGATAACTTTTCTTTCGATGGGTTCTAGCTTTAGAAAAATCAGTCATTAGAGTTGTCTTATTTGAGACTCCTCTTAGTCATAACTTAGGTTTTGTTTCCCCTTATCCTCTACATAGAACTTTCCTACTGAGATGATGAGGGAGAATCTTGAGCTCTCTCCTAAGATCCTCTACGGTGTTGGAAAGCATCTTGGAAGAGTGTTACAACATAAGTATAGCCATTGAGTTGACATAAATTAATAATAATAAGAAGAGACTAAGTTAAATGCAAATAGCCCCTAGATCTCCTAGTGTAGCAACCTAGGGATTTGATACCAAATGTAATGTCCCCGCCAGGGAACCTATAAGGAATCAAGTTTATGACCTAAAATTACAACTATTTTTTTTTCTAACATTCTAACATTACATCATTTGTTACATTCATAGGTACATTCCTTAAGGTTCCCTTAATGAATTTATTTACCATTATCAAGCATTGTATTTATTTACTTAATCAAATGAATTCTATTTCCTTACTTACACAACATTCACTTATCTAATACTCTAAATACATATATTCTTTCCTCTTTAATTGTTGCACTATCAACACATAAATACACTTTCCATTGCTTACAATCTTAAACCATTCACTGCATCATTTATAACATTGTATACATCTAGTTATGGATTGAGATTTAAACCTAGTTTTTTAATAATGTTTCATCATACATATAGGCCATACATTCAAGATCATTACATCTCATTACTACTTTTAGTTACATTACAAGTTTCCTTTCCCTTATTATTTTCAACTAGAGATACCCTTCAACCCCTTTACATAGCTTTTCACCATTCCACATATTAAAACAAGTTTCCTTAAGAAATTTACATCCATAAGTACTTTTCATTACAAGGTTTGCATAGAATCATTTCTTTAAATTTCATTTTAAAACATATAAGAGAGATAGAGTAGGAAATTTACTTAATTATAATCCATAACTGATTAACCAATATTCAATCCCCCTTTGAGATTCCTAATACTACCCTTCCCATATACATATCTCCTTTCTTACAATTTCCATTTTCAACATAATTAGAATTATAGTTATGTGTACATAGCCCAAAGGCATACATAGAGATAATTACATCAAGTTTTCCAAAGGCTTACATTACATCTTTACACCTTGATTTCAAAAGATAGAGATACATGATACAAGAGAGAAAAAATTCATCACTGAACAACTCAGAATCCAGGCCATGACATGAACCACCAACAATACCTCAAAAGAGATTTTCCACCCAGCCATGTGAAACAGGTCACATTCCACCCCCCATGCTAGGAGATAGAACCAAGCTACTCTCAAGACCTTAAGGCAATCTATGTCTCAAATACCAATAAATCCAAGACTCGAAAGAACAATAATAAAGTACATAAAATATCATCATACTATAACACTGAGGTCAAGGTTCTAGGATACCACCTAAGTGAGTATCATCACACAACCTATATATTGGGATCCTTCTTGGAAACCATGTAACCCTGGCCCCCCCTTTATGAATGAGGATCCACCTAGAAGTTATCCTTGGTCTCGGTACTCCAATCAGGTATGTGTGGCCTTTATTATATTTTCTTTCATTATCTTTTGAATCCCCATTCCCAGGTTAATTTTTAAGGTTATCACTTTTTTACTAACCCACCCATAGGATCATCTGGAAACCACTTTAGGTTTCCAACACCTATGGTGAGCCACTCAACTATGGTTCCTATTCCCTTATCCCATCACAATCCAAAGATACAAGATAACATTTTCAAGTCCTTATCCATAGGTTTACGAAACTCCTCTGCGCACTTAGGCCCTCAAAGCGAGTCCTAACCTTATGTACATAACAAGAACCATTGGAAGGATTTCTATCACCAAACACCTCAAATCATATCATAGAAATTTCCACATGTATAAATACAACTTTCCATGGCTTATTTATAGATCTAAGGAACCCTCCTGTGCACACAGGCCACTGAGACAAGTCGTAGCCTCATAAACTAAGCTCAAGTATATGCCAAGTGTAGAAAAATCATAAGTAACACCATATAACATCAAGAAAACCATTAATGAACATACATAGGTGATAAAACTCTCCACATGCATTAACACAATATTCCATGGCTTATTTCTAGGTCCAAGGAACCCTCCTATGCCTGAAATTTGGCTAAGTCTGGAATTTTTTGAAAATCCCCAAAATCTAGAATCTGCATCTTAACTCCTATGAAATTGAAACCTATCTCAAACATCCTAAAAGGTATTTATACAAATATATCATACTTATACTTAAATGTTATATTTGTTTAAAGCCTACCACCAAAACGAGTCCTAGCCCCATAAGAAGGTCACAAGTACAAGCCAAGTATTGAAATCACATAAGTAACATCATATAATTCCAACTAAACTATTTATATATATATATTCATAAGTGATACCAAATGTAGCCCAATCGCAAGGAACAAATTACAAAGATTCTAAGCCCAAATTCTATAAATTTTGAGCCCCCGAAACCCTAAAAAACCCCATACGACAATACATAAATACCCATACAAAATTCTAGTAATGTTCAAACAAAACTTGACCAAGTGTTGTATGGGTAAGTGTATAATGTCGTACGACACTACATGATACTTTTTCAAAACTTAATTCAAAATTACCTGAAAAGGCCAAAAACTAACTTTTTAAGGCATGGAGAGTGCCTGGGAAAGGTTCCCTGAGGTCAACCTAATGCAGGGACCTCATTACCACATCCATGGTACATCCTCAACACTACCTAAGCCTCAAATAAGATAAATCAAATGTAAAACAAAAATTTACAGAGAATCTTACAAGAGCAATAAAGAAGGAAAAATGATTGCATCTCATTCCTAAACCTTCCTATTTCTTCCTAAACTTCCCTAATTCCTTCCATAAAAATGAAATACACCCTCCCACATGATCAAAAGCATTCAAAACTTCCCAAGAAGATTTTATAATGCCAAAAACCATATAAACTTACATAATTCACTTCTCGAAAACCAATAGAAATACACAAAAGATAAAACATTTAAATTTTATTTTCCAATACACAGTAAACAATCACATATCAATCCAATAACATTCATTTAAATACTCAAACACACACACATAGGAGAATTGGACAATTCATCCTAGTTAAGACCCTACTTGGGGTCTTGTAGAGAATTCTCTTCCCTTGGCTGGAGACTCTCTGCAAATCTTCAAGCCTTGAGTAGATAGCCTTCTAGAGAGCTTCCTTTGGCAATCCAATTCCAAGAAATCCACATACTCTTGTCTTCAAAAAATCAAAGACTCTCAAACTCACAAAAACTTCATATAAATTTCTAGAAAAACAATTGCAAACAACTCCCAAAAATCTTCCAAAAATTCTCCTCCTCCAACCACACAAAAAAACTTCAATTATTTATCCTCAACTATGTGGTTAGAGGAGTTTCTTTATGGGAAGCAACTTCTCCAACTTCCATAGTTGGTTGGAGGACCAAAAAAATAATTCCCATAAAATACTTAACAAAGTTTTAATTAATTTAAATAAAAATAGCTTTAAAAGAAAACCATAACAAGAAATTCAAACAAATAACTTTCAAGGAAAACACATAGCACACATGGAAACCAACTACCCTAACTTCTATGAGGTCTTGAGTTCAACTCCCTCCTAGATAGCTAGTTTTACTACAAAGGGCATTTCCCTTGTATTACTATTATTTTTACTTTTATTCAATACATTTCATTAAATATACTTTATTTAATTCACTGTATTTAATTATTATAAAGAACATACCATTTACACAATCAATAAAAACATACAAATATTATTATTTATATAAGCATGGGTATATGCATGTGCACCCACATATACACATACCTATATAACATACAATCAATTATAATATAAATATAGAATACATATTATACATATAAACAAGGTTAATTCTAACTTGGTAATATCTCCACACAAGAACAGTTTGAGGATTTTTAAGGCACACTCAGACCTGTGTAGCCAGGTGGAGTCGATGCTTGGTACCTGCATCCTAAAACACCAACCGAGTACACCAACATATATATATATACACACATATGTACAAACAATGGAAAACAAGGAGGGAGAGTGTGACATCATGTGGATCTCCTGTAGGAGTAACTACAACTACCTCCCCTCATCCTACACTCACATCAGATAGTGACATCAACAAAGCATAATTGGATTAGTGTGGTTAGTACCAAAATAATCTCTTTTCCATATCGTATAACAAGAATGCATCATAACATAATCATGTGAACGTAAATCATCTATCAATTTTCACAAACCTATTTAACCATTAGGCATGTACTTAAAATGTCCCATTATCAAATCAAGATAAATAAATCACATAACCCTAAAGGCATTAATAATTTCTAATATCAAGTAACGTTATTAGAGAAGGTAAACATCTAACCCTTAAGTGATTATAATCAATTAACCTAAGGTGTACATAAATATTAATAATGAGCATCTTGCAAAGAAGCATATAGGTCTATCAGGTGATACCTAAAATATCACTGACTCATAGGAAGATATACAAAAGAACATACCTTTGCAATGTTATTATTTCCCAAATTATAATATGAAGTTATGGTGAGTTGGAAGAGGTTCGGTTTAAGCAACCATCTCAAGAATGATCATTCTCACATATAGCTCTTCCTAATTTCTAGTGAGCATAACTAGGAATTGTTACAGCTTGAGGGGCATTATAGCTGAGGTCTATGTGACCCGCACTTTTGGTGTTTGAGACCAATAGAGTTTACCATGTATGGTGGTTTATGATTTTGAGAGTCTTGATTTTCTTTGCACTTATTTTTCTTATGTGCTTTATGTCTTGTTGTAGAGTGAGATGAGCCTATTTTTTGGATAGTGGTGTGGAATGCCTCCTTACATGGATCCCAACCCATAAGTGGTTGGCACATGACATAGGAAGGAGTTCTTAATAAAGATAAAACTTAATAAATTAATTTGGGGTGAAAGACATTATAAAAAGAAAAGTGAATTAATATGAATACCTCACCACTTGAGGGTGTTTCCTAGAGGTGAGTCTATATCTATCCATTTGAGGGCATTAAATAGAGATACGTAATACTGTCTATCTATCTATAGATGTTGTGTTACAAGTACTAGTTTCCCTTGCACCAAAAGATTAACCTGTCAATGCCCGATACAACAACTAGACTTATAGAAGGTGGTTAAGCCGTGTCACAAATCTCGAGGGGAGTGTTGACCATTTTTCCAACAATATCCCCCTCAATGTTAGCTGAGGTGATTCAAACCTATGACCAAGATCTGATACCACTTTTTACAAGTAGTGGTTGCTATTACACCAAAATATTGACATGTTAATGCCCGATACAACAACTAGACTTATAGAAGACATAGGAGGCGGTTAAGCCATGTTGTGAATCCCAAGGGGAGAACTGACCATTTTTCCAACATGTTGACCTTAGAATCAATTCTACTTGGGCTACAAAGAGCCATGTAATGAAACTCCACCTTGAGTCCCTACACTATACCCATGATATTATCGAGTAGTACCTTGATTATATTGTGGTGATGTGGATTTATGGTTATACTTGGATATTGGCCCACATGTTGAGTGTCCTCCATGTTTGAATTATTTTGTACCTATGTATTTCTTTGGATCAAATGTGAGTATTCTCTTTATGTCTTGTATTATGCATCTTGTGTTTATAATTGAACTCTTACTTCATCCTTGAGTCACAAATTTTGTTTGGCATGTGTGAGACTCATTCCCTTTCTTTCATGTATGTCTTGTGTTTGTGGTCGGGTTACTATCTCTATGAGTATGGTGGGGTGGGCCTACAGGTTCCATGTGGTAGGGTGGCATTGTAAATCTATACCACTATTGGGGATTAGTGCATAGAGACAAAATTTCTCTAGTTGTAGGACTTGGAGCTTGAGAGCTCACTTCACGATATGGTATTGGTTTATCTGCATGTATATGCACTAGATATTTTGGATTCTAGCCTAGTGTACTTTATGCTTTCTTTATGTATTATGATGTAGTTGAGTGTTCATGGCCTTGATATTTGTGTGTCTGGTACTCCTTGTTGTGGAGTTTTATGTGTTTCAGTTGTGCGTTGGTGTTATCATAGGTTGTGGCTTTTTTCTTATGTTAGCTAGTCAAGATCACCCAATCATCATCTACACTTAACCAGAGTTGACTAGGACTCTTGAGTCTCATATTTTTTGGTCTCAAACTTCACCAGTAAACCTTTATTAGTGAATCATTAGTTGCATAGATCGGTGTTTGTGCAAATCAACATTTGTGGCTGAGGTTCATCATCTTTGACCTCACTGGACTGGGTCTTTTTTAGACTTTGCTAGTTTACCAATTGATGTTTGTGTAGATCGACGTCTTCATTGACCAATCATCGTCTATTCTTGATTATCGACATCTCCACCCAGTATTGATTTGCTTCTAGTTTTGAGTTGCAAGCTTAATTCATGAGCTTTCGAGTTAGATTTCCAAGTGTCCTTGAGTGTCGTGGGAGCCTTCTCATTTCCTGTTATGATTATTTATGTAGTTGTTTGGGTTGGGATATGATTTAAAAAGGTAAAAAAACTTGTATGATTAACAATAGTAGGAATCTTTCTTTTAAGGTTAAAAAGAATAATATTTTTGGGGATCGAGAATGTATGTATCTCCCTTTATATAGTCATGATTTCTTGTTGGCTTAGCTTCTTGTGTTTCATGGATGTCACCTAGATCTTTGGAGGGCATTCTTGGGAATGTGCGGACCATGGTCTGAGTATCTTTTGGTTGTCTTGGAACCTTTGGAAGAGTTGTGAAGTCTTATGCTTGTGTGTGAGCATACAATATAATGTTCGTTATCCTATCTTCAACATGTTATGTTTTTCTTATACATTGCTTATGTGATGCATTGGGTTAGGTAATATTATATCTTACCTTTCAAAAAAAAATATTACATGCATATTTAAACCTTATTTCCAAGGGTTCCTTGGTAGGGCATTACATCTGGTATCAGAGCCCATGTTCAAAGGTTGGGATCTTTGTGTTTATGTTGTTCGCTTAGTAGATGTTGTGGGCATGTGAGAGCATGTGTTTTGAGATATGAGATTATGTTTACTTGTTTCTTGGGTTCCCAAGTGCAGTATTCCTAAGTGTTCTTGAGGAACAAGCTTGAGTAACATATGGTGAGGGAAGTGTATTTCCTAGATCCTTGCACCTTCCTACAAGGATGGATGACCCCCCTATATGAAAACCTCTTTAGAGAATTTTAGACTACTTGGTTGTACTACTCTTGGATTCTGAGTGTTTGGTGACCCTTGTGTGGTTCATATACATGGATGTATTTGCAATGGTGGTTATTTTTTCATTTGTTATATCTTGATATATTGCTTGTCTATGATTGGTTTTGGTGGATTTGGAAGTTTAGTTACTCTTGAGTGGCTTGTTTGTGTGTATGAACCCCTTGGTTGGAGTCACTGATTAGTGTCCATGGATGGCCTCGAGTGCCTAT